>CM060622.1:23315000-23317500 GCA_030578275.1 Meda fulgida | reverse complement strand
GGCTCCAGCTCACACACTAATTATTTTCATAGTCAGCTGGGTGTGCAGAGCTGGCCTGCGAGTTGTGCAAATGCTTATTTAAGCTGTGTAACTGACATCCATATGGTTTTTATCACCATGAAGAAACGTTTGAACTGGTTATGTTTTCATGCGGCCAAGGCTCTGACCTGTCTGTCAGAAACACTCATATGTGTTGCGTCTTTGGGAAATTCTATTCTGGATCAGCATGTTTTTCCTTCACTGAGTCACTGTTGTACTGTAAAATTGTTAATAAAAACTAAATCACATTTGGCATTTTTAGTGCTGTCTTTTTTTCTTTTTTTTTTTGGAAATGATGGAGCGTTTTAATGAATCAATGTTTTCCATAACACAATACTGTGGTACTCGTTATAGTAATCGTGTAAGTAAGATTTTGTCATTGTGATGCTGAATTTTTCATCAAATATATGTTAGTAAAAATTATGATTATTAAATTATTTCACAGATATTTGTGAGGTCTGTTACAAGTGACACTTTTCAATGATTGTCTACCACATCAAACTGCATACACAGCAACAAAGCCAGTGGAAAGTCACACACTGTGGTACTGGATGAAATGTGTAATTCTGAGCTAACCGATGAATCAGAGCACTTCTTTGTGAGTCTCTGATACACTTGCTGCAGAATTCTGAAACTCCAGCCCAATTACAATTCTGTTCATGCAAAACATGAAAGCCACAACTCCACAATGCAGCATAACCACAGGCGTTGTCAGAGACAATTGTTTAGGAAATGTAATTCTGTGTAAAAACGTCCAAATGTCTCTCTGTACAGTAGTTGTATGGGCAGTATTACTTTAAATAAACATCGCAATTCCAGCATGGGTTTGTGAATAAATAGAACAAAAGGCAAAGAAGCGGATTTCCTCTGCTGATTGCAGCCAGATGTTAGCAAGGGTCTGCTGCTGCTTAACTGGCTATTAAGAGGGAAATTTAGAGTAATTCAATAAATAAAGCCGCCATAGGAACTATAGTCTAATGTGTTATAATGCAGGCCGAGAGCTTCCACGCTCTTCCTTTAAGTACAAACACTTAGAAATAAATAGATTAAAGTATACACACATAGCAGAACTTTTTGAGTGGATTTAAAAGAAGAAAACATCACATTTAAATTAGAGGAAACAAGGAAGATTCATAACAAATAAAAAAGTGTGCATGTGTTTTAAAATGCATAATTCAAATTACAATACATGTAAACAAAAATAGATTTTTTCTATTTTCAAGCAGTGTATGTCAAATTATATAATTAGACTGAGTAAATAAATTAATATGTGTTTTCTTTTTGTTTTAATGACAGCAGCACTCGAGCTGCATAAACTCCACAAGTGTCTCCAGTATGATTTGACCTAGACATAAGAGTCAATTATCTATATTATGTCATTATGTGTATTTTATATTCTAATCATTTTTCCTAAAGAGGTTAAACTTAGATTTTAGATTTAAATTAGAATTCCATAAGATAATTTTCCTTTTCTCAGTAACTTGCTTCAGTCAAGCGCACAAATATACACAAACACTGGATACAAAGAAGATGTTAGTGTCCCCAGTGGATTTATTATGGATCTGTTTGCTTTGGTGAGTACATGTCAAGTACTTTGAGCATCCAAGACACTCTCTCTCTCTCTCTCTCTCTCTCTCTCTCTCTCTCTCTCTCTCTCTCTCTCTCTCTCTCTCTCTCTCTCTCTCTCTCTCTCTCTCTCTCTCTCTCTCTCTCTCTCTCTCTCTCTCTCTCTCTCTCTCTCTCTCTCTCTCTCTCTCTCTCTCTCTCTCTCTCTCTCTCTCTCTCTCTCTCTCTCTCATTCAGACCCAAGTGTGCAGTAATTAAGTAAACAATGCTAGTGTTAGGATTGCTGATAGGATACAGTATCAGAGAGAGAGAGAGAGATCTAAATAATCAAACATATCTCACAGACAGTAAAACACATGTCATTTCCTCCTCTCCCACCCTATATTCTCTCGCTCCTCCTCATTTTCTCTAACCCATATTCGTGTGTGTGACACAGATGATCATATCGTCATACAGATATCTCCAGTATGAAAAGAGAGAGAGGCAGAAAGGTCAGACACACTGAGTGAAACGGATAAAGGCTAATGATTATCTCAACCTTTATCTAATCAATAATCATTTATCCAGCAATATTACCGCCAGCTACTGGCCGTTCTCTATTATCCCAGCACAGACGCCAGTGGCTGTATTGTCTCAGTCTGTCAGCTTTATGGGCTGGGTGAATGGTAGGTGAACATCAGGGCTGTGATACTCTCTGTGTGGCGGACGGCTATAGTGGTATATATCTGTGCAGTATATGTGTAGTCTCTGTGCCAAACTATTTATATTACAGTACAATGTGTATATGTAATAAGTCTGGGATTCAAGAGCTAATTTAAACCTAAAAACCTCTAGCATTGCTATTATCAGGATATGAGTTATTTTTTTTGTAATTCAGCTTCCATCTATCTATCTA
>CM060622.1:22845000-23312500 GCA_030578275.1 Meda fulgida | reverse complement strand
TGTCTGTCGGTGGAGGAGAAGAAACATGTCGCCATTCCAAAATTAGCTAGCCATCAACATAAAACAGGATAAGTCCACTGTGGTGTCATCTCACAAGAGTATTGATTTGGGCAGACGTTCGGGATAGAGAGCGGATTTCCCATAAAGCCAGTAGCCAGCGTGTCTTCTTGGGGAGACAGCGAAGGAGAACGCATAAATGATACAATATACGGGTCTGGAGATTTAAAATCCTTGACACAGCTTGTTCATACTAATTTAACATTGCATTTCATTTTTGGAAACGCACACTGGTTTTATATTTCATAGCATCACCTGCTAAATTGAAAAGCTATTGAAGCTATACAAATCTACACAAGTCCAGGCCAAGATGTCACGTTATTTTCTCCAGTAAATATTTCTCAGGACAGGTTATTTTTGAAGGTCAGGTTCTGTATAGGCACATATAAGTCTTGAGTCTCATCAAATATTGTACAAAATTATGATAATTAAAATAACTTGCAAGAAAGAATGAGACATCCTTGTCTGACATTCATAAAAAAAAACACACAGTTCTGCCTTTAGTATTGTTGACTCATGTCTGGATGTATGCCAGTGTGTTTTTATTGTGTTCAGATATTACAAAAACACGCTGCTATTGGAATTTTAATTAGGACAAACACATTCAGAATAAATGATTCCAGTTTAAGACAGTTCATCTATTTGCTGAAAACCAACATACCCACAGCTAGAGAAAATACACACGTCTAACTGGACCTTTGTCTCAAAAGCTAATAGTTAATCAAGGTATAGCCTTTATGAAAACATCCCACGTGTAACAACTTGCCCCTGTCTCCTTTATATGTAAATCATAAGAACTCTGAGAACCACCAAGGTTTTTAGCTGATCACACCAATATGTTGTATTATAAATGACAGCCGGACCATCCAACTGGAATCATGCCAAAATATTTCCGCTAGCCAATCAGATTACATGTAAGTGCTCTGACAGTGCTGAATAAAAACATTGTTTAAGCAGCCAATCAGATGCCACGTAACAGCTCCGGTGTGCCTGCGAAGCAAAACCCTGCTTAACCAGGCACAGTCACAGTGCTGTAATGAAATCCAGACAGAGACAGCGTTTGGATTGATTTCCAACAGCTTGATTTAATATCCTGAATTAATTATTTTAACTTGAATAATATATAAAGGAAAATAAATGTAGAACACTCAAGGGAACAAGAGAGGGCTTCTTTCTTACAGAGTTATCTCATGGTCAATCTCACCCTGAGACTACTTTCAGCTGTGTGCGTGCCTGCCTGCAAGCATGTGTGTGTGAGCGAGCCAACGTGTATGTGAGAGTCTATGTGTGCATATGTCTGCACTGAACGATTTCCTGTTAATTACTTTGTTGGTATGGGCTCTTTGTGTGTGTGTGTGTGTGTGTGTGTGTGTGTGTGTGTGTGTGTGTGTGTGTGTGTGTGTGTGTGTGTGTGTGTGTGTGTGTGTGTGTGTGTGTGTGTGTGTGTGTGTGTGTGTGTGTGTGTGTGTGTGTGTGTGTGTGTGTGTGTGTGTGTGTGTGTGTGTGTGTGTGTGTTTACAATATAGAGAATGCATGTTTGATTGAAGTTTACTTATGCATCCTTACAAAAAAGGCTTGAGCCAATACACTCAGCTCATACATGAAGAGCAGATGGTCTTACTGCAGGTAGGAGAGAGAACTCAAGCATGACTCAAAATTTTTGCAAGGATATACACACCTAGATCGAGAAATACTTGTGGCTGAACTAGTGTGTGTGCACCATGAGCGCCTTAGAAAATAGGGTAGGATGTAAAATGCCCCCCAACACAAAAAGGCCAAAATATGTAATATGTAATGATCAAGTTTATCTTGTTATTGAATATTGATGGAGCAACACATTTTTTGTAAAGTTTTAAAGATGTTTGTTTTGATTAAAAAAAACATGCACATCTGAAGGCAGCTAGAGCCTGAGGCAAAATGCCCTCAGGGGAGCTAAAGTGATATAGTGTAAAATGGGAGCAATAATGATAGGGCTAAATTTGTCAAAATATACAAATACTTTTGATATAGCAACAAAATAAATGTGAGTAATATATCTGAGAGCAATTTAAGTAGGCCTACATACAGTACTTAATCAAAATAACAACTCCAGCAAATGGTAAATCAATGATATATTTATTTAACCCCCCCCCCCCCCCCCCCAAAAAAAAAGAAAGAAAAAAGTCAGTTATCCTTTCAGTTATACAACTAGTATTCAAGCAGAGCTGAAAAACATAAACATGCATGTATTCATTCATTCATTCATTCATTGCTTGCTTGCTTAGTTGTTTAAAATAATATTTTATTCAGATATTCTCATTAGGTAAAAAAATGCATTTTAAAAAAAGCAAAACATAATCTGCATTTAAACATTATTAAATGTTACATTAAATTAAAATAAATTCAAACTTTTAGTATTCCATGCACTGACCTCAATGATCAAGACAATTTTAAGTTTAAGAAAGTGCTGTAGTATTTGTTAAGCATTGTTTTGTGTTGTTTAGAACAGTGGTTCCCAATCTTTTTAGGGTACTGTACCCCCAAAACATTTTTATCCTGCCTGAAGTACCCCCACAACCTCATGTGATCGGTGGGATTTTTAGATTTGGTGTACATTTTAGGTGATACCTGAATTTACCTGTAAATAATAATAGTTCCCTTTCGTTGTCACTCCGAGTTACGTCGGATGACGACGAATGGGGTTTCGCTTAGAAAGCCTATCAGCTTCGAGTATTACAAAACGAGCCAATGGCAAAGAAATGCCATGGGTCTGCGGAATTTGCATGACGTAACTCCGCCCCACCTCGTGGGTATAAAAGGAGGACGCTAGCAACATGCAGTTATGTTTTCGCTTCGGAGCCAAGAGCATCTCTTCACTCCACAAGCCATCTCTGAAATTGTCAGCTTTTTACAAACGAGTTCCTCTGGTGTTGGTGTTTGTGGGCGATTCCAGCGAGCGCGCGCTTCCTGCTGATCTGTGCAGTGGTTTTGCCAGAGAGTGCGTGTCTCCCCGGGCGCCTCGACATCAGAGTGTTTCTCTCTCTCACAAAAGAGCTTGCACGCGGCACGTCTTTTTAAAGATGCCTCGCCCGTGCACTTCTGGTTGCGGCAGATATGTGTCTGACTCTGATGGGCACGAGCGCTGCCTAGTGTGTTTGGGCATGGATCACGCTAGAGCAGCGCTCGTGGATGAGTCATGTTCTCTCTGTGGGAACATGACCATCGCGTCACTAAGGTCGAGACTCAATGAACTCGCAAGAGTGAGAGTCCCCTCATCCACACCCCGATCTAATGCTCCCCCGAGGAGTGCTACTTCGGCTGGTGGCCAGGGTGACCTGAGGGTAACGGTCTGGAACCAGGCGCCGACTATGTGTCCGCGACCCCAGCCCCCCTCTTCAGTGACGGTGCCCGCTAGTGAGCCTCCGATTCCCGCGGGTCTACCTTCGGGTGCCCCGCGGGTTTCGGTTGAAGCTACAGAGGAAGATGCCATGTCTGTAGCAGCATCCCAAGGTGGGCTTGATTCTTCCGGAAGTGAAGATTCAGCGCAGCTGCCACCTTCCGGTGTGCATACGGCTGTGCCTGAATCGGATCCGGAAATGACGGCCATGCTTTCCCGGGCAGCCGCGAGCATTGGTTTAGAGTGGAGGCCTCCGCCCTGTCCCGAGCGCTCGAGGCTGGACGATTGGTTTTTGGGTAAGGCTGCCGACCCCCGTGGTCCACGGCAAACCCCAATACCATTCTTCCCGGATGTGCATGATGAGATCTCGAAGTCCTGGAAGACCCCCCTGTCTTCCCGGGACCGCTCGCTGATCCCATCCGCCTTTCCTCCCCTCGATGAGGCGGCCGCCCGTGGGTACACTGGGCTTCCCCCGGTTGAACGCTCTGTTGCGATGCAACTGTGTCCTCAGAGTGCTTCTTCTCGGGGCGAGCCTAAGCATCCATCCAAGGCCTGTAGATTTTCGTCGTCTATGGCGGCGAAGTCTTACAGAGCGGCGGGACAGGCGGCTACCTCTCTGCATGCTATGGCCACTCTGCAGGTCTACCAGGCCCAGATGCTCAGAAACATGCACGAGGGCAGGACAGACCCAGGGCTCTTCAATGAGCTGCGTGCCGCAACCGACCTCGCTCTCCGGGCGACGAAGGTAGCCGCGCGCTCCCTGGGTTTGGTGATGTCCACCGCGGTGGTCCAGGAGAGACACATGTGGCTGAACCTGGCTGACATGCTGGATTCCGAGCGGACTCGTCTGCTCGATGCGCCCCTGTCCCAGGCTGGCCTCTTCGGCGGCGCAGTTGAGGATTTTGCCCAACAGTTCTCAACTGCACAGAAACAGACTGAGGCTATCAAACATATTCTGCCCCGCCGACCCGCTGCTGCCTCATCGTCGGTCGGGCAGACGCCTCAGCCTGTTTCCCGCCGAGGGCGCCCTCCTAAAGCTCCCGCCCCTCCCGCTAGGCCAAAGCAGCAGCCTTCACCCAGGCCGACGCGCGGAGGAAGCCGCAGGAAGGCGCCCCAGCCCTCTCCAGCCCCGCCCCCCGCCAAGCGCCGGGCCAAGCGGCGCTCCTGAGACGGGCTGCTCAGGGATGACGTTTGTTTCCCAGGAGATGGTAGCAGGGCCACTCCTTCCCCCGGTGGAGGGCCGGGGGAGAATCTTTTGTTCTCCACTCCCCGCTGCTCACCCACGGGTGGGCAGCACCCTAATGTGGTTAAAGACAGAAACAAACCTCTCACCCCTGAGCACACAGAGTTCTCGGACGACACAGAGCGCCGCCCACCAGCCGTGCTCTCCTCGTCCCCCTCTGTCCCAGAGTCGGTTGACACGGCGTGCCGCCCACGCGCCGTTCGTCCCTGTCCCACTCTGTCGCCAGACCCCTGGCAGAGCAGGCCCCCGTGGAACGCTGGTCCTTCCCTGGCCTCCTCTGTCAGGGCGCGGAGCTTAACTGCGCCCCCACACCGGATCGCTATGCCGTCCACGTCCGGGCCAGTTACTCCGCTTCGCTGCCCCTCCGGGGGGACGCCGGTGGTCCGCATGACCCCGCTGGTGCAGTTCCTAGAAGCCTGGCTAGAGTTTCCCCAACTGTCCCGCTGGGTTGCTCGCACCATCCGGTTCGGCTATGCGATTCAGTTCGCACGGTCTCCTCCCCGATACAGGGGAGTCCGCTCCACTTTGGTCGGTGGCAACGCCCCGGTCATGCGAGCAGAGATTGCCACTCTGCTGGCGAAGGGTGCAATCGAGACTGTCCCTCCAGCCGAGATGAGGTCCGGCTTCTACAGCCCTTACTTCATTGTCCCCAAGAAAACCGGTGGGTTACGACCAATCCTGGACCTGGGAGTATTGAATCGCTCCCTTTACAGGATGCCGTTCAAAATGCTCACCGCCAAACGCATTTTTGAGTGTGTGCGGCCCCAGGATTGGTTTGCAGCGATCGACCTGAAGGACGCCTACTTTCATGTCTCCATTCTCCCTCGTCACAGACCGTTCCTCCGGTTTGCTTTCGAGGGACAGGCATATCAGTACGCGGTTCTCCCGTTCGGGCTAGCCCTGTCTCCTCGGGTCTTCACGAAGGTCGTCGAGGCAGCCCTTGTTCCCCTTCGGGTTCACGGGGTTCGCATCCTGAACTATCTCGACAACTGGCTGATTATAGCTCACTCTCGAGACCAGGTTTGCGAACACAGGGACCTTGTGCTCCGGCACCTAGCCCGTCTGGGCCTTCGGGTCAACTGGGAGAAGAGCAAACTTTGCCCCGTGCAGAGGATCTCTTTTCTCGGTATGGACATCGACTCGGTCGCCATGTCCGCGCAGCTTACGAGCGAGCGCGCGCAGTCACTGCTGACTTGTCTGAGACAAATACAGGGCAAGAAAGCGGTTCCACTGAAACTTTTTCAGAGGCTCCTGGGGCATATGGCATCTGCAGCCGCGGTCACGCCGCTCGGATTGCTTCATATGAGACCGCTTCAGCTTTGGCTTCGCGACCGAGTCCCGAGGTGGGCATGGCAACAAGGCAAGCTCCGAGTTTCAGTGACTTCGAGCTGCCGTCAGACCTTCACCCCGTGGTTGAACCTCAGTTTTCTCAGGGCTGGTGTCCCCCTGAGACGAGTGTCGAGGCATGTTGTTGTCTCAACAGATGCCTCCACCACGGGCTGGGGCGCCATGTGCAATGGTCATGCTGCCGCGGGCTCCTGGACAGGACCCCAGCGCCTATGTCATGTCAATTGCCTCGAGTTGCTGGCAGTACGCCTTGCTCTTCACCGCTTCCGAGCGCTGCTCATGGGTCAACACGTACTAGTCCGATCAGACAATACCGCCACAGTAGCGTACATCAACCATCAAGGTGGTCTACGCTCCCGCCGTATGTCGCAACTCGCTCGCAACCTCCTCCTATGGAGTCAGAAGCATCTGAGGTCCCTTCGTGCTATTTACATTCCCGGAGCCCTGAACCATGCTGCCGACGAGCTGTCACGGCTTCAGCCCCTCCCTGGAGAATGGCGACTCCATCCCCAGTCGGTCCAGCTGATTTGGGACCAGTTTGGTGACGGATGCACTGGCGCACAGCTGGCCGCGGGGCCGCAAGTATGCGTTTCCCCCAGTGAGCCTTCTTGCGCAGCCCCTGCGCAAGGTCAGGGAGGACGAGGAGCAAGTCCTTCTGGTTGCGCCGTACTGGCCCACCCGGACTTGGTTCTCCGAACTAGTGCTCCTCGCGACAGCACCTCCTTGGCCAATTCGTCTGAGCACTCTATGGCACCCTCGTCCCGATCTCTGGAACCTCCACGTGTGGCTCCTCGACGGGACGAGACAGGTTTGAGTACCCTACCACCTGCGGTGGTGGCTACCATCACTTCCGCTAGAGCGTCGTCCACGAGACATGCCTACGCGTTGAAGTGGAACCTATTCGTCAATTGGTGCTCTTCTCGCCGAGAAGACCCCCGGAGTTGTTCGATCAGTTTCGTGCTTTCCTTCCTTCAAGATGGGTTGGAGCGAAGGCTGTCTCCCTCCACCCTCAAAGTTTATGTTGCCGCTATTGCCGCTCACCACGACTTAGTGGAAGGTAAGTCCATAGGGAAGCACGACCTGATCGTCAGGTTCCTGAGGGGGACGAGGAGACTGAATCCTCCTCGCTCTCCTCTCGTTCCCTCTTGGGACCTCTCAGTGGTCTTAAGTGCCCTGCGGAGTGCTCCCTTCGAGCCTTTGCAATCAGTGGAGCTTAAGTTCCTGTCAATGAAGACAGCGCTCCTGATTGCATTGGCTTCTCTCAAGAGGGTCGGGGACCTGCACGCATTCTCCGTTGACGAAGCGTGCCTAGAGTTCGGGCCGGCCGGTTCTCACGTGATCCTGAGACCCCGGCCTGGATATGTGCCCAAGGTTCCTACCACTCCCTTCCGGGACCAGGTGGTGAACCTGCAAGCGCTGCCCTCGGAGGAGGCAGACCCAGCCTTGGCACTGCTCTGTCCAGTACGCGCTCTCCGCGCTTAGGTAGACAGGACGCAGTGTTTCAGGACCTCAGACCAGCTCTTTGTCTGTTATGGTGGGAAGCTGAAGAAAAGGCTCTCTCTAAGCAGAGGTTGTCTCACTGGATAGTGGACACCATTGCTTTGGCTTACCAGCAGCAAGGCCGACCGTGCCCCCTTGGTGTGACCGCCCACTCCACCCGGAGTGTGGCATCCTCCTGGGCGCTGGCGCATGGCGCCTCGCTAGCAGACATCTGCAGAGCTGCAGGCTGGGCGACACCTAACACTTTCGCCAGATTCTATAATCTCCGAGTGGAGCAAGTGTCCTCTCGTGTTCTCGCTTCAAACAGCTAGTTCCGGACCCGCTCAGGTGTCTTCGCCTGCTCGCCATTCCACTCCGCGGACTGGATACGTGCGATATTCTGCTCAGGTGAGCTTCTCCGAAAGCCCTGAGTTCCTCCAGCACCCCTGATGCTAGCGCCAGTGTCTATTGCCTGGGCGTCGGCTAGGTGCCTCCGTGTCCATGGTCCCTCCCATGAGCTACCCCCACACGTGTATTTCCACTGTAAGCCTCTTTTGAGCATGTGTCTTTCCCTCGGCAAGCCACCTTGCCACCCCTGAGGTTGAAATATTCCACCTGCGGCTGGACACCTCAGAGTTTCTCCATATGTTACTTTCAGGTCATATGTGTATTTTCAAATGCCCCCCCACTGGGTTGGTGATATTTGCATATTTCCCCTTAAAAGCTTGGGATATGCTTCCCAGTGTACCTTGGTATTCCTGTGTTTAATAGGAGTCCTTCGTCCTAATATCTCGAGGGCTCAGATTTTCGCAGGGCGCTGGAAGACAGCTGTGAAGGTGGCGTGATTTGACTGGTAACCCCATTCGTCGTCATCCGACGTAACTCGGAGTGACAACGAAAGGGAACGTCTCGGTTACGTATGTAACCCTCGTTCCCTGAGTAGGGAACGGAGACGTTACGTCTTCCTGCCACTTCCGCTGTTTCGCGGGGATCGCCTAGTTCAGTCTTGGCTCCTCAGCGAGAAAACATAACTGCATGTTGCTAGCGTCCTCCTTTTATACCCACGAGGTGGGGCGGAGTTACGTCATGCAAATTCCGCAGACCCATGGCATTTCTTTGCCATTGGCTCGTTTTGTAATACTCGAAGCTGATAGGCTTTCTAAGCGAAACCCCATTCGTCGTCATCCGACGTAACGTCTCCGTTCCCTACTCAGGGAACAAGGGTTACATACGTAACCGAGACGTTTTACTTCCTATAATAACTCTTATAGTATAATACTTGTCTTTGTTCAATATTGACTTTTTCACATCTTCACATGTCCAGACCAATTATACAAAAACAAAGATCTCATTTCATATAATAATAATAATAATAATAAATGTGTTTTATATAGCGCCTTTAAAAGTTGCTTTCTCAAAGCGCTTTACAGGCAAACATAACAACAGAGAAAAATACACACTTTAAATACAAAAATAAACTAATAAAATTAATAATCAAGTAAAAGCAATCCTAAAATAAAATGTTTTGAGAATAGTCAATGGCTAAAAAAAAATGTTTTAGTCTTTTGAGAATCATCCCACGTACCCCCTGGGGACTGCTCACGTACCCCTATAGGGGTACAAGTACCCCCGGTTGGGAAACACTGGTTTAGAAAATAAAATTGCTTTTTACACTAGGTGGCCTTTAGTCCCATAATGTACCTAATCTTATTGCACTTTAATATTATTTAACAAATGCAATGGTCCCACTTTATAATAGGTGTCTTCAACAACAATGTACTTACATTTCATTTCATTTTATTTCATTTATTATTATTATCCCAGGTGGGAAACTTGATTTGCAGTCAGGACACAAGATAAAAAACATACATACATACAGAATAACAACACACATACACATAAAATACCCGCCCAAAAATAAAATAAAAAGTACCAAAACATACAGTACAGTGTAGATAAGCCAACCATAAAAAAACATAAGAACAATCTCTAAATATGAGGTTACTTGAGACTATTTAGCAGGGTTATTGCACAGGGAACAAATGAGTATTGCTCCTATTGCACTTGAATCGTGGAACTATAAATGTGCGACCTGAAGGAAGAATTTCAAACTTAGAATGTAGGGGATGGGTTTTGTTGTCTATTATAGACCTGGACTTACGAAGAACATGCTGTTCAAAGATAGCAGTCAGGGCAGTCTGTGCGATCCCTATAACCTTATCAGTCACCTTCACAATGTTGTTTAGGTGATTTTTGTCTCTAATGTTCAGGTTTCCATACCATGCAATCATAGAAAAAGTAAAAACAGATTCAATAAAAGACAAGTAAAACAAGCACATCATTGTCTTGTCAACATTAAAAACATTTAGCTTCCTGAGAAAATACAGACATTGCTGACCCTTACAAATTGCATCAGAATTAGCATCAAATTTTAAGTCCCTATCAATTATTGTTCCTAGATATTTATACTGTTCCACAAATTCAATACCAGTTCCTTTAATGAAGGTCTGAGACGGTGATTTGGATGATTTCAATGATTTCCTTCTAAAATCTATGATCATATCCTTGGTCTTTGTAGTATTTAATTGGAGGAAGGCTTCATCGCACCATTTAACAAACTCATCTACCACCGGCCCATGCTCGGATTTAGTATTGTTAAGCAAGCTGATGATAACTGTATCATCAGCAAATTTCAGGATGTACCTGTCCACGTACTGGCTTCTACAGTCATTGGTGTAGAGAATATACAGTAGAGGGGACAGGACACAGCCCTGAGGAGAGCCCGTGGAGGAGGTGCGCTGATCTGACAGAAAGCCATTTACTCTAACCCTCTGAGACCTACACGTTAAAAAATCTACAATCCAGCCAACAAGGTTAACATCAAGATTAAAATAATTTAGCAATTTCCTAGCTAAAACATGTGGTTGGATAGTATTGAATGCGGATGAAAAATCCAAAAATAAAACTCTAGCATGCATACCATGACTTTCTAGATGACTGTACAGGAAGTTGAGTAATGTGATTTGGGCATCCTCTACTCCCATCCCAGCTCTATATGCAAATTGCATAGGGTCCAATGCCCTCTCCATTACTTCCAACAATTCCCCTTTAACTAACCTTTCAAATTACTTTATGACCAGTGATGTACATAAAAAATAAGTATGTGTTCATATTGTATTGCAAAACACTTGCTGCTATTGAGGTTTATACGGTTAAGGTTTGGTGGTATGGGTAGGTTTAAGGGTGGGTTAAGATGGAAGGTGGGGTCAACAGTGTAATTATAGATATTTTTACATAAATTAATTACAGCTGTAATTACGTGCAGGTTTTAAAAAAAAATATATAAATACAATGTAAAACCATGTACGTGCACAATAAGTGCATTGTCTCTGTTAGTACATAGTACATAGTTAAAGACACTTAATGTAAAGAGGGACAATGTGGTAATCTAATAGATAATCTATAGGTCAAAATGTCACATTGGTTAAACAAAATTTTAAGTGTGCCGACATTTACTCTCCGTGTTTTTCTATTGTGTCACCTGCACCCAACTTATGTAGGATGTGCAGCCTTCTCAATAGAAGAAAAGAGTACCTGAGAAACGTCTAATATTAAACACCTCTGTGATGTCTCGGCAGCCGCTATTGGCACACCACCATCCCATTCGATTACGGTTATTGATAAGTTGGTCTGCTTTTTCCTCTCTGAATATCTGAAACAATCATCGGCTCATAAGCCTTTTTTCTCGTCTCATTCTGAAGTGAAATGAGAAGGCACATAAAAAACTCATATTGAGGCTGGTGCTGCCGTGTCAGAGTGTCTCTGCTCGATTGGTAGCTAGCTGAGGTGCTTCTCTCCTCGTCATCATCTCTATAACCTGCGCACTTCTGACACACGGATTATAATAAAAGAAGACTACTGTCAGAGCAGGGTTGATTTAAAGACGAGCCGAGTCAATCAATCATAAAGTTCAGATTAAAAGTACAAGTATCGTTCTCCCTCTCTCTGTCTCTCTTACTCTCATTCTCTTTAGCCTTCTAGCAGCTTTTTTTTTCAGTTTAATCTGAGTGAAAATAAAGGAAGGCCTTTAAATTTCATAGCTTCCACGAAACTCTGGCAAGTATTCATTGTGTTCTACTTTTCCCTTTCAACCTCTCCACAGGAGGCTGCATTCATTACAACTTTATATATGATGTTCTCCTTCCAAAATGCCACCGATGGCTCAGATGAGCTGTGCACTGTGATCCTGCAACACAAAAACACCGGCGTCAGATTCTTCTTATTTACACGCGCTCGCAGAAGTAGCCCGCCTGAGCGAGCCAAAGGGCGTCATTCTTCGCTTTTAAAACACTGCTTTACATTTCCCCCCGCAGAAAACCAGCTAATTATAATGAGAGTGTTTTTAGATGATAAAACGATATCGAATCAGATTGCATTCCCTTCCTTTTTCCTCGGCAACCTATTTTATGGCTAAGTTCAACAGTGTCACCGGAACAGAGATAGCACTTAATCACCCAGACAAACACGCCATTACCCCTCGAATCCTGTGAATGCAGAGTTGAATTAAATATGGTAAACTATCTCATTACACAAACACATGCATAAAATCTCCGTCTCGAAGCGATCAAAGGTCAGAGAAATGAATATCTAAAAATCCTTCTTTGAATTCATTTGGAGTTAAAAGCAAGCGCTCTCCAGAGACTGCAGTCACCTGCTGCTAGCTGGACTCAGGTAATGACTATCATCTTAAAGGCCTGTCTGCCATGACAACGTGTGTTGGAATATATCGGAGCGGCCGTTCTGAACGCTTCCAGGAGGAGATCACAAAGTCATTAACTATTTTCTGTCTTTCTCAGCAGTTAGTGTTGATGCAGCCTGCTTGCAATAATGTATTGTGTTGCAAACAAGAAGGATGGCCACTTCCCTGCCTCCTGGTGCAGAGGGGGCCCGCAGTGACACGGAGGCTCAGGTATATGGATGGCCTGAGGAGGTCTCCATCATTCATAAAACATGCTGCTGCCGCACGCCACCGAATTGATCTTGCAAAAGAAGCAGGGTGGCATGCCGACCACTTCATTAGTCTTCCACAGCCACAAATCACAGTCGTCGTAGCCTCACAGGGACCCGCTGTTACTGCCGACATTACCGTAACGCACTTGCGCTGGCAGAGATCTTGAGCGCTCCGACAGCGTTCCCAAAATGCTCCGACGATGTTGCTGCTACGTTGCTACATTGTTTATGGCAGAGTGGTCACGGTCTGGCTAAAATATGTGTGAAGAGAATGACAACAGCAGCCAGCCTCTCAAAATAAGAAATGCACACAATTTTTAAGCTCTGTAATTGATTGCTCGTGGTCATTTCGGGCGTCATGGGATGAAATCAAGTGGCTTCTCCATAAAACAATGTCAAATATTGATGATATTTCTCTTCCCTGGCCTCTGAATGAATTGCCCTACTCACTGAGGCTTTTTGATGAATGCTTTTTATTGCCTTTTCTGTTGTTGCTAGAGCAGCTGGAAAGAACTCGGCCTGGTCCTCTCAGAGTCAGCTAACCAAATTGCCGCGAGAGGACTGCCACATCGCGGTCCACAAATCAGAGCTGTGCATTTTATTATGCTTCTGTTCCATTCTTTTTGATGGTTTAGTGACATTACTCGCTCTGAAGCACTCAATGATTATTTCTCTTGTGAAAGTATCCCATGATAAAGTTATTATTAGGCTGCCTTTTCACTCCTTGCGACAGAAGTTAGATCAGAAGTCATTAATTTCTACTGGAAACACATTGAAGTTGCATTGGGTAACAATTATTTTATCAATCTTTATCCTAAACACCTATACTTCTAAGAATGAACAGGTAAGAACAAAAAAAATGTCAGAAATAATTATTTATATTGTTTAACACTGTAAGCCTGGACAACCAATAATATGGTTGCACCAAAAGTATTGGTGGTCATTTGTCCTATATGGATTGTGATGAAATCATGTCATTCAACCTGCCATATTTAATAAGCTGAGGGAAAATGCTCTTACTGTGGTGCTCCTTTACTGGCACAGTGGCTTCACAAACAAATTGAAAGTTCATCATGACTTCCACTAGGGGGCAAATCCAGAGGGTGCAGTGAAAAGGCGGCTTTCCCAGCTAACATTTTTTGGATTTTTTGGAACGTTAGTTTAAGTTTCTAAAAACATGAATACCTTAAAATAACATTCCTAGAATGTTAGAAATTGGTTCCAATAAAATATCCAAATGAGAACCAAACAAATTAATAAGAATTTTTGTGTTTGCTGGGTTTATTCTTAATATCCACTTGTTTGATTGTACTCAAGATTTAACTAGACTTAATTCATTTTGCTGAAATTGATCTTCTCAAATTAGCATAATATGTCATTGCAGTTTCTCAAAATGTAAAGGGTGGGAACAAAAGATTGTAATGGTAAGATACAGATCGCAGATCATGTCAAAGTGGCCTCATAGCTTAGCTTGTAAATGTGAAAAGAAAATGGAATGTCTTTCTCTCTCTCTTCTCTTTTGTCTGTCTGTTTCTGTGTCTCTCAGAAAACAAACTGTTCTTACATTGTGTTGTCTCTTTAAAGTTGCATGGTTACCCCTCAACCCCCCTCATTCCTGCACAGTCTATTCCCTCAACTGTCATGCTGCCAGGCCTAAAAGCCTGTCTTGTGAAATGTTCAACATCAGAAATGGTTTGTGTGCATGTCAGTTTGGCCTACCAAAAATCCTAACAGTTAAGCCAAAGGCACCATAGGCACGTTCTCTTGTGAAGCTTTGTTTTTTTTTTGTTTGTTTGTTTTAAAGGCCTTTGGTTACAGCTAAGCCACTATCCCTGTCCGAGGCTTATTTATGATCGCACTGCTATATTAAGATCTTATCAGGTTAGAGGTGCACTTTTACCACAGACATTGTGATCTAGCATATGCGGACGCCTCAGAAGCACATCATCGACATCACTTCCTGTTAGAACACTCAATCAAATAAGCAATTGCCTGAAAAGAAAAAAAAAAAATCTGTTTAGTCTCTTTACATTTCCATAAACGTACATCCCTCTCTCTCGCAGCCTGTCTCTCTCACAAAACTCACCATTTGACTTGTGAAACATGATGAACACATTTGAAGATCAGCATGAATAATTCAGTCCACTTGGGCTGAAGCGGGTGAGCATGTAAGGATGTGAGTGGGGGAGGGGGCTGGAGAGCAAGACAGCAAACAAGTCCCTCCTGGTTAGGATTTTTTGAAGGACGGCCCAAAGTGCATAGCAGGAACGTTACAAGTGCTGAAGGTCCGAGGGGAATTAGGAGCATCTCCATTACCAGTGTGGAGCGATTTGTTTGGAATTATGCCATGCTGCAAATATATGGACCTTTGGGGACACTGATACATCTGATCCCACAGCAAAGCAATCTCTACAAGTTTGTTTTTTTCCTCTCCTCATGCCACAGACCCGTCAACCCTCAGGGGTGTTTAAACCAAATCCATCTTTAGACTTTCGCAGGCATCATTTTAGTGTTAATTTGATCAACAACACACAAATGTTTTTATATTATTTTGTCTACAATAACAAACATAAGACATTAATAATAATAATAATAATAATAACAATAATATGATTGGAACATTATTGCAGTGATTATTATGTTTCTGACATGTTATATGTTTGGCAACAGTAATTCTAACCCTAACTGATGGAGTGTGTAGCTTTTCATTTCTTACTCTTAAACTCGGGTCTTTAGTGACTCGGGACATCATTTACTACCCTCTTCCTCATTACATTACAAGTTAGACATCAATCTTCTTTTTGTAAACAACATAAGATTTTTTTTTATATATATATATATAAAAGTTTGCCGTTTTTCCCATTTTTTTTGTTGTAAAAACTGTATAGGGTCGCTAATGACCTGAGGTGTGTAACACTGGAAGTAGGCCTATAGTTTTCTGCACGACAATAATTTAATCTTTGATGACTGAATAAGTGCAATTTACCTTTATTCTACAAGCTGGCAATGTCTGATACACAATGATGAAGAGACGTTTCACTCATAGTTTCCGCAGGGAGAAAACAAAAGAATAGGAAGTATCATCAGCAAAACTTGAAATGGCTCAGTGATTTACTGCAGAGCAAGTACTGAACACAGTCAAATATTAGTGTCACTGTCACTTGATGGTGGATCTGGTGAAGAAGCTGTCAGTGATCAAAATATTGATTTTGAAAATGTTGAAACTGATAGATTTGAGAATATGTTTGAGATGGCGAATATGAGTCATGATGCTGAATGTCATGGGAAATGAGCACTGACAAGGGCATTGATGATGGTATAAAACATCTGCCCTGTGGTCTGTGTATATATGTATATACTGATTGGCTTCATCACTGTCTCCTCTCCACCAGTAAGCTGGTGTGTGGTGGGCGTTCTGGCGCACTATGGCTACCGTCGCATCATCCAGGTGGATGCTGCACATTGGTGGTGGTTGAGGAGATTCCCGCCTTCTATGTAAAGCGCTTCGAGTGTCACGGTAGACGCATTCACTGGCTCCTTCTTGTCTTGTGGTTATGTTGTTGTATGAATGCACGTGTGCTAGAGGCGTGTGTAAGAGGCGTATCTGTGTGTCATTACCTGATCCGCTCCAGCTGCCCATCATCACTTCACCAGCTGCAGTCGATCTCACCATGCTACTTATACTCACCACTGTTTTCTCATCTTTGTCAGATCGTTGTTTGATGTTTCCCTGTCTGGTCTTCTGGTTCGTGTTCCTGCCTGGTGTTCCTGTTCGTCGTCTTCATTGTGGATTTTGTCGTCTCACTGTCTGTCAGCACGTCACCGGATTTGACCATTGAAGTCCCTGCGTCACCACTCCACCACCCGACTTACTGTTCTGGACTTTGTGACTTTCTGAATAAATCTTGTTTACTCGCGTTTGCTTCCTGTCGTCAGTAACCATGACATCGAGTGCAGAGAAAAGCGCTATATAACTGTAATGAATTATTATTATTATCTGCTCAAACTGAACCCTTCCAAGCTCCAAAAGTATGCATATTATGCAAAATATGCTTTATTTTACTCTTCTGTAATTGTTTCTCTAATATCTGGAGAGTTTTATATTATCGCGTCAGGTAGACATCCACCCGTGTTAAATCTAGATACAGGTCGCTAAAGACCCGAATATGTAATGATGATTGGCAAAACATTCATCAGGCTAAAATTGTGAAAGAATGGTTGGGAGGGAGCATGAAGAATCTGTTTCACACAATGGCACCTCCGGCTCCAGACCTTATATTCATTGAAAGTCTTTGGGATGTGCTGGATTAGACTTCACAGAGTGCTCGACTCTTGCATTGTCAATACAAGATCTTGACCAAATAACCTCACAACATTTATTTTTTATAGAAATTCATTTGTTTTCATTGTCTTAAAGCGAAACTGGACACGGGAATGAAAACTGAAAATGCCTCTATTCTCTCTGCCTTCTTTGATGTAATCATCCTGGTTTTCTTTACATAAGAGCTGTTTTGGGCTGATTGTTTGAATGAATTTGCTTTTACGATTATTAGACTGAAAACTTTCCCAGAGTTTAGCGGCTTAAAATGACCTGATCGCAAACAGAGAAGCTTGTGCCATTTGTAGATGCTCTCGACTAACTGTAGAACTGCGTGACGTAACTAAATTACTTTAATGACTCAATTTCACATGCTTCAGTAATTTACTTACACAAAATTATTTGAACGCGTTGTTACGTTATGTTTATTTTTCCTTGTGTCTTTGTAATCTTTGTATGCTTTTTAATATTTTCTTTGAGTTTCAGATCACCGCTGATTTGCCAACAGCGCTGCCGCCTGCCAGCGGTAATTGGGTGATCAGCTGGCGCTCCTTTTACGCTTGTCAGAGGGAACGGTTGCGACTTCGGGTCGGTCGCAATGGCTCAGACTTCCTGCCAGCCGCCAGATCACAATGTCCTTTTGGTAGTTTGTTTTATTTAGAATGTGGTGATGTAGGAGAGACCTGCCCTTTTGTTTGAAACTTATTTATTCTATGTTTTTGATGAGTTTAGTTAGGTAAGGTTTATTGTAGTCCGTTTTCTTTAAAAAAAAATATATATATATATATTTAGGCCTACGTTGCTGTTTAATTTTGTTAGATTTGGGTTTTGTTCGTTATTTTGGGCCTTGGGTCTCTGACGAGAATACCACTTTATTGATTTATTTCTCTATTTTTGTTCAAATGAATTCTACTTTATTGTTATATCATTTTGTTTGGGCTGTGGGTCTTTATTACAAATTAAATAAGATATTGTTACTTACTTTTGTGATTCACAATAAATTTATATTATAATGTATTTTGATCGCCTTGGTCCTTTTTTTCTGACGGCCTGCTGGAAGCCTTTCATACTTTTTTTCTTTAATTTATTGCGTCTTACCCTTAGCGGGTGTAAGAAGTGTTAAGGATTTTTAGGTAATCACATACGTTAATCCGTTGACGTTGACAGACCTAGTTTAAACTGAAAGTCATAGCTGAACTATTAAAAAATTCAATTACACTCTGCTACAAGTTTTACATTGATAAAAATGTGTGGTATAAACACCATTCATCTTCAATTCATTCCTGTGCAGAGTAGGACAGAGTAGGATGTGTTGCTGGGGCACAAAGAAAGAGCATCAGCGATCTATTTACACATAACTCTCTCTCTCTTTCTAACTGATAAGTGCTGTGACAGCAGAAATGTTTGTGTGACAAGCATTTGGGGGCTTTAGTCCATTTACAGCCTCTTTTGAGTCTCCTTGACGGGTTATTGGGCCAGTGAGTCAAAACCTTGCAGAACTCCCCTTCCATTTATATCATGTAAGACGGGAAGGGGAAGTGAGGACACAAAGAAAGAGGGACACAGAGGGAGAGAGAAGCTGCTGTGTTTTCACCGGTGTTTCAACAAATGTGATATGACAAATTGAAAAAGGGTGCATGGAAGTGCACGCGTATTTGTGTGTATGCATGCATGTCTGACGAAGACAGGATGCGCCGATCAGCTTTGGTGTCATCAGATTAACAGGCATACGTCCATAGTTAATGTCCAGTGACTGGACACACTTCACATGAGGCACGCTCTAGCTGTCAATTAAAATGACACATGGCCATAAAACACACAGCTATTAAACACAGGGAAACACAGGTGTGATTGTAAAGTAATATTCACATACTGTATCTCACATAACAAAACACAAAAGTACGTAAGCTCAGTATACATCACATTTACCAAAATTAGAGTAGTTCAGATTTAATTCACTTAAAATCACAGGGGGGCTTCAAGCTAATATATAAGCTCAAAGAGGTTCAGCTGACAAAAAAGTTGGGGAAATCACTACATTTCATCCCATACGGAAATGTAATATATGTACACATATTAAATATAAATATATTAGATATATCCACATAGAAAGCGAAAACATAAATGTAGCCTACATATATCTGCCCATATATAAATAAAACCTATTAGAAAATGGAACAATTGTATATATTGACATATAAAACTAGCCCATATATTTTAATACAGTCTTTTATGTGTGATATTGGAACAATGCTCCAACTTTCATTATCCGTTTCTTCTTTCCACTCGACAAGGGCGAACATTCTTCATCCGTTGGTCTCTGCATGTGCGTAATTTGGCGGTCTTTTGTTTGCGTTTGAATTAATGACTTGTTAAAAGTTCAAGATGTTCAAATAAGGAAAACAAGGAATGAATTAATAAGGAAACCACAAGCATGTAAAATGTATGTATGTTGTTTAAATAAATTGGCACATATAAATTAAACATATCGGTGAAATATATGGTTATAACATACAATATTATATAAACTATAATCATATACATTGTATTAATATATGTCAATATACTCATTTGATATGAACAATTTATATTATGTTATAAACCTATATCAACATATATCTAGAGATATATATGTGATAGCAATATATTGTTAGCATATATGACAGCATCACTTGCGATATGGGGACATATATGTCATATTACATTTCCGTATGGGATGTAGATATCAAATGGCATGAATTTGTAAATTTGAATGTGTTTGAATGAAAAAAGCCTTCCAAAGACAGTAATACATGGTAAAATGACTCAATGAGAGATAATTCAAATAATATTTGTGTTCGCCAGAAGCTGATTAAATATGCAGTGTTGCAATGTTGAGAAAAGACTTGAAATGATTTATGTAAATTAGTGATCAAATGCTGTGTGGGTCTCAGTTTTCAGTGATATGCACATCACTATTATCGTGTCTGTGTGTGCAATTCCACAAACCTAGAAAACCTTTTTTTTAGACAGGTAAGTTTAAAAGATAAAAAAAAGTAGTAATAGGGAGAGTTAATGAATTATAAGTACTTAACTGCCATTGTGAGAATAACATGTAATCATGTAATCAATGAAAAGTAAATGTAGTCTGATTATGAGTATTTAAAAAATGAAATTTAATCTAATTACAAGTGTGCTTAATTTTTTGGAATCTGATTATGAAATCTAGATTAAATGTACTCAGTTACTACCCAGCACTGGTCTTATCCCATCTGAATGTAAATATAAAAAAAGCTCACAAACTCATCACATCTGAACTCAGTTTTAAGCAGTTAAAGAGATGAAGATGGCTTTGCCACAAAATATGGATGTACGTTCAAAATTATTGTTACCTTATGTCATGAGATGGACTGTTATACATGAAAGTATATTTTTTCTTTGTTTTTTCTGTCTGTTTTCTGTCACTAATAATCCTCCATACAGTAAACAGTGGTTATCTATCACATATAAGCTGTAGTACATGGCACGATAAGGCTCACTCCTTCATATTTTTCATGAAATGTTCAACATGAGGGTGTTCTGGACGCAGCTGTCTATCCTGAGGTCTGGCCCCTCATGGAAAAGGCTGTGTCTGGTGCTGGCTATTTCTGCATGACGTGGCCAAGCATCTTGTCCCAATAAAGAGCAGAGGATGTTGACGGAAAATGCTGTACCATTTTCATTACGCTCACCATGCTAATCTGATTTCATGTTCTCTTGTTTTAGGTAATCACATGCCACCATACAGCATGTTCCAGCAGTGGGGCTATGGCAGATGTATTAAATGTTACGGCTCGCAAGTTTTCACTTTTTATGTTTCAATTTTAAGAGAATCATATTTTCAGCCAAAACCAGGCAATATACCTGTATTTTTCCTCCTCCTACGATATATAAAAAAGAAATGGACCAAGTTTAAAGTTACTTAAAGGGGTCATATAATGGTACATGCACTTTTCCAAGTTGATTGTACTGAAATGTGCGTTGGCAGTGCCTGTACACAACCATCATATAATGATACAAATCTATCCAGTGTTTTTGTTTTAATCTACTTATATGTTTTCCCCTGCCTCAAATCGAGCCGTTCGACCGTGTGACGTCACACGGTCGGACGCCCCTCCCACGATTGTTGATTGGCAGCAGTGTTTCAGCACAGACACCTGTTGTGCCGAATTTTGACCCCCGCCAAATTATTACCCCCCTAGCATTGGTAGGTTTAGGATTAGTTGTGGGGAGGGGTTAAGATTAGGGGTGGGGTTAGGATTAGGCAATCAGGTATTGACTTCAACGAGGGGGGTAATAATTTGGCAGGGGGTCGAAATTCGGCAAGACACCAGCCCTGGGCGAGCTGTCATCGTAGACCGTCATTGTTGATACACTGGAGCAGAATGGCGTCTAAGCGATTGTGGTGTTCTGTTCTTGGGTGTAATAAGGAACACAGCAGTCATTTTAATGTTCCTAAATCCGAACCGCTGAAGACCCAGTGGCTGAGTTTTGTTTTCGATGGGAATATTCCCCACGATCAACGTCAACGTTCATGTTTGCGCGAATCATTTCTCACCAGACTGCTTTATAAACGAGGATAGCTGGTTTTGCTAAGAAGCTGCTCTTGAAAAAAGAATCAGTACCAACTATTCATGTCCCTGCTGCACCTCCAGAAGAAGTGAGTGTAAAATTGTATTAACCTTTATTCATCTTTGCAAATCACTTGTACGCTTCACGATGAATGCGGCTAAGATTTGCACTCAGGGTACATTACGGCATGTTTTCTATGTACGACGTTCTCCATATAATATAACAACGCGTTATGGTTATTGTGTTACTGTTATTACAAACTGAGTATACATCAGTAAACACATAGGGTTCGTCCATCTCACTAAGTTACTCTAACGTTACCCTGTCAGTACATATTAAAATATGTCAAAGTGACATATGACATTATGTTAACCAACCATTCAGAAACGTCCTGTTCGAGCCTTAATTGTCGAACTTCTTTGCGGCCGTCATCTTGTTCCGGGTCCGACTCCGGTTCAAACTGATACGGTTGCACAGATGTGTCCTCAGAGAGAATCCCGCTGCCATTCTTTCTCCAAAATAAACCCTCAACTGTTGTCAAGTCAACAATCCACGTGCGTTGTGTCAAAGCGCCCGCAGAAGAGAGGGGCGGAGTGAGCGAAGCTCATTATCATTTAAAGGCATATGCACTTAAACGGCGTGCTGAAAACAGAGCTCTTTTTGACCAAGTAAAATGAGTGTTTTCTTAAAATACTAATGAAAATTTTTAATTAAAGTATATTACAAACTTTTCATTTAGACCCTAAAGAATCAAATTAACTTGCATGAAAATGGCATTATATGACCCCTTTAATGTGTTTGTTTCTGTAGGAAAATTATATAGAGAGAATTTTGTCAATATATAGAACTACACTAGCATTCGACTAGCAGAGAGATAACAAACAGCAAACATCTTAATTAGTTTAATGGGAGATAGTCCCCCCCCCCCCCCCCCCCCCCCCGAAATTTAAATTCTGGAATAAATTTTAATTTGTTCAACACACAAACATAGTGGATCATTTCAAGCAAATTAGAATATAGTGCATGAGGTGTATTGAGTAGTTTTAGACTTTTTTTTGAGGTGTCAGTACAGTCTTCAGAATTGAACCTTTCCACTATATATATATGCTGAATATATATATATATATATAAGTCACACAGACTGGACATGAGGGGCAGTAAATTATATAATTTTCATTTTTGGCAAAACACTTCCTTTAAGGATGGTAATCCAATGCAGTACCAGGAGGATTGATGCAGAATAAGTGTATACAAACTATTCTCCTTATCATTTTCATTCATCCTCTCTTAAAGGGTGAGTTGAATGTCACATCAGAGATCCTTCCGCTATACTTCCATCACTGCAGAGAACGCAAAAAGGAACAGAGAACAGAGTTTAAAAAATAAAAACAAAAGTCCCTCGTTTATTTTCCACCTTTGTCCTTATCAGTCTGCTCGCTCACCCTCTCTCATTCCTTATACCTCTCCCCCTCTCTCTGCTTGGCTGGGCTAATTGAGTGTCTAAACAAACTAATTAATCACTGGCATTGGTGGAAGACGGACAGGCCTGGAGAGGTGATGTTCATCAAACTCCCCCCAATTTGTTTTTTTTAAATCCCTGTAGTCGTTTATTTGCTGAATATGCACATATTTCCCCCTTCCCTGAGATCTCTTTGCCATGGCCAAGGTTAACTTTACACACGCTCATTCACTATTTATGATTTTGCATAGAGGATAAGTTTTTTTGTCTGCTCTTATATTCACAGTATCCAGGCGCATTAATCAAAAATAATGAATAAAATGATCCGTCTGACAATGCTCATACCCTCCCAGGTTTCAAGAGAATATCCAACCAACTTTATTAATCAACATCCAGATTAATTGTAACAAAGTGTCATCCATAAATTTCCCTTTCATTTTAATAGTACTTTGCCCAACACTAACAATATCCCTTGTGACTTCAGATTTATTGAGGGTTGTGGCTATTGCGGAGAGAATGATCGGGTGACACGGTACTGGGGGAATGGCACAGATACTGTGTTCCTCTCCACACACTGACGTCCAAATGGAAAGGACCAAAACATCTCCTCTCTGGACCAATTGAAGGCATTTAAAGATCCCCTTGGATCGAACGGCTTCCCCTTCTTTTGCAAACGCTTTGGTGGTGCTGTAATGGCCATTTGTTGTCCTTCGACAACTCTAGTCTACCCCCACCCCCTTTTTGGCCCCGCTCAGCTCTCTGTAGGAGAAGGTGAGGCGTTGGAGTAAACCATTAAGGGTGACAGTTTCACTTTTCTCTCCCTAATTACTTGTTCCTGCCTATGTGGCATTTCTTAGAAAAATTTGTTGAATAATGACCGGCATTAAAATGGAGACTCTTAAGAATTTATACGCGCCGCTTAATTTATCATGTACTTTCTTTATCTCCTCAGTGGATTTATGTCCAAAGTGTCGCAGGCCCCCTCTGCCTGCTGACAGCGACGTCATTTTCTTAAGGGCACAGCATGCATATCAGTGACAAATTTCCCTGACGCCACACACTTCATCCCAGAAAATTGCATGCAAGCAGACCAGATTCACACCCTGTTTGTTTGTGCTTTGAACATACAAGTTACACCATTATTGACATTACTGTCTCAAAAAGAAAATATTTTATGAGAACGCCAGATTTTTCTTTAAAAACCGAAATGAATAGAAAGGAACATTTTAATATCTGTTAGTGGGTATTAACTGATTACATGTAATCAGGATTATGTAATCAGATTCCAAAAATTAAGTACTTGAAATAAGATTATATTATGTATTATGTTACTTTTTTTTTGTTGATAACATGATTACATGTTATTCTCTCAATGGCAGTACATTATTAATAATTCATTAATTCTCCCTATACTACTTCTTTATCTTTTAAAATGTCCAATCTAAAAAGAAAAGCCTACTGCTTATATACATTCAGGTCTTGGGTTTGTGGAATTGCAGATCAGACCAGATAATAGTCAGTTCCTTCGAAAACGCCAGTCTGGGAATATGTAATGTAATATTTAATGCACTTCATGTTGTTGATAACAAATAATAGAATATATTTTCTTCATCTTTGTATTCTTATATCAACATGGTACAAAATTGTCCTATCAATATTATAAATGTTTTAGGTCAATAGTAATCAAAAAGTAGTACTATTATATTACCTTAAATGTGTAATTTACAACTACAATTATTGACATGTAATTTATAATCAGTATCTGATTACAATTTGTAAGTAATCTACCCAGCACTGCTCAGATGCTTTTGTGATGCAAGTGATACATATTTTTAACGGGCAAATGTGTTATAGTTATTTTTGACTTCAGTCAATTAGAACAAAGTTTCTGTTTTAGATCAACACAAAATATTTCACAATTCAGTCTTAAAATATGCGTAAACATTGTGTTGCTGAAAGCATTTGTGGTAAGAGTGTGTGATTGAGCAAGCAAGCGCTTTTAAATGTGTCGCTCTGTCCCATATGCACTGCAGGTACGACCACCCGTATGTATGACTAACTCCACAGATTTGCTGTCTCCATCTCCTTCATTAAAATATGCACCCTTTTTAGTCCTGTATTAAAATGATTTATGAAACAGATCAGGCTTGTGGTTCTAAGAGCCACCTATTGCCTTCATTTTATTGCTGTTGTTTTTTTTTTTGTTTTTTTTTTTCCTATTTTTCCTCACGCGATCTCCCAGGAGCACATGCTCTGATGGTGGCTTTTTTCAAGGGCATTCAAGTGGGTACTAGCTAACAGCGGTTTAATATCTGGTTGAACACATTGCAAGGACATCCAACCGTCTCCGCTAACACCATTACATGCCGCATTTTTGAATGCTATGCTAGATAGCGATCTAACCTGCTCACACAAAACAGGGCCACTCATTTTTTTAAGAGCTAACATCCAAAAATGGAGCACCCCTATTGCTGAATTGAATGTGATTCTGATCACATTACAAATTAGGTTGAATTTGAAGGGGTTAAATTGTAACTTTTTTTTAGGGATCCCAAGTCTATTCTACCTCAAATACAAGGTCTTCCAGTGTGAGCAAATAGATTCTGGTTATCTTGCTGGCCTATTTCCATGGCAGTAAGACAACAATGAATACATTATCACGGACTCCAAGTTAAACACTTAGATATGTGACCTAATGAAATTACAGGCTCCCCTTGTCTATATAGCTTTGCTTTAGCCCCCAATGAGCATTTCTATGCTAATCAGATGCAAATACATGGAAACGATGGCAGATATTTAACCCTGGAGTACTGGAAAGCCACAGAATTAAAGAGATTCACTCCTCCCCATTTTTCCACCCCATCTAGTTAATGGGGGGCCTTGGAGAGTAGGGAAATGTTTTACCTTTTTGAAAGTTAAATGCCCACTTTCGACTTGATATTAAACCCCACATACAGGCCTGAACTATAACCTTTCCAAATCCCCGTTTCTCCTGTAAGCCATTGCCTGAACCACTTTCTGCAGCGGTCTAATGAAATGTAATTTTTGTTAGCGGTTCTCATGGCATTATGGAGTATAGTTCATATTGGTCAGCAAGGATCTGGCAGTGGTGTTAAATACGGAATAGTTAGCACAAGCTCTATGTCACATTATTGTAATATGAAGTAATTCTTTTAGCTAATGTGGTTACATCTGCTATTGCGCACTGTTGTGTGCAGTGAAGTACTCCCTCTGCCATTAGAACTCACGTGAACACACACATTTTATTAGTGTTTCACGCCCCTGCGATTTTCAATACTTAAGCAGGACACACCAAACGCATTCTACCCAACACACACAAATGAATCTTTTCCTCATGCTTTTACTCTTATCAAGGACAATGATGATACTCTGACGACCCACTGACCCATTAAGTGGAATGATGGCAGTGCCAGTGTGTTGCTGCAGGCACGTCAGACTAACATACATACATACACGTGCAACATACATACACATACATACATACATACACTAACATACATACACGTGCAAATTATAAAAATAACTTGAGTTAACTGTGAGGGTTTAGCATGTTAATCTGTATGGTGTTAAAGCTTGATTTGATGTTAACAAAAGCTTAGAATGTATTTAGAGTCACCAACTGGCTCCTCAAGCTCTTTGATGCAGTCACTTATAGTTTAGCAAACTTTTTATATGTTAGCATGAAAAATATTAACTATTAAGGTTGATAAGGCTTCTTCTACCCATACCTACAACAAAATGAGAACACTAATCATATTTGAATATTTCTATCATAAACTTGGCAAGAATATTGCTTGGGTAAATTGCTTGGCATGAAATAACAAATCCAAAATCCACATATTTATTATTTATATTCATAAAGCCATAATTGACAGCTTGAGTCATATTCTTCAATCAAAGATTTATAAAATAATTCAAACTCTAAATGAAATCATGTTATTTACTATAGATACCAGGTAGCAAACTAATGCCAGCAGCCAATGACCTCTTTAAAGTTGCTAAATGTAAAAATAAGTGTAAAAATGAAACTCTAGATGGTGCAGGCTGATAGGTCTTTAACTCAATCTTGCTGCAATCACAAAATGTTCTATATGGCACAGCTGATTGGTTGCTGCTGTATCACCAGCCAATGAGCTCGCAACCTTCAAATACTTGGTCAGCGTATGCTGTAGCAGTTTGCAGTACGCTTTCAGAAACCCCACAACTTCCCCAGCTCCACCTGTAAAGATCTGCTACGAGTAATTCATGTATGCTATATTGTACAGCAACAGCATGTCTTACTTGCTCATAGCAGCGTGTTGTGTATGTATTGGCAGTAGCAAGTCCCATACTTGCTCTGCAACAGCAGCAGCGTAGCAGATCTATTCCGCCAAGAGCAAACATATCAACATTGTCAAACCTATTACCATGCCAAACACTCAGAAAGTTGTTGATTTTCAACAACGTTGTGTAATGTAACCATTTGTAAAATCAGTTTAGAAAATGTAAAGTGAAAGATTCAGCATACTCTGAAAGGAATGCAAAAAGGGTTTTTTTAGATTGTGACTTCTAATTGTGGAGTGCAAATGAACTGGACTATTCCATGGGACCCTCAGAGTAGCACTCATACACCTCAGATTGACACATCATGTCTTTGATAATTATCAGTGTAATCTTTAGAAAGAGAAAAAAGACGGCAAGAGACAGAAAAAAGCTATTGAATGACAATTATTCATTATTTTTGTGTGATTTTATGAATGATTTTTTTTTCTTTCCTAGGGCAAAATTTGGGAAATTTCATCCATGCTCTTTTCCCTGGAGACCTCAAGTAGATATTATGCCGTCCTCTCTCTCTCTGGGTATATCTATCTATCTAGTGATAGGACAGAGACAGACAAAGTATAACAAAGGGAAAATCAGTGTTTAATGAAATGAAAATTAACAATAAGCAAGAAAAAATATTTGAATTTGATATTTTTTGGTGAATGAAAACATGAAACTTGAAACATGAAACTCGATCAAGGACATCTTCAATAACACATCAGTTAAAAACCAGTGTTACATATCCTGCTGAATTACAATGTAGTCATATAATGCTCACCGGGTCAACTAGGCCACTTCACTAAAGGACTAGACTGCTGCCCTCTTTTCCTGAAGATGCCACTTCACTTGAGGTCCTTGGTGACTTGAACAACTACTTGGACAAGCAACAGCCTTTCTCTCTTGTCCTCAAGGCCTTAAAAAAGTACAAACCCAAGAAATGCACAAAACAGGCAACCAAGTCAATGTCTTTCAAAAAAATAAATACTGCACCGATCTACTCTTGCACCACTTTATTACTTATGGCATGCTGATGTTACTAGAATAGTGGGTTAATTGCTTCTGCCTCTTTTATTCTCATTTGTAAGTCACTTTGGATAAAAGCATCTGCTAAATGAAGAAATGTAAATGTAGATGATTTATTTATTTGGAAACATGGAATCTCTTTGTGTAAAATATTTTAGACCTGAACATTTGTCCTCATCGATTGTTCTCTGCGTTTGGCATTTGTTATATGTACATTCTCCTAAATTGTGTAATGCTTTGGCCATGGACATTGTTTTTTATCAGCATGTACAAACCAATTATCTTCACATTTTGGAAATCAGTTTCCAAGAAAGCAGGCTCAAAGTTTCTGAGCAAACCGACGCTTCCTTCCTAACACACACAAACACACAGAGATGCCTTCTCATCCGCCGACGTGTGAGTGTGTGTGTTTGTTGCATGTTACAGCAGAGGCAAGAAAACAAGCAGACATTAGCCTGTCCACTTGACAGCAGTGTGTTCAACTGACCAGAAAGTCCTGTAATTAAATGGCTGCTTACCCTGTCGAGTGAACTGAAGTTAACCTCTGCTTCAGCACTGACAAACACGCAACAAGGCCCGCGCATCTGCTCGCCATCCAGGCAGCCCGAGGAGGCTTCAGAGGCAATGAAGAGACTCATACAGGACTTTGAGGTCTCTTTGAGGAAGTGTATACGGGGGGATGAGCTAATTGTGCTGAAGCTCCAAGTCTTAATGAGATACTAGTGGACGCCGCATTCGTTTCACTTTTTTATTTATGCCACATTATTTTGAAGGATCACGCACCGCTTAGATATCGTGCTGTGTTCTGCGCTCCTTTCCGGGCAGGTTTTGGGAAAGGATAATTTATTAAAATTACTTTTTACTCATTTTGTTTTATGTATGCACTTTAACAATTAATAACCCAAGCGCGGGAGATTTTCACTAAAGGCCATTAATTTGTATAAAGCTGCCGCCACTGACAGAGGAGATTTTTTAAACTGATCAAGAGAAAGTCAAATTATTCTCTAGCCTCAGGTTAAATATTACTTTCTTCAGGAATTCTTTGCCGTGCCGTCCCGCTTTTTATGACCTTGTCATTGATTGCAGATTTCAGAGCCATCTCATGAAAGCCTCTGCTGCGGGGAAGGGGGGGTATTGTTTGTTTTCTGATCACCATCTCTTTGTCCCATCTGCAGGCTGAGTGTTGAGCATGTGAAAATTCAAGGCCGAGCTGAAACAGACCTACTTTGTATCTGCAATATCAAATCATCTCCCTGACCAGGGTAGCGTACTTATGTGTTTTGTTTGTACGTAGACAGGCTGTTTTATGTGTAAGCAACCCAAAACCAATGATAGGTTGTGTCAGTCTTTTTGTGCTTAAATTATTCAGACCATAAACACCTTAACCTCCAATATCAAACTCCCCCTAGTTGCAACCTCGTCTTCTCCTTATTAGCCTCCCGTATTTTCTCAAAGGGTGGAACCATGTTTATCTTTAGACATTTTTCTCTCACAGCTGTAAACCCACCAGAGGGATGTCTGCTAAGATCTCTGAACTGCTCTTCTAGATGTTTATTTACTCTGCTCAACAGTCCTATCAGTCATCTCGGGCCTCATTTTTTCATTGGCACTGTTTTTGGTCAAGCAAGCCAAGGGACATCAGTTTTATTGTTTTAACAAAGAAAGTTGCTTGTAATTCAAAGTTTGTGACAGTATATTCATTGCAAAGGATTGCTGAAATGTTACTGATTTTCACTGAAGCAATATATAGATATTACATTGCACTATGTCCAACTAATAGCCTGCATTCTGTTTATTTATCAGAACATGTTTACTGATAATGCTGATCCTGCTTAGGAATCAAACAAAGCCTCCAAATGTTGCAATTAAATCAAGCGGTCGCTTCAAATTAATATGGCTGATCTGACTGCATTCGTCAAAATGGATTTTCATTTTTGTCCTTTCTTTTCCTTTCCCATTCTGCTCTCTCATCTCACTCTCTTTCTCTCCCCCTCTCTCTCTCTATCTCTCTGCAGTGGTACTTTTAAGTTCAGAAACTGAGAGCATGTCTTCATTAGCTGCATTAACATTCACAGGCTGTAGTAAATTCTGACAGTGAAAAGGTCCCCGTAACCTTTAGTTGTGCAGAAATTTACTTCCCAAGAAAATTACAGCTGGCACTGTCTTAATTAATGCTCGCTTTCTTTGCTGAAAACCCATGGCTTGTCAGAAGAAGAGTGGGAAGGAGAAAAAGAAAAAGAGGCAAAGGAAGAACGAAATAAGAAGGTGAGGCGACTATATGGAGTGCAGAATGTGCGACGCAGCTGGAAAGGATAACAGAGGAATATACGCAAAATTCACAAATATTTTTCACAAATATCACAATATTGGCCAGGTTTTAGAGGAGTGGTCGGATATTTGAGGAGAAATAAGCAGATTCAGAATGTTGATTTTCCTCTTTCTTCTCTTGCTATTTGTCTTCCAGCATGATATATATAAAAAACCAATACATATTTTATCCCCTGCTATCTCTCGACTGCATACTGTGTACTATAGTCTGTTTGGGAAGTGACTATCATCTTCTAATACCCGGGCCATCAGAGGAGCAAAGAGGAGGTCACAGATAGATTAGAATGCCACAAAACAATTTGTCCTCACCCCAGGAAAAGAAGAGGAATCCAGCAGATACATAAAAAAGGAAGACGATTGGACCAAAGCAGACATTTATGTGCAAGGTGAATTCATGTTACACAATGGGTCATAATTAAAAGATCAGCAAAGAGCCTGAGTATCAGGGATAACACAGAATAAAATCAATGCCGTATACTTTAAAATGGGTCTCGTACTCTCTGCGGGTCTATGAATTTCTGCCACTGACATGGGAGAATCACATGCCTTGAGTTCCTATTGGATTAGAGACTGTGGGGCTAATGTGTGAGTACTTCTTCTAATGTGATGTTTGCCCATATTCTGTCCCTGTCACTCATGACAAGCCCTCTGGGTTTGATCATTAAACAGCACTGGAGGGCAAGGCTAGACTGTCTGTCTGCTCTTTCTCTCTCTCTTCTCTTCTCTGACACTAATTAGTGGTTGTGACTCAGAGTGTGGTTGACTGACAAATGTCAGAAAGCTCATGTGTGGGGTATTAATTGCTGAAATAAAAGCAGGGGAGGCGTGCTGAAGATCTTGTAAACGTCTCTGCAGATGTGTTTGTTACTCAAATCTGCAATTCAAATGATGCCGAAAAAAAGTAATGTGTTGATTTCTTGTTTATTTTAAGCTTTTGCTAATGTAGACCAGTTTCTTGTGTCTCAATGATTATGCTATAAATAGGTTTTGAACACATAATCTAATTATTGAGAGGCCAATTTCTCACAATTTTTTGTATTATTTTCATTTACTCACCCTCATGTCAAAATCTGAGAAATTATGAAGACTGATTTCTATCATTAGAGTTGGGTTTGAGTCCACCTTAGTTGAGTCCGAGTCTTTACCCAATCGAGTCAAACAACGTCAATTTTAAATGTAACAAAAGCCAACCTTTATTACATCTTGCCATTTTGATGCAGTCATGTAATGGAAGTTATGGTCGACTTGATTTCTGTATTGTGACATTTCCGAGTGAAACAGGTTTTTCAATGTAAAAAGCTACAGGGTGGGACTTGACTTATCCATCGATATAAATTTATGAACGATAAAAAATATCAATGTATATTAATTCAAAGCAGGGGGTGGTTATCAGGGTAGCTTTGTGAATGACAACAGCCTATTGGGACCCGAAGAGCCGAAAATGAGGGGGACAGGGGAGGGGACCTACAGTCTTTACAATGGCATATATGAATGCATTTATGATTAACAAATTACATTATTGGAACTTTATGTCTTTGTTTTCAAGTTTATGAATATTTCGGTAGGGCGTTTACTACCAAATGAGTAAATGAAAAAAATTACAAAATACACTGATGCTGAGACGAGGACATGGAGAGAATGATTTCTGTGACTGTAACTGACATATTACCATCACTCTAGTGATACAATAAGGTATGCCTATTACATCAACTAATTAAAACAATTAAAGCATGGAGGGCCTGGTATCTAAATTTCTGTCAAGCCTGGAGTCAGCATATTAAAATAGTACTTTAATGAGGTACAGTCGCTCGCCCAGTGTCTCTTCTTTCGCTGGCCTGTTTCTTCCCTAGAGAGAGAGAGAGAGAGAGAGAGAGAGAGACAGAGAGAGAGAGAGAGAGAGAGAGAGAGAGACAGAGAGAGAGAGAGAGAGAGAGAGAGAGAGAGAGAGAGAGAGAAAGAGAGAGAGAGAGAGAGAGAGAGAGAGAGAGAGAGAGAGAGAATGTATTAAAATAATCCATTACATCACATTTTGATAATGCGATTTTATCATGTCTTTCATAAGGCATTGTGTGTTCTGATTATCTGATTTTAACACAACTTATTTTTCCATAACAAATAGTCATACAGCATAATATGACCAAAGTCCGTGGATTGCTCAAACAACTGTAATCAAAATTGTCTTTAGTAAACCTGTGTATAGGCTCTATAATTATGCACCTGTGAAATTATGCATTTACCATGTCTCGAAAAAATATCTAACATTAAAATTGAATCTAAAATCTAGTCAACCATCACCACCTATTCATATGTAGTTAACATGGTATAATAATGTCTCATGCTAGTATAATGCTAGTATGATAAGAACTTTTTTGTTGTGAAACAGGTTCATCTTGCAAACAAACAAGTAATATTTAAAGATTCTAAAAGATTAGAATTCTGTATTGTTGTAAATTTCCATTGGCCACTAACACATCATCACTGGTTTTATGCTCACTCTCCTGTAGAGCATGAGCTCACGGGCCTGCTCCAATGAGATGATAAACTGCCTCTGATTCCATGATTCCAATTTGTAATTTTCAGAGTGCAGAGGTAAGACTAAGACGATTGATCAAATTGAGGAGCAAGTTGAGCGACCCTTCCCTCTTTCTCCCTCTCGTCTCTCTCTCTCTCTCTCTCTCTCTCTCTCTCTCTTGCCCAAAGACCCTCTTTAAATATTCAGCTAGATTTATGAATGGTCACTGTCTCCCACAGCTATTTATATCTCTTATATTGACAGAAACACATTCAGGAAGAGGAATTAAATTTTGGTTTCTGCGAGTGCGACAGGGGAAGTTTGATAGAGCGTAGTCTCACTCGGAGGTGGGGGACTGAAGCGCTCAGATTAATGTATTTTTTGGAACAAAAGTAGACATGGATTTATTCCTATTTTCCCTCTCTTTTTATGAAAAATTCAAATGAAGGTCAATTTTCAGGATTACCTGCCTCTCTGTAAAATGTTTCAGGACATTTATCATAAGCAAATAAAAAATTAAAGACACAGGAGGCAATTTTAACAGAACAGAAGACATAGGTTAGATATACTGTAGATGTGGCTTTGTTTGATAACGTATAGACTCGTAAAGTTAAAGCATCGGAAGTACAAAGTCATTTGAATTTATGTTCCAGGCGACTGCTGAATCGTCTTTACCTTTAATAATCCAAGTTCTGTGTCTGCCTCTTCATGTTCTCCACTCTGGTCGGGTCTCAATCTCAAGTGATATTACAGACACACCAGTCTGTTGGGACACTGTCCCCGCCATTCGATCCGATTATTTAGGAAGGACAAAGTGCTCGTGTTGATGAAGAGCCTGCTCGAAAATCTGAGACTGCAGAAATCAATGTGGATCCAGCGGGCCCCGGAGCATTGATCATGACTCCCTCTGCATTGACAATCCATGCCTTGTTTGGCTATGCGCGTGAATAGGGCGAAATGAGCCTCCAGTGAACACTTTCTGTACCATCTTCCTCATGATCCCTGTCTCTCGTCCCCCCTCTCTCTGCCTCCGTATTGACACGGCTCCTGCCATGATTTATAATCACAGTCAAAAGTTTTGAGTGAGGAAGCAAAGTTTGCAGTGCAGACCCTCAACAGTAAGCAACACCAGCTCAAACGACTTTTTTTTATTATTATTATTCCTGTTTTGTTTTTTTTTACTTTAAGCAATGTTCTTGAGTGAAGGTGAAACATCAGCGAAGGCCTTATAGTTTGTGGTGGAATCAATCTCTGAGAGCGAGAAGACACTCAAATGAGGGTCTCTCATTATGGACTGGCATTGTTTGTCCAGAAATCCTTTCCTCCGCACCTTGTTAGAGATGTCCAGTCTGCATAATTGGAGCCGGCGCTGACAGATGCTTCACTGAAAGCTTTTGTAAATGACAAATGTTCTACCTCTCTGGGAAAGATGACCGTTTAAAAGAATGACGTCTCGTTATTGGTCATGCGGATGATTTGGAAGGCTCTGGCAATCAAGCTGCTCCTAACAGTATCGAAGCATTTCTCCTGAATAGAGTAAGAAATCACCTCTCTTCAGGATGTCTGACTCCATTTAAAATGAAGGACATGCTTAGTTTAGAATAGGTTTGCAATAAATAAACAGTCGGTTTATGATTAATTGGAGTGAAATTACTTGAAAACCACGTTGCTGTAAATTGACCACAATGTACTATTTGAATCTTCAAAACAAGATGATGATATCCGAGGAATGAGATAACTAAAGCATTCTGAGTAACCAAAGACAGAAAAGTTTTTTTTTTCTTTTCTTTCTTTCTTTCAAAACAGGTTAGAGTTACACATCTGTTTTGAAATGCTCAGGTTCAACACGGACATTCCAAACACAGATGACTTCTCTTTGGGATGTTTTTGTTTATAAAATCCAAGATTCCTCTGATTAGCTTGTCACTTTGTTTGGATCCAGGATGATCAAGTAAAAACCTTCATTATAAGAGTCAGATTTTTACTTGTGTACTGGAAAGAGTCTTGCAGTGATGAATTCTAAACCACCTGTTGTGAACTTTTCAATGGAAGTGTCAGCCTATTGCAACAGAACCGTGTAGCTTTTCAGCATATTCTCATATATTGCATCTTCCTTATGCAATACATGCAGAGTAAGAGAAAATGAATTTCTTTGCTATTTATTAACAAATTAAATGTCTAGGATACTGCAGATTGTAAAAGTGTTACTCCTGTTAAAATAATAACATGTTTTAAGATTATATTTACAATAACGATAAAATAATATGTAACACGTTCTTTCACAACTCAGTTAATGACAATGAACCAAAATGACAGACGTCTTGCTGCCAGTTAGGTGGATAGCCTTAAAAGAACAATTATGCAATTGTCTTATGTGTAAAATTGCTGCCATCATTAAGCTGTTTGATGGCGGGGAGGACCTGGCAACCTCATGGTCTTAGAGACACAAGTCACATTTCGGCTCAGCACAAGATGGAACCAGGATAATTAGCATATCATGGTCATACAAGTGTGAAAATAAAGACTGGAAAAGTTTAGTCTCAGTGTGTGCTTGATTTTTTTAAGTGCATGTCAAAGTTGTCATTAAATGCGACTAAATGTGTGTTATAGATCTTACTGTGAATGTAAGTAATAATAATTTTGACTACAGAATTTTTAATCATAACTGGATATTCAGGTGAAAATCACAGACTTATCCCTGGTGATGCATGTAGTACTCCAATAATTTAATCCACGTAAACCTTCAATTTAGTTTCATTGTGACATTTGACATCAAGTTCAACATGAAATGTTTGCGACCCATTTTACTATGGAGAGATAGTGAAACAGGATTATGAATGTGAAAAAAAAATGTAGAGTAGTTGATTTTATCTATCGATTAACTGAATTGTGAAAAGTGGTCATCAATTTCAGAGGCAGGAAGTTTTAAAAGGTTTGTGGTATCAGCCGAAAGGGAGGGTCAAAACAATTTTTTAAACAATTTGGAACAACACGCACTGATGAATGGTGCGTAATGAATGCCTTTTAAGAGAGTAAATAGGGTTAACTGTGTCAATTCATGTTGACTAATCAATGATTTTCACAGTCTTTGCTGCTCAAGGAAACAGTGTGTATAAAACTGGCTTTGTAAAGATACTGAACAAAGTTTGGTCGTTTTTAACACATTTTTTATGTATTCTCTGTAGCCGCAAGACTTCAGAGAGTGCCACATTTAGGCCTAGTTACAAGATACTTTAAAAGATGCAGACTCATCTTGTGAGGTGATGAGTTTGCCCCACGGAGCAGGAGACATGAATGTATCCCTCCTCTTCCTGCTCGCAGGCCGATTTAACACCAACCAGGTCAAAACACACTGCTTCCTTCCTGACTAAAAGGAAGCCAGGCGGGCTTGCAGGAACCATGGTATGTGTTTAAATTGTGTATGTAGGGTTTTTTGTATTGTGTTTTTCAGGAACAGCGCTGTCTTGAAGTACATTAAATTTGTTTATATAGGTGAATGAAAGTAATTCACATCTGCTTAAATCTTTATATCTTTTAGTCAGACCTATGAAACGTGAGACACATTTCACAAACACTTCAGTCAGCATCAGACATATCATCTATATTGATTCTTCCAAACATTTCTGCTGTTATTGTCAAAACTCTGCTATGACAATGACACCAACAACACTGTTTATATACAAACTGAGCAGCAACAAAATGAGAAAAACAATGTCTGCCACGACCTGGATCCCAAGGTGGGACTATCCAATTTTTCAACATGAGTAAGACCATGGAATAATAAACCACCACCTGAAAAAGTGTCTGATTGTCACAAAATTAATTAGTAAAGTTATATTGCAACTGCCTGGTCTGAATAGAGGTGGCTAAAAAAGGTAAAGAGTCTGTTACATATACACTACCGTTCAAAGTTTGGGTTTGTTCATTTTTTTAAATATTTTTAAAAGATATTTCTCATGCTCATTGAATCAAATGTACTGTAAAAACACTAATATAGTAAAATATTACAATTTAAAATAACTTTAAACATTTTTTTTTACATCATTACATTTTTTAACATTTTTTACATTTAAAAATGTAATTGATACCTGTGATGCAAAGCTGAATTTTCAGCACCCATTAATCCAGTCAAATGTCTTAACTGTCACTTTTGGTCAATTTATTGCGTCCTGGCTGATTAAAAGTATTCATTTACAAATCATACTGACTCCAAACTTCACCTTATGACAATATCAAGTTCTGTTGTTGAAAGTGAAAGTAAAGTACACAGTTCGAACTACAGGGTAAGTATTTGATTTATTTCAGATTCGCCAACTAATTTATTGCAGTACAGCAGAGATACAACACCTTCCTTTTGAAACCAGTGGGTGAGAAGGCAATTCTGCCGAGCAGTCCCTGTTGTTGCTATTATCTGCTTTATTGAACATAGCACTCCGTTTCCACGGCCATTTACATAAACGGAGGAGTCTATATATTAAAGTAGCATCAAATGACTCATGACTCGGGAGAGGGGGGACCGGTGGCCCCATCCCTCTCTCCTCTTTATGCTCCTCTCTGCCTCTCCACCTCTGCATTGCAAAGCCCCTTACATTAAATTGTGATAGATGAAGAGCGGAGGGCATTCATACAAATCAATGACTTTAGTGTATGTGTCATTAGCTTGAGAGATGCAGGCAACGGTCAGTGCCATAAATCAAGCGATGATCGGCCTGTCTGAGATACGGAGCGGCTCCTTGCACAGACGCATGCATGTGCCCGGGAAAGAACAGGAAAGTGGCTCCTCCGCTTATTAGCAGCATGCTTGGTTAGTGTGCGATCTAACACACTGAATGATGCCGTTGTTTTTTAATGTATATTTAAGAGTGAGCTGAATCTGGCGTATCCCTGATGACCAGTGGATTAATGACTCTGTGCTCTTGCTACTTTGACACCAATACTGATGGCAGAGATCTAGCGACCCAGAACTCCAGAGAGACAGCAGTCAATAGCAGACCCTCTCACCCAGTGAACCACAGCAGGAGAAAAATCATTCTCACAATTTACCACAGAGAATAGCATTTAATATAGACTCAAATGTGCAAGATTGCAGATTCAGTGTAATTAGACAGTACAGTCCATACAGAAGCAACACTGGAACATAACGCTGAACCATGTGAGCAGGGAATGGTGTGAGCAGTGAATCATTGCAAGGCCTTGCACTTCCTTTTTGATCTGAAAGACTCCCATTGTGTAACACTAACAAAATAGACACAACATTTTATATTTAAGTGATGGTTCTGATAATATATGACTATGAATTACATACATAATCATTAAAAAAAGTGTGTTGTCTTACCTGTCACTTTCATACATCAAACTCCAATGAGATTTCATTCTCTATTTATTCATTTTTTGGGTGATTGTCATTTTGTTGGTGCAGCTTATATACCTATTAAAATTGCAGGCATAATTACTTTTATTGTGCATAGTGTTTACTGTCAGTTAAGATCTATTTGATGGAGATCTTAATTTTCCTAAGCGGTAATCACTGCAATTACATACATCTATTTGATTTTATGAAATCAAGTATAAAATGTTTTGTCACTTATAAAATGTGCTGCACGTGGTAAATTCTAAATTAACATGAATTATTCAAGTCAATAACTAAAAATATTATTTACTATCATTGAATCAACCCAAGGAAAGATGTTTTTATGGCTTAGATCAAAAAGAAATAGCTCCTCAGTGTAACAACTGCACATTCTCATTCATCACAGTGTACTTTTCCCGTCTGAACTAAACACTTTACACTGCATGTAAAATTGAGAAGAAAGAGACAAAGTAAGAAAACAAGACAGCAAGAGAACAACAGGTTTTTGAAATTGTATATTTTTATGGAACGGTGAACGACAGCAATCTTCTATTGCTTATGAAACTCATTCATCTTTCTCTTGCTGATCTAGAGGGGTGAAGAGGGTTCAGTTTGGAAATGGTGAAATCACACACTTGTGACTCATTTAACATGCTCATTTTGGAAAGAAAAAGAAAAAGGAAATGTCTCTTAGACTTCAAACAAAATCATTAACATATATCAGTTATATATTTTTTTAAATACTAGACAGTATGGACAAAGCAATCAAACTAACAGCACAGACTGAATTTCCATAGTTCTCTCTAGAGGCAATATCTGCATTTGATCTAAAAAAAATTAAAACTAATTATATATTTATAAACACAGTTATATTCATTTTTTGTCTTTGATGTTTGTGCTCATTTCTGGTATAGAGAAAATTTATCAATTATAATTTTCTGTAATGATACTTCCGTTAAATCTTTTTTTTTTTTTAAATGTGCTCAGTGCTGTACTAGTTTGACGTGCATCTATCTACAAAGGAAAGAGAGAGTATCTGTATGCTTCACATACATTTAAATTGTGTTTGTGTATAATTGCAGATATATTTGTTTCAGTAAATTCTCTTGACACAAGTAGGCAACAAAGGCCAATAAACATACACTCTCGCCCTTCCAGAACACACACTCTCCGGGTTGACTTATCCATATCCAGACAGCACCTGACCCCGCTTCTTACATAATGTCCCAACGATGGTCCCATTCCCAAATCGTTCCCTAACAGTGTCTCTTGCTATAACCATTGACACCATTGGACATCTGTATCATTAGCCGATTAGGCGAAACATGATGGGGGCAAGATCTCACATAGCTGCAGAATTGGGGATTAGAATGAAAAGGTAGATGACGAAGGCTCTGAGGCACGGTGAACCCTTCCCAATTACTCCACTCCAGGACCTGAGCTCAGAGGGGTCATGCATTAAAGCGAAAAAATGTATCTGAAATGAGCTGGAGTTAAACAAATCAACATCCACCCTAGGGTTTAACATACAACTGACTCCCTCTTGGGAGAGGGGGAGAGAGAGAGAGAGAGAGAGAGAGAGAGAGAGAGAGAGAGAGAGAGAGAGAGAGAGAGAGAGAGAGAGAGAGAGAGAGAGAGAGAGAGAGAGAGAGAGAGAGAGAGAGAGAGAGAGAGAGACATATGAAACCCATCTTCAAAATCAGCATCTGAGATTGACAGAAATAGAAAGACACCCGGAAACACTCTCTTTCCAGGGCTCCAGCAACTACCTGCCTGCTTCCCAATCCTTCCCTTTGTTTTCTTTTACTCCTTTATTCTTGAAGGAGCCTAATTAGCCGTTGCTGAGGGCCTCTTTCTCCCTGCCCTTAAATCAGTAATTGGTTTCAGTGCTGAGACTGTCAAGAAATTAACACATCACACCCTGACAGCAGCTGTTTTTTTCCTCTTATTTGTCATCTGAATCGCCACTGATTTGCCAGAGAGCATAACAAATGAGTGGTTGGTAATCAGAGGCTACTCTCTGGGGTGGAAGTGTGTGAGAGCATTTGTGTCTGAAAGAGACAAGAGCGAGAGTGGGAGAGGACGAGAGTTAGTGAGGATGTTGATGCCCGCAGAAGTTCTTCATGATTGAAATTTAACAATTTTTCACTTGTGAATATGGCCTGCTATATTAGCATGTACACTTTGCATGTGTACATTTTCTGCCAGATGCTAAGTTCTCAAAACACACAGAGGCATTGTGTTAAAGTCCATTCTGAGTAGGGATGTCACAAAACCAAAAATCTAGTAGTCGGTACCGATACCACCAAAAGTAGACTATACTCGTTAGCAAAGTCGATACCACGGTAAAAAAACAAAACAAAACAAACAAAAAAAAAACAATCGGCCTACTTAAACAGTAACTTTAAGGTGGAATAATTACAATGATCTCACCAAATTGTTTGCTCACACAATTTGTGTTTTTATGAGGTATTTGTTGCAATAGTCACATTAGAAGCAGTAGCATAAATAAATACAATAGAATAAAGATACAAATTAAACAACGCTGTATATTTTTTCAGGTAGGTCTAACAGTAGTATTCAAGTAAAAATACCTCAGAAATGGAATAATCAAATAATAAATAACTCTGCATAAGTCATAACTGTAAAAGTTATAGATTAATCCTTATCAAAGCTTTTGTTTTGTTTTGTTTTATTATCATTAGCAGGTAGCAGGTTTTAAAGGCTGTTGTCACTGAGACCTAATGGACGGAAACAATATGCTGTTACACATGCTGTTCACATTCACATACCGACGCTAATATTTGCCAAGACGGGCATTTTGACATAGCTATGTGTGTATTTGAAAGTTTATCTCAGAAAGTTGAAAAATTACTGAGCTGCTCTGATAATCTGTTTGGGTTCAACCTACATGCTATAGTGCATAAAAAAAAGAAAGAAAATATTTTACCCGACCCGCTTCCTGATCCGCATTTTTTAAAAGTAGTAAATGCTCATCGTAGCGTCATTGGGCCATAGACGTCTAACACAAATGTGTAAATAGCATCGCAAGAAGTACACATGACAAAGCCAGCACTTTGGTCATCATCTTTCATTATTTCGGCAAATGTCTCCCACATTTTGCTCTTTCTATGTGTGTAGCTATTTGCGGAGCTTCCACTCCTCAATCTTCACCTTTTCTCTTGCCGCCTCCATCTCTCCTGCAGACTGTAGTGATGGCCGGTTCATGAACGAATCGTTCTTTTGAACCGGTTCTTTTTAGTGAACCGGTCGAACCGGACTGAATCGTTCGAAATAGTTCGTGTCTTGCGTCAGTGCTTAATCCACAAGTTACTAAAGTTACTCACTTTCAGACATGCCTGACAGTCCCTCCGAATCGAAATAAACCAATATCCCGGAGTATATTTTACTCCAGTAACTCCAACAGTTCACTAAACTGAGACATGTTGGTGCCACTGCTGAGAGAAGTGATGAGCACGAGCAGCTGATACTGCGCATCCGCGTGCTTCCGAACGCACAGGTACAGTTCTCGGATCCCACGAGTACAGAACCGAGACTGAGCTCGTGCGTTATCTTCGTGCCAGTTATTCAGCCAATAAAGTGTAGGCCTTTGTATTACATAGAAAATTGTGTCTAGTACTATATACAAAGTTTTAACTGGCATCTTTATTTCAAACGACCCGACCGACCGCGACCCGAATATCATTAAAACTATTTTTGGATGACTCGTAACTGCGGGTAACCGCGGGTGACCGCAGGCACCCGCTCATTTTGGATCATCACTGGTACTTACAGTACTGTAGAAAAACAAATACCATCAGGATTTTAAATTCATCCCTTATTCTAAGGTGGCCATCTTAAAGATTCAGTGCTCGACTCATGCATGGTCAAGCTAAACCCCCTCATGGACGCATTTATTCATCCTTCTCCTCAGTCATTTGTCTAGGGTCAGCAGACAGCCACCTTCAGATTAGAACAATCATGATTTAAGGATTAGAGCACAATCATCAAGTCACTGATAAGACGGCCATTTAACACCACAGATAAGATCAGCCCATGACTGGGTTAGGTGAAGGACATAACTACATTTCCTCTTTAAAAAGTTGACTGCATAACTAATTTAAAAGCAAAAACAGTAAACTAATTTATCTGAAGTCTGATGTATTAGCAAAACTGTTTTCATAATATTAAGACATGTATCTTAAGCAGCTAATAAGCATATTAGAATGATTTCTGAAGGATCATGTGACACTGAAGACTGGAGTAATGATGCTGAAAAATCAGCCATTTGCGCCAATCCGTTGTTCACCAGCACCCATTCCACAAACACTGCAAAATCTCCCTGAGGATCAACACCGGGCTGTCATGCCTTGAATTGCTCGCTGAGGCTGGTATAATAAAACCAGCCCGTTCTCATCCTTTGGCATCATATGGGTGACGCTATATGACATTTCGTCGAAATACTACGCACATGGCAGCCTTTAGCGTCAATATGAGACCCAGAACCCGAGGCGTCATACAGGTGACTTGCATCCTTTAGCGTCAATATAAGACGCAGACCCTACCCCAGACCTAAACCTACCCATAACAGTGCGTGTTATATTGACGCTAAAGGGTGCCATGTGCGTAATATTTCGACGAAATGTCATATGGCGTCACCTATATGACGCCAAAGGATGAGAATGCGTTGAATAAAACACACAAAGCGAGCGGTTAGGCTAGTGTGTGAGGCACGCCAGATCTAAAAAGTCCTTGGTGTAGTCTAGTTTGGCTCCTTCTGCTCCAAGCATAGCAGTTGCACAGACGCAATGTCCATTACAAAATAGGGAGACAAAAACACTGCACAAAAAAAAATCTTATCTGGGCCCCAGTATTCTGTTGTGTGTGTGTCTGTAGTAAGGGCACCACACAGGAGATTCAGAGAAAGAAACAGTCATTTATATTAAATTAACTTTTATTCAAAACTCAGGAGAACTCAACCAAGTTAAACCATAGACAATTCCGGACAAAGAACTAAGGGCTTATATACACAGGGAGAGTTAATTAACCAGAACAGAGACAGGTGCGGCATTAATCAGCAACTAATGACTAATGAACACAGGCAAAATGGGAGAAGGAAAAAAGAAACCAAAACACGATGGAACTAAACAGAAATGGAAAGGACCCTGAAAAATAGCAATTGCATTTTGAAGTTAATCTTTACATTAAAGCAGTAAGTGGATTAACATGTTTTAGTTTTTAGTGTAACATGTTCTCTAATCAGAGAATATTAGAAATGCAGATGGTGTGAGTCTGTGAGAGGCAGAGATGTATCCCGCCTGTCCATAAATCCCTCAAACTCTACAGGCAGATAATGGCCCAATTAACCTTTTCAAACTACCACTGTCAGCATAATTTGCCATGGCTTTTTACAGAATGATCTTCTTTTGGCGGCAAACTGTGTGAAATTCAGATCACAGTGAGGGCCTGCCACCCCTTGGTCATCTCTTACCGACCTTCCAACATGTTCAAGTCCCTCCGTGAGTTTTTCATCTTTCCAGTCCTCCATTTTGCCTACTTACTGCTCTTCGCTGACCGTTTCTGTAATCAGTACAGTGAAGGACACTGGACTAGCGTTAGCTTTTGAGTGGAAGGCCTTACAGGTCAGATTGTAGTCCAGATGAAGAGAGTTGAGGAGGTGGCAGCGAGGCTTAAATTGGCCCTCTTGCACCTGCACGCTTGTGACGCCAATGTCCCTCGGTCTGTAGCAGGGAGAGGTCAAGAGGCTCATTGTTACGACCTCACCTCCTCAAACCAAGCATTCACCTAAAAGTTCACCACCATTAGAGAGAACAACACATAGCCATTCTCACTTTAAAAGTGTGAAGCTAAAGAAGTACTCATTAGTCCTCGTAATACATAATTGCACAACTGCACACTGATTACACATCACAGAAAATCGTTTCTGTACTTATTTAGCTCACAGGCATATCATCTCGGGTGTTAAATGTATGGAGTGTCAAAAAATAAAGCACATATTAAGACTATTAGTCCCACGCACATGGTGACATATCAGTTGGGCTCCGTTTAACTTAAACAGTTTATCCATTAGGAAATATTATGTTGGTTCATTTGCTTTGTGACAAAACCACGTTCGAAAAGGTGAGGTTAAATTAAAAAGTGCCGCTGATACAAATGCTCACGATCTAATAAAGAGACCCGTCTGGAAGAAAGTCGCAGCGGTCTTGTCATTGTCACTTCACATTAATCAAGCAGTCCGGCGCTTAAAATGTTAGGTGGGTGCAAGGACAGAGATATAAAAATCTAAAGAAACAGTAGCGCTGAAAACGAAGAGCCCGGTTGCAACTGCTGTCATTCAGGAAATATATCCGAGTCTATAAAGTGTTCCCTCAGGTCCTTGTTGTGTCTTTCACTGTCTGTAGGTGTGTACTCACTCCATCTCAGTGCTGTCACACAACAAGAACAGTCTATTTGGGTCTTGCATGTTAGCCAGTGTTTGTTTGTGGGTGTGTGACTGACACCCTGAGGCTACAAATACAGTTATACAAAACAAGGGTGGAAAGAGGCCGCCGTATGATATTTCTTGATTTTGACAATCGCCCTGCCAAGGTGAAATTGTTTCTGATGTGCTTTTGAGGCACTTCTCTCTTCCAAAAGCCTTGTCCATGAAGTTAGTGTTGTTTTCTACCTCATCTCCTTTCCAATGTGGCGGCAGGCTGAGGAGAGAGGTGGCTTTTGCGCCTTCGTGTTTCGTGAAATTGGACTGCCTCTCCCCATTATTGTAAACATCATCCCCACCGACATGGCTGGCAGTTGCCGTGGCGTCGGACCTGGCTGCCTTGGATACATCTGCTAAAACACATCCATTAAGGCCAAACTACTTTTGATTTACATGTTGAGACTTTTTAAAAGTGTCACATCCAGTGGCATTTGCCCAGACAGCTCGCCTGTGTCGCAGAAGACCCACCGTCTCTCTCTCTCTCTCTCTCTCTCTCTCTCTCTCTCTCTCTCTCTCTCTCTCTCTCTCTCTCTCTCTCTCTCTCTCTCTCTCTCTCTCTCTCGAAAAAGCCTTTATTTACTCTTTTTTCTAGCTTCTTTTTCTTTCTCTTCATTTTTTTCCCCCCAAAGGAAGAATTCTCTTTCGTTCAGCACTGGTCACATCACACCAGGCAACCCCTCATGGCTCGGTAAACAACGCTCTTCAACTAGCGTTCGCTCCTCTCCCTTTCTTTCTTCTGCCTCATTACTGCATAAGCACAACTTAATGACCTTATCGTCAATGCAGTTCCCTATCACCTGTCACACCAGCAATTAATTTGATTCCAGCTATAAATTATGGCAGATCTTTTCTTTCTTTTTTTCCTTTTTCTGTCAGAATGTAATTTATAATGATTAGGGGGGAAAAAAATGTATGTGACATGGGTATCATGAAAAAGGACAACAAAATGCTCATTAAGCATGTAGAAATTGTCCATGAGGCTTTTGTTGTCTAAGGTCTCACTGTAATTAAACTTGTATCAGCTAGTTCATAAAGAACAGACAATTAAAGCCACAAGAATGGCTAAACAATAGGCCATAGGGTTTTGAGTAGTGCGCTGCAGAATGTTAGCGATAAAAGTGATAATTAGCTACTTTTGTCACATTAGTTATGGAAGTTATAGAATAACTTATATTTGTTCAAATTTCTCCAAACAATGTGCTGAAAAAAATTGCCCCACAAGTTCTCATTAAAGTCAAGTTGTGGCAATAGACCCATCGCATACTTCAAATTTTCCTCTCAGATCAAAGTATTGAAACAAGCCATCTCTGCATCAGCATGCATCACGTGTTGTGTTAAAAGCATCGCTACTGACAGTTTCTCTTTGATTCCTCTGACTGACAAGCTCACCATATCCAACGCACCGTTACATGTCCCATGTATCAATTAGAGACCTCAATCTGATTATATCTAACTTACTAGACCTTGTGTGTATTACATGGCTGCCTTTAGACACGCTGGAGGGCAATGCTTCATCTTCACTTGGCGAAGATTTTATGAATCCAAGTGATTTCATAAAAGTCCCATTATATCTGAATTTACTGCTGTTATGGCTTACGATACAAATATCTCAGCAAGGTGTGAATGTCGCCAGTGGCTATGCTTGTAAAGAATGAGGCGGTAATATGTAGCGTGTGTGTGAGAGAGAATACGTTCTGAATGATAATATGACTTCCTTGCACAGTAGGACTATATAAAAGATACTCATGAATGTATTATGGGTAATGGATTAGTTGAGTGTTTTTATGGACGTTTTGATTCTCACATATGTTAGCGAGCAAATTACTTAGTTTTCACAAAAATGCTCGGGGCTGATCGTCACAACACGGCAGAGTTCATGATTCATTTATTAAAAAGGATTTATCAATGTTACATCAGCCCGAAAAGGAAAAAGATCAGAGAACGAGAAATGTTTCTGGTATAAAACGCATATCATGAATTGAGGCAAAAGAGCCAATATTGGTACTGAAAGGGTTGAGAAGGTTATTCTAGATTTATTAGCGCACAGATTTCTTGTTTAATTTTGTTCGTTATTTTATACTTTTTAATTTTGTCATTGTTCCGATGAGAGCTCTGCGAGGACCTCGGTGGCTTTTTCTTTATTGGGTCATAAAGGCTTGTATGTTATGACCGGTTAAAAGGCGTCACCTTAGATTTGAGCCTCCACACATCAGGAGGATCTCAGATATGTTTATAATGTTAAAGCTGAGCACCTTGATCCCATTATTAAGAGAAGTCTTTATGCACAGAGATAAAATGTGTGACAAATGCACGGAGGACGCCTTTACGTGACTTCTTCAATCAATAGAATCTTCCTTATTTTTCCACAATAAAATGAGAATTATGCATCTTGAGCTGATTGAATTATACAGGTAATTGCACATCTCATCATGTTCCCCACCGCCTGTTCACTTGATCTATTAACATAGTTTCCCGATCGCTCTTCCAGCACACACTACATCTGCGTATGGGCTTGAGGAGAGGGTCAAGGACACCTAAACTTTTCATCCCCAAGTACTGGACTAAACATGCGACAACAACAACAATAATAATAATAATAATAATAATAATAAAACATTGAAAAACAATAAAATGATTACAATTAGTAGTATTTAAGACAAATACATGTATAATATGTAAATATGTATTAAGTGTGAAAACAGAAAGATGTGTAAACTTAATGCAGTTACAGTAGTATAATCAAAATACTTATTACATACTTTTATCAAATCAAATAATAGTAAATATAATAATAGTGAAATAAAAATGAGCTTTGTCAAGTTATAAGATACTGCAACATAATGCATTCTGTAGTAAATCTGTAATGATAGCCTGACCTGAACTTCGATGTCCATATATATTGATACGAGGAGTGATACCCATATTCCCCGCATTAAGCAACCCAAATATAATAATATTAATTTTAAAAAATGAATAAAATCATAATGTCTCAATATTACACTGACAGATAAAGACTAGCTTACAGATTGACCTGTCTTCACTAATGCAAAGTGGAAATTGTTAAGTAATCCTGGTGGTATGAGTACAAAATAATTATTTTTAATAAAAAAATAAAATAAAAATTCAGTGTGGTGATGAATATTTATGACCTGTATATTTTCTCAATTCATTCAACTTTGAAAGATAGTCAATTTTGGACTTGCCTATACACAATCTTTAAGTGTGGTGCTTTTTTTTTTATTTTGGCTTTCCTCTATAATGAGACATCTTTTGTATCAAAAGAGGAATATGTCACAGTAGCAGCCCAGGTTTCAAGGACAATTGAACTCTATTGGAGAGAAATTAGGTTTGGTCTTCAGCTTATGACAAACTATGGCGCCATAGCACCTAATGACCCTTGTGATGTTCTTCTGAATGGGTCAATGACTAATAAGCAAATATCACACTTAGTATGCCATTGCTATCGTCTGTCACAATTAAGCTTTTTCTCCCTTCTCCTCCGTTTGACTTGTTTTCCCAGAGAATTCTGGTAATAACTCAGATGAATGTAGAATTAAGCTGTCTATGTGTGGTGTTTCTGTAACTGGAAGGCTTTATGAACATCCAGATATTTTTGCATGTACTTCAAGCCACTTGAATTAAATATTATTCATCGTCTAATGCAGTGAGTGATTTGAAAACCACTCCGAGCACTATTTAGGAATGCAATTTGCAATTTGCTTATATTAGACACTGTCTAATATTAATAAGAACTGAAATAATCACATATAGATTTTCACGTGTGCTTATATGAACAATTATAGTATTTCAAATGATCTATTATTCTCTTTCTTTGGCTAAATAAGTGTATATGATACCATTCATCAAGTGCGGATGAGGGGCTGACATGTCTTCCCTCTTCCATTCATCATGATTATAGGGTGATCTGTCTCATTTTGTGTCTAAAGCCGTGTGGCCAGTGTTTTTCACCTGTTTCCTTTAGTCACACAGTGATTGGCATTATTACAGAAATTAACGCTTGCTATTAGTTTCTGTTTCATGAAAACACTCTTTTTTGTGTCATGTGGAGAAAATGAGTACTGGTTGCCCATTCAAAATATATACTCTGCTACAGAGTGCTGTATTAGTGATATATACACCAGGCAATGTCAATATGCACGCATGTGGACACATACAGATAAACACACTCGGAGGGAGGGGAAGTGAAATGAAGTGTGTAAAGTGCATAGCAGTCCTGGCCTTATATACTTGATATGCTATACTGTCTCGATATGTTACGTGCACAAAGCAGAATTTCAAAACAAAACATCTAAATGACCTAACATTTTAAAAAAAAAGATACACATTAAAACAGTTCTGGTTAAATTAAGATTCATAACTGTCTTTTGCTAGATAATGTCAATTTTAACATGCTTATAACGGTATAATATATTTTTGTCTCTCGTTATAATCCCATTAGAAGTCAAACTGATAAACCCTTCCATTTAACTATATGCTTTGAGTTGGACTGATTTAGTATTTCTGCAGAGGAACACACACACACAAATCATATTTCTTAATTTCTGCCAAAGCAAATGCATTTAGATGGTGACTCAAGACAAAGCTTTACACAATTAAACATTTGATAACCAAGTCTTAATAAGTCTAAAATCAAGTCTTCATCTGCAGTTGATATAGAAATTAACTTCATAATCATTTTCACAAATATTTCAGGCCACAGCAGGCAACTGAAAGAGGTCCTAATGCAATCTGTATCCAGTTGCAGAAACGCATTTCCAAACGGCACACACTCACACTCCACTCAACACAGACAATCCATCGCCTGACAATCTGAGACACACGCGGAGATGGAACTCATCTCTCACTTCCTCCTCGCTCGCCTCTATCTGCAATGCAAAATTAACCTCACTTTAATCTGAGTGTGCTGGGGCAGGGTGGAGAGGTGGGGAACTGGGCCCTGATGAAGAGCCGCCAACAACGCAAGAGTTCAAATCTGGTGTGTCGCTCAATTATATTTACTTGTTTTGCCTGTCCTTGAGAGGAAACCCCTCTGCTAAGCCACATTATTCTAGTCCCATAACAAATGACACCGCAACACCCGAGCACAGCAGCGCTGCATGTACGAGCAGGCGTGTGTGTGTGTAAGCGGCGAGTAATATTCTCCATCTTGTTTGGCAAAAATGACTTTCTTTTTGATGTAAAGGTGGCGTGTGTGTGGCTGCACGTGGAGGGGAGGATGTGGAATTGTCTAATGCTGATTGTGATTGTCAAGCGCAGGCCGGCCCAATTATATCACTGAATCTTTGTTAAGCAGGCCTTGAAAATGCCTGACAGTATAATTAATCTTGCCATATGAACAAAGAGACCCTGCTCAATAGTATTGAGGACGCTTATTAAAAATACTAAACACCCTCTGCACCCTTTTGAAAATGTGATGTGGGAGGGGGGTAGGGGGTTGCTTTTGAAATAGCAAGACGCAAGTCATTATCTTTTTGTTTAGCTTTTTTTTTTTATCCAGAGGTGAAATTGATATTAAGGGGGAGGGAGCCATGATTTTGCAGAATGATGAAAAATGATGCCTGTGAATACGAGATATCATTTTGAAAATGATGCTGCTCTCTCGTGGAGCTGACGATATACTGCTTTAATTAGAGTTTCGCGATGATAAGACACCTCATCACAGAGTTTGAGGTGTTATTCACAATACTTTCATTTATAAAATATACCAACATTACACTCACACTAATTGCACTGTGAGTAAAAATGAATGATCTGTTCCTGAGGAATGGCCAGTGTTACTAAAACAGAAATATGATGCCTGCTGGTTCAGTGTTAATATATCGCTGTACTTATTCCCTTATGTTCTGCCGCACTCATTTATATGACACTACAGAACTAGAGTAAGGTCACAGCTTTCAGACAGATTAGCTGAATAACCTCTTTAAAGACATTCAGGATTTATACAGTACATTCATAAATAAAGAGACAAAAAATGAACAATCATGGATGAAGGATTATTTCATGATGTTAAGTTAGATGTAAGTCCGCACTTGACTTAAGTCGAAGTCCCTTTAAGGTAAGTGAGAGCACTCTATGCTGAGGAGCAGAGATCAAATCTAACAACAATGGAACTGTTTTACTTCTTTAGCTCAGAAAAAAACAGGGTTTTTATGTTTTATGAGGACTCTCCATAGACATAATGATTTTTATACTGTACAAACTTCACATTACATCCCTTAACCCCACATCTAAATATAACCCTTACAAAAAACCTTTTTGTATTTTTACATTTTTAATAAAACACTGTTTAGTATGTTTATTCACTGATTTGAATTACAATTATAGTTTATAAGTGTGGCCTGAAACCTAAATACACTACATTATGAAGACATTACACTACATTGGGTCCTATAGGCCAAGCCAGTGTGCGCACCACGCCACACACACACACACACACACACACACACACACACACACACACACACACACACACACACACACACACACACACACACACACACACACGCACACACAGTCCCCACAACATCCTACAGAAACCATTCTAATGTGCTGATTTTTGTGGAAATTGTAGGCTAATACTTTTTTTCAGGATTATTTGATAAATAAAAAAAAGAAAAGAAAAATCTAATCAGATTCATAGTTTTGCTGGTGCAAAAACAATGAGGGGTTTTAAATAAATGAATATTCAATTAGGCTGGCAGTACCAAACTTTAACAGGTAAATAACTATACCAAACACTGTATACTGAATGCAAAAAAAAGTATTACATAGTAACCTACAGGGTTTGAATCTGTTGATAATGAACTCTCCGAAGGAACCAGTTGACTAGAATAAAGTGGACTACACTAAAACAAACAGGCAAATGGCTCTTTAACTGTAAAGCGGGACTTGACTCATGTTGAGCATTGTGATGCCTCTATCAGGATTGACTCTTTTAACTGAAAAGCAGGACTTCAGTCACCATATTTAGCATCACATTTTCTCCCATTCATATGTATGTGTGGACCATCTCCTTCCATAACATCTCTTCTCCAGTGTAGCGCAAAACACTTTGTACAGAGTGCAGACTCCCCATGCCTCAGTTCTTCTGGATTACTTAAATCAGTGGAGAGTTCCTTCCCTCCACCTTCCTCCTCTTTTCATGGTTCACAAGCCAAAGCTGCCCTGGCCAACAGCCCTATCAGAACCTCCTCAGTACCGGCACTGGGCCGATGCGAGCAGAGTGTGGGGTGAGATCGAGGGGCACGCAAGGTGCAACAGAGGTGGAGATGCCTAATTTAGCAGAAAGACCATCTCATGAGCTACAAGCCAGATCAGCCTTGCAACCGCAAAATCATTTTAATATATTCCCAGTGCTACTTGTGAATATTAATTTTAAAAATTAATTATTAATTTTGCCCCTGGCATGGCAAGATATACTCATTTTAATTAGTGTACCGTATTCCCCTACAATTAAAATATAATTGATGTCCATATATATTGACAGCCGCTGTGATCGCTTTTCTTGCTGGTGTCTACACAGGCAGGGCAGAGATTCTGCCGTACTCTCTGGTCCATTTAGTCAGCGCCGCTTTTTCAGATCCATCCCACCATTTTTTACATAAATAGACAAAATATGGCCTTGATACCAGTAATTAGAAAGATTGACACTCTAAACTGAGCACTGAGGTTGTCCTTCCAAACCTGAATAACCTCCTTTCCTCTGTGTCACAAAAAAGCGCCTTTTAAAGGATATTCTGGACATTTTTTGTAATATAAAAACAAACAAAAAAACGATATGGCCTCAGAAGACTTGTGAACTTGTTTGAAGCTTAAAAAGCTTCAGTCCACATTCGTGACTGCGTTGAAAAGAGTGACCAGTACATTGTTCAAAATGTCTTATTTTGTGCTCCACTGAAGAAAGTCAGTGCTACAAGTTATAAACAACATGAAAGTGAGTAACGGTGAAAACAAATTCCATTTGAGGTTTTGTTTATTCTTCTAGCTCCTATTATCTCAGCAATGGTGGAGTAAGAGCAACATGTAGATGTCTGTGCTATAGTTTTGTATGATTTGTCTGGCATGTGTGTTTCCCTCTCTCTCCATCCAACCTGCTTCCCCCTCTTTCCCTTCCTCTTCCTCTCTCTTTCTGCATGGGGAGGTGGCAGATGGATGTGTGAGAAGCAAGAAATCTGCTTCTGTCCGTGTCAGTTCTGCTCTACAGAGCACTGATAACTGAATAATAATCCGTCTCTCTCTCTCTCTCTCTCTCTCTCTCTCTCTCTCTCTCTCTCTCTCTCTCTCTCTCTCTCTCTCTCTCTCTCTCTCTTGTTCCTTTGCTCCTGCCTCTTTCTTTTTCTATTCTCATTCCCTTCTCTTCATCTGAACATCCCCTCCTTTCTCTTTTACTGTTTATCACATCTAACTAGTTCATATTAAACTTTCTCTATCAGCATTCACCATCCACTGTGTTAAAAAGATCATGTTATCACTTCCTCTCATAGAGCTTCACGGTGACCAGCAGCAAAAGCACATGTCACAGGAACATCTGCAAAAGAGCTGCACAAATTCACATCAAGCTGCTGTTTTTTTCACTGAAGTCGCCAATCAATTATCTAAGATTAGCAATTATAAATCAAATATATTAATTTAAGCTGTAACACTGAGATATGGATTTTCGATGGATTCAGAATCAAATCTAAAAGATTTCAGAGAAAAAAATGCAAATGCACTTGCCTAATATGGGCCTGAATGGGCATTGATTGGCATGATGGCTGATGGGAAACAGTACCATAATCTCTATTACGGCATTCAATCCTCCTTCTGCCAAAGAGTCAAACACACAAGATGCGAATTTATGACATATGCACATCAAAAAATGGTGAAAGAGATGAAGAAAGAGGAATCTTCTGAAGCTATTCTAATGGTGCAGGCAAAAGATTTTAGCATTTAATATTGCATGCGCACTGGGTTTTTGTGCAATTGACCAACATGACATTCCTAAGTGTATAAATGGGTAGCTTTATGATGATAAGATCACTGGCTAATAAGATATTTATGTGACACGCTCACTGACGGATCCATCTCCACGCTTCCTTCTCCACGCTTCAGTGAGCCGGTGAGGATCAAACGCAAATTCACCAAATGGGCTCGTTAAATGGAGAGGAAATTTAATAAATTAGTATTTCTGCTCTCCAAGCCATCAGGAAATCAAACATTTTGGGATTGATAAGAGTCAGAATTAGGATCCTCATACTTCCATTTGTCTTTTTTTTTTTTTTACATTCATCCTGTTTCAAACATTCAAACATGTTTTAAGATCCTAAACCTGCCATCTAAGCGGTATTCCTTAAGGAAAGTTAAAGTGTGGACAGTGTTTGAGATTTGATATATACATTTGATATGTTTTAACTTTTGGTGTTTATACAGGATGCTTATTGGGAATACGGCTCTGGGCTCACGTTAGATATGTTGGTCGAGCCTCTGTTAATCAGCCCTGTCATGACTAATGCCACGACTTTTCTCGACATGTTGTGTGTTTACACCACTCATACGCTCGCTGTCATGGTGAGCATAACCCATGGTAATTAGCCTAATGGTGCTAATGAGGGAGCTGACATGAAAAAGCCAGTGTTAGGACAGCGTCTGATTGACAGCATTACAGATTTACACACACTGACACGCTTAAATGCACACACACACACACACACTGCAACTGCTTGCAGCATAGAAAGCCGCCTCATCATAACAATGAGTATGAATTACCGAATGTTACATATAAAAACAAGTTAAAAAAAATACACTGTGAATTTTAATTGATCAAACAGACCCTATATATAATAATGATTATTATTAATAAACCCTAACAGGGTGATACAAATATCTGTGCTTCACATCAAATCATTGTTTTGTGATAATGACTGACTGACAGTACACAGTCCCGCTTACCAAATAAATAATAAATAGACATTTATAAACTGAAATAGATTGATTTAAGTTGAAATTATGTTACTATGTGAAAAGAATGGAACTACAGCACGTAGGAAATCTGGAAGAGCAGTCAATTATAAAATGTAGCGTAATTACAATAAATATAATAATGTTACTGCAGAATGCCACAAATTAAGTACTCCAATCAGCCGTTTAACAGATATTTGAAAATCGAATTAAGGCCAATAAATAAGATGTGACAATTTCATATTTAATTTAGAAAAAAATAAACAAATTACACATACAGCAATTTATTTATTATATTATTATATTCTATTTTATGTTCAAATAAATAAAACAATTATTTGGATTTTCAAAAATGTCTTATTTATTTTATATATATATATATATATATATATATATAGAGAGAGAGAGAGAGAGAGAGAGAGAGAGAGAGAGAGAGAGAGAGAGAGAGAGAGAGAGAGAGAGAGAGAGAGAGAGAGATGATAGATAGATAGATAGATAGATAGATAGATAGATAGATAGATAGATAGATAGATAGATAGATAGATAGATTTAAATCACACTATTTACAAATACAGTATAGTGCAAATTTATGTATTTAGAATTTCAAATACTATTATATATAGTTATTAAGGAACTAATACAAATGTGACAATTGTGTCTCTTTATATATATATATATATATATATATAAAAAAAACATTGGTGGTAGTAGTAGTAGAAGTCGTAGAAGAACTGTTTGCGTTTTGAGCATGTTTCTGCTTCTGTGTGTGGACTCTAGCACATCGCAGTGCAGTGTCTGAGCACCATCTGTGTGCAGTGAGCTCAGTGTTCACAGTAGTATACACACTCAAAGAGCGTGAAGCCACCGTGCACAATAAAAAACCATAATGCAAAGAGTGTGTGTTTGACTGGATGAGGACTCAAGAGTGGTACACACATGACACAAGCCATACCCTCAAGTCCATCTGTCACCATGCATGGATAGCACAGCAAACCTGCTTTGAAACCCCTCCCTTCCTTCCTCTCCATGTCTACTGCTCTATCTCTCTCTCTCTCTCTCTCTCTCTCTCTCTCTCCCCCCCCCCCCCCCCCCCTCTCTCTCTCTCTCTCTATGTCTCTCTCTCTATCTCTTTTTCTCTCACTCTCCCTCCACCTCTTGTTCCCTTTTCTAAATCTCAAAGGAGCCTGTGTGTACTCTATATTTATTATCCTGGGTGGCACAGTTGATAGATGGGATACCTGCACAATTACAAGGGCACAACATTACCTTTTCCAAGCTGATAGGATGAAAAACACACTCTCTATCCTCTCGCTCACTGTCTCGCTCCTCAGACGGGGTGATACTATGTTATAAAGACATTCTGGACAATTCAGACCTATTAACAAAGAGTTTCTATAACTTAATCCTCACAACAGAAAATATTTTCCACATTTAAAAATAGAGGTAAGTTTATAGAAATTCAAACTTCAATTTCGAGTCCGTTTGCAACAAAGCTTGATGGCAACAAAGAACAGAGTACCGGTCTGACCACTCGTACTAAACTATAAAAAGTGCAAATAAAAAGGGGAGAGTCATAACTGACTGTCTTTCATAACATTCATAATGTTTCGGAAAGCACCACGGTGTCACGTGCGTCGCAGAGCATTGACACAGGCCCAGAGCATCATATTAAAGGTGTTTCTCTGTGGCACAATGTTAAGGCAGCCAAAGTCGGAGCATTTATCTTTATTCTGCTGAGATTTGTGAAAGGCGAGATTGAGAGGAGGCCGATGATGCAGGGTGTTCCGAGGCGGACATCTTGAAGCGTGATGTTGAGGTATGTTCCTGCTCGGGCAGGGGAGGCATCGACATATAAAATGATTGTAAATTTGCATTAGGCTCAATCCATCATAGGTGAGAGGAAGAGAGAGTGGGGACAGCGAGCGAGGAGCTGTGTTGTACGCTGTGGAGCAGGCAGCCTCTGACAGATTCCTCTTTAAGTGACTGTGAATGCAACAATTCCACAAATAATTTGTCAAGCGCTGCTGCTGAACTAGCTCTGAACCCTCTTCCCCTCTCTCTCCCTCTATCTCTCTCTCAAGGCTATAGAGTTGCAATCCTTTTATGGGACAACTCCTAATAAAGGCAAAGATAATAATTGCAGTTAAACTGTGAAATAGATAGTACATGCTTGCAAAATATTTCTTTAAAATAAGTGCCAATAAAACAGTAAAAAAAAGTTAAATAATAAAATAAAAATGTTGTCTATTAATAATAGGCAATTTAATTATAAAATAAAGTCATTGGTCATACAATTTGTTTAAAATCTAGAACATATATATGTATATTTTTTTTAGATAATAAAATAACTCCATGTATAATACAATACAGAGCAATTTGGTGAGCTGTAACAAAAGCACATGGTTTGCAAACTACATAATGACAATCAGGCCCAAATTAGGAGAGCAAATGAGCTGTTCGGGCTCATGGTCAGCAGAAACTTGGCAGCACTTGATTGCATTTTTGTATTTATGAGCTAATTTCACTGGGCACTTGTGTTTTCGGTATACTAATACAACATGTGTCTTTCAGTCATGGTGTGGCTTTTATTTGAAGGTTTTTCAAGGGTTGGCTTGTTTACTTGTAATTGAACATGAAAGAGAGACAGACGTCGTTTGACAAACTGAAGACCCTTTTTCTGTTCTACATAGTTTTTGGAGAAAAAAATGGTTAAGAAGCCAAATCAAGTGAGCTGACATGGTTACAGCGCAGTCATTCGTATGACCATCAGATGAGTCTCATAAAGCAACAATGCGAGGTTGTGTCACAATTTGTTTTTATGAGTATGGGGTGTTTTAAAACCCCAAATCACTGTAATGCTCGGACTCAAATGGCTCATTGTTTTTATAACACTGTGGCACTGTGATAAAAAAAAAAATATATATATATATATATATATATATATATATATATATATATATATATATATATATATATATATATATATATATATATATATATATATTAATGTCAAATGTATGACAGAATACAGAATACATTTTTTTCCAAGTAATATACTTATTATTCTAATTGCAGGCTGTTTGTGGCCGTCAATCATTGTAGCAACTTTAACATTATTGTAGGCTATTTTCACACAACAGAAGAATGTGACAGTCAATACAGCTTGGATATAAAAGGGACAACTGCATTCTACAGTCGAACTGACACCTTTAAATTTTAGGTTATGTCTTTATGATCATCACAATCCAACCATAAATATCCCTCTTATTACCTGAGGACTATTAATAACACACTTTATTGAGGCTTCCTTTCTGACAGTTAACAACTTACTATGGTTTTGACCAGGGGTGTCACAATATGAAATTAAATGTTGATATCGTGTTAACCCTTAAATGCATACCTGGGGTCTTTGGTAACCTGAGACATAATTCCCTACCCCCCTCCTCCTCATTCATTATTAAAGTTAGACATGAACCTTCTTAGTATTCCTCAATCAATTAATTCTAAACAATATAACAAGAATTTTTTTTAACAAAATTGTAAACATTGTATAAGGTCACTAATAGTGTGTAACACTGTAAGTGGGCCAATATTTTATTTCTGCACAACAATAATTGAATATTTTATGACTAAATAAGTGCAATTCACCTTTATTCCACAAGCTGGCAATGTCTGATACACAATGATGTTCAATGAATGAATTTCACTCATAGTTACCGCAGGCAGAAAACAAAAGAATAGGAAGTATCATCAGCAAAACTTGAAATGGCTCAGTGATTTACTGCAGAGCAAGTACTGAACACAGTCAAATATTGGAAATTATAGTTTTGAGAATATTTTTGAGATGGCGAATATGAGCCAGATGCTGAATGTCCTGAGAAATGAGCACTGACGAGGACATTGATGATGGTATAAAACATCCTCTCAAACTAAACCCTTCCAAGCTCTAAAAGGTAACAAAATATGCTTTATTTTATTCTTCTGTAGCCTAATTGTCACTCTAATATCAGGAGAGTTTTATATTATCATGACAAGCAGACACCCATCCATGTTAGATCCAGGTCACTAAAGACACGGATATGTAATAATGATTGACGAAACATTCATGCATTTGAGGGTTAATACTACATGTACAATGTGGTAAAAAAAAAAATAAAAAAAAAATCCAGCATCAGATTTTTCTGTATCTGTTTGATACTCCAACATAGTAGGTGGCAACATTGCACCTTAATGCTGGTTGCCACCCATCATAAAATGGAAGAAGATTACTACTGCAGCACAAAGGCTGCATCCAAAATCACATTGTAGTGATTTTTAAGGCTCAGGGAAAAAGGAGGCAGGTCCCGGTGAACATTCACCATAAACTTTAATCCCCCCCAAAAAAACAAAACAAAAACTAAGTAAAGCAGCAGCCCCTCACAGACAACTGCTGCATATAAACAACAAAACACAACATAAATGTCCCAGGCCTGGGACTGGAGACCGGTGTGGCCTCCTCACCCGTGGTCTCATAGCAAAGTGTGCAACGTATGCGCACTTCAGAATCTCACCAGAAGTAGGTGAAATCCAGGTACATTTTACCTACTCTTTTATGAATGCTGTGAATTTGGACATACTTTTGTCACATACCGTTTTTCACCTTCTATATAGTAGGGAATTATGTGATGATGGACAGAGCCAAAAGTCATGTTTGAGGAGATGACATACGAAAACAAGAAGAGCCAAAGTTCTTTATGAATGCTTTTATTCAGTTATGGTCTTTCTCTCTGCCTCTCTAAACTTGTATATTGAGTGTGACTATTTGGCCCCAAAAAAAGAAAGAAAAGAAAACCAATATTAATGAAACTTAAAGATTAATTTGACTGATAGCATAATCCTCTCCCCCTCCCCTTACAGCCCTTTGATATAATACAATTATCTCAAATTTACTTCTAATCAAACCACCCTGATGACCACTAGTGAAAACTCATTGAAACACAATAAGTTGGACATAAACATTAGTTTGAGACATTCAACACAATAGCACTGAAAGTTACAAGACATTTGATGAAACCTAGAGTGTTTTTTGCAAGACTGTGGCCTAATATCATATATATCAAGGAGACAGAAAGGCCTGATATTGTAGTATTCACACAATAATGACCTCAGAGCTCTCCATCAGCAGTGTTATTTATCAAAAACAGGCTGTGAGCGGGGTGAAGGATGTCTCTTATCTTTTCCTGTCAGCAGGGACATTAGTCATGGGAAAGTTTGGCTCCGGTCTAGGCGAAGGGGGTCCTTGTTGTCATTTTAAATTGCTAATCAATCACCAGATCAGGTGCTTCTGTTGACCAGATTACATAGATGGGTGCCGCGAACACGAAGGGCCATTTGCGGAGGGTTTGGCCCATGCAGATGAGGCCGATTGAGTGGTTTAACATTGTTGATCACACAGTGAGGGATGGGATGAGGGGGAAAGCGAGAAAGAGAGAGAGAGGGAGGAAAAGAGCCTTAAGCAATGACTTCTGAGAGGGCAAACCGAAAAGGAAAAATGCTCATTCATCATTATTGTCATGGGCTTTCCCAAATGATAACAATTTGTCTTCATCCTATTTTTAGACAATGAGACACAATAGCCATTTGGCCAGATGGGATAGCAGCCCACCATTGCAATATGTTACCTTTTTCTTTGATATCCGTTCTTTGTTTAATTTTATTATTTTTCAATGTCATTACAATCAGCTCTGTTCAACACATTTGGAAGTTAAGAACTAACAGCTACATATTCTTACAGAGCTAATAACGTTAAATTGCATCGTAAATTACTCTACTTAAAAATAAGGTAAATATCTGACCCAGAAAAGCCTATAATAAACAGGATCTGTTACAAACAGATAGACACATTGGGACAGATAGACTGGCACTTCTGAAAAGCAGGTGGTCAGTACGTGGGGTTCCGTCTAATGGGAAAGAGGAGGTCAAAGTTGTGACTGAGAGGGATGAAGACAAATGATACTGAGAGAAGATGTATGGAAGTGGTATAATTGACATCTAATGTGTGTGCTGACCCTCTGACTCCTGGGGTTACCGCAAACCACCAAATTAAAGGCCAGCATTAGTTTAACCAATGGGGAGATTCAGATTGAGCCAGCAGTTTGAGAGAACTGAAAATCAATAGTAAGGGTAGTTGAAGTTGAAAAGTATAATTTGCATTAAAGATGGTAAAGCTTACATGTTTTTTAATGATCAAGGTGCTATGTTCATTATATCGTTCTGAATTAGAGTTAGCATTGTAATTGCAATCCGATCCGAAAGTGAAAATTTAAAGTCATTACTGTCCAAAGTCAATTCATTGCTCCACCCATCAAATACTTGAATCACACAGATTTGGGGTTTTGGGTATTATATCATGCTATACTTTTGAGAAAAATAAAATTATAAAATAGTTTCATGTCAGTAAGATATTTTCATGTTTTTGAAAGAAGTCTTAAGTTTACCATTTTAATTTTAACTGGTTTCCATTTTAATACATTTAAAAATGTAATATATTCCTGTGACGACAAAGCTGGATTTTCAGCATAATTACTCCAGTCTTCAGTGTCACAGGATCCTTTTAATATTTTGAACATTATGATTTCTCTGAAGTGATATATCAAAATACACTTGTTCCATAATTATGTAATTTGCCATGCCATTTAGACTGAACATATACACTCCTTCAATTTTGCATCTCTCTTAAAATGGTTGAATACACATTGAAGTCCACTTCGGCACTATTGAGTAATTTGACCGTACCCTAACTAAGACAAAGAAGACATTATCATAATGAATTCGAGACCACACCTTTCAGATTAAATAAATTCAACTGTGATAATTGGTAAGCAAAAGAGCTTGTCTTTAACTTAAAAAAAAAATTTGTGTAACAATGACATTTTCATGCAGTGTGGAGCTCTGCATAGTCCAGTGGGATTCTATTTACGTGGCTCTGTTAATTCCTTACTGTTTCATGGAACAACAACAACAACAAAAAAAATCCCTGGCTTCGTCTTTGAAAAGCTGGCAGGAACTGATGTCTCTAAACAGTGTTTAAAAACAGATTACTGCATAATTGCCTGTGTAAGGCCCCATCTAATCCCCTCTCCTGTTCAAATCCACCATGTCACCACCTCCAATCGCAGAGGGCACATCGCCATTAAACTTGTGAGCTGTAGTATATATGATTCACATTTCAAAAGCCTCCATTTTCCTGTCAGTCTCTAACTCTGCCTGCTGACTTTCTAAAAGATGTCATCTTATGCCATGATGTGAGTTTGTTCATGATGGTAAATTATGTGAATGAAAGCAATCAGAGAGAGGAAGTTCTCTCTCACAGAGGTCAGTCTCTGACTCGCCGGATGCAATTAAACAAATGCAGACATGCAGATGAAGTGCCAGTGAAAAGGAAAAGAGTGCACTTTAGACCGCCCTTAGATAGAAAATAAAGAGAGGCAAAAAAAGAAAAAAAACTTTTAAGCGAGGAGCTAATGTCATTGACGTCTGTTTTTGCTTTTGCATTATGGGAGCAGCATTAGTCTCTGATTACACTAACTGAACAAGAGACTTCAACTGATCATTACAGATAACAAGGGCTTTACGTCGATGCCATCTGAATTAACACCCTTTTGAATCAAAAGTTTACAGAATAAATTGCATATTATATTTATTTTTAACACACAGGCTGCAAGTAATATAACCTAATTTGTGTTAGTGACTCATCAATATAAATTTTACAAAGTAGCAATGTCTTTTTGCACATTCACTTATTCAAAGATAATCTTTTTTTTTTTTTTTTTTTTTTTTTTTTTTTCACAAATTGAAACACTCAGATCAAGGGCCAGATTTACTAAACAGGTTAATTAGCATGAGAGCGCAATTCCGAAAAAAAAAAAAGGGCTGATGGGATGCGCTGATCTACTGACGACAAGCAAATTATAAAACACCAACACAATCTACCAAGAGCCTTGCAAATTAGCGTCAGGTTGAAGACATGCGTTTTTTGGGCGATAAATAATTGCGTAAATACCAGTAAATTGACTAATGCAAACCTTAGTAAATCATCTTGCGTGGTTAATTTATCCACAGTATTCCTGCGCCCCATGAAACTTTGCGTGAATTATGGGTGTAACTTCCATTAAGCTGTAAACAATCAGTGAAAGACTAGCTCTATAGACGCAATTATATATATATATTTATATATATATATATATATATATATATATATATATATATATATATATATATATATATATATATATATATATATATATATATATATATATATATACATATATATATATACCGTGTACGATGACATATTATTCTACTCACCCTTCTGCCATTGAAAATTAAAAGGACATTTAAAAGTGTAAAAGCATCAACAAGGTATTTTCAACAGACAATGAATAATCTCTGAAAAAGCATATTTCCACAGCAAAATCGGTCGGTTAAAAATCACGTAATCGGTATTATGTAACATACGCCTTAATAATAAAAAAAAAAAGTTTTACTTCAGCATTGCGTGATACTATTTTAAAGTGATTTTAGTCATTTTGACACATAATAAATTGTATTTACCAGTGAAACCAAACCTGGAAAGAGACGTGAGGATTTGGGGAGGATTCCAGTGAATTATTAATGGTATACATCGAAAATTAAATCGGGAGAACACACCACAAATGTGCAGTATATGTTGACCTTTATCATACTATTACAGCGAAATTCAAAAGTAAAAAAGAAAATAATCCTGAGGAAAAGAATGCAGAGCTCTTACTATAGATATTCGTGTTATAACGTCACGTTAAAATACCAAGTGTTACGTTATTTTCATGTTATTCTTAGATAAAACATGAAAGAAAACTGATAGCTCTTTAAGTCAAACTGATGGATCAGCTTTATTTGTAGGGCAACCTTTTGATTTGAAATGATTCGTTTCAGTCTTTTTGAAAGGGAGTTCCCCAAACCGGAAGTGCCACCCATAATTCAGAACGCAGTAAACCCGTCAGGAATGAGGTGGATACAAATGCATAAGCAATAAGATCAGCCGCTAAATTAACTGTTTCCACGTCTTTTAAGCACTAATTTTTCACTGCGTGTCTTTAGTAAATCCTTTTTTACTTCAAAAGAGGGTTTGCGCTGGCGCAAGCTAGTAAATTTGGCCCCAAGTGTCTTCAGTAGATTCATCCCTAGTGAGTGGGTGTGACATGCGTTAGACCCCTCCCCTCCATTCCCTCTACCCAGCATGCTTTGCTGTATTGGCTAACTGTGAGTGATAATTTATCATGTACCTACTGTGTTCCTCTATTCCAGAGATGAGCAAGGAGCTCTTAAGACACCATTGATTTTTATTTGATTAAATGTCCGCTCGTTCACAGCAAATTAGCGTGAGTTTAATCAAATAAAAAATCGATAACTACTTAATAAAACAGCCCCCATTTACGGTCAAAGTGAGACTCTGGATGGTTTGAGAAAACAGGCTGGATGTAGTTAGGATGTGTGAATGTTTCAACGTAAAGAAGTAACACGGATTTGTATTATAATAAGGTAAGTTCAATCGACAGTATTTGTCTAGCATAATTTTGATTGCCACACAAAGTAATTTTGACAAGTCTTTTTCTTGCAAAACAAAATAATATTAATAATAATATTACTTAAAATCAAAGTGAAAAAAGGCAATAAGTGAACATTAAAATACTGACTCAAAAGTAGGGTTGACATTATTTTTGTATGGAAAACAATCCCTAACTAACTTTTTGAGTGAAGTTATCTCCAATTGCCATGACAATGTAAGGCCTAAAACAACAATTGAAAAAAAAAATGCACAGCTCAAATAAAACAAGTTTTAACACAATAATTAATGTAAGTGCTTTTAGAAAATGATGGGCTTCACAATAATGCTTTTAATTTCTTCAATAACTGGCCCCATTCATTTCCATTGCAACTGCCTCATCATAATCTCCATTTTTTTATTTGTGTTTATTCTTTTGTTTTTGAAGAAAATGAGGGTAAAGTCAATAATATTTCTATGGACAATTGAACAATTGGCCTGAACAAATTGTACTGAACTAAGTGAACCCAGAATATTAATTTAAGAGACAATAAACACCAATAGGATTGTTGCACTACTAACTGAAGTGCGCTGCTGAGGCATTCATGCTGCACTGATCTAATTCACAGGTGGACCACCCCTAAAAAAAGCTTGTGTTTGACAAGTCTTTCCCATCCTAAACCCCTCAACTATCATTCATTTTTATTGGCCATCTGCAAGAAGGCCTCTTTGAAAATAAAGCACTACTTCTGACAGGTTGAGCGAGGTTGATCTCCAGTTTTCTCTTTGGAGGAGACGCTCTGAAGCATCTTGCGGCTGAGTTTTTCATGCACAGTTTTGTACGTCTTTAAGCGTTTTTGACCGTATTTGATCCGCGTTACTTCCCCTGCTGTACTCCTTCAGAACACACAACTTTAAGTCCCTTTAGTAAATGTACAAATATGTGTGCGAGTGTCGAGTGCAGAGTCAAGGATCAGTGCATCAAAAGCCCCTGATAGGCCCTGGCAGTTGCTCAGACAAAGCTGACCTAGATCTATCTAGGGCTCTTAACAGAGAGGTCTTAAGTCCGGCCTGTCCAAGCCACTGTGCCCTCCCTCTCTACAGTGCCTGAGGGCAGGCCTGAAGGAGAGAAAGATCCACAACTCCTATGGGGCTCAAAGTATCGCCTCTGTCTGAGCAAAGACATTTATGAAAGGTTAAAGGGGGGAGGGGGGTTGACACTGATGGAATCATGTGGAGGTATACTTTTGAAGCTTCTCAGTCAAGTGTGATTAAAACAAACAGTAATCCACTGATTCTTGACTCATGCACGTATTTACATTTACCAAAGGGACTTAATGCTGATGTGTGTTCTGAAGCGGTACAGCAAGGGAAGTAACATAGGTCAAACAGGGTTAAAAACACTTAAAGATCTACAAACTGTGCATAAAAACACAGAAGCAAGATGCTTCAGAGCGTCTCATCCGAAGAGAAAACTGGAGACGTTAAAGTTCAGTCAACCTGTCAGAAATAGTGCTTTATTTTCAAAGACGCCTTCTTGCAGATGACAAAAAAAAAAAAAAAAAAAAAAAAAAAAAAAAAAAAAAAAAAACATAGTTGAAGGGGTTTAGGATGAGAACGTTTTGTCAATGGTCTTTCCAAAAATATATGGATCAATGCAACTAATTTCTTTGTCCCATCTATTGTGAAATTTAAAATATCATATATAGGCTACAATTGTCCTCATAGTGACGGAAAGGCCTCATTATTAAAAAAAATGTTAAGTACCTTCAAAAGTACTTTGGCATAATCTTGTATTATTATAACAACATTTCTTTATTGATTATACACATTTGAAAGACTGCTGTATTTTTTATAACCATGAAATATTTTTTTCAAAAAAGTTCAATCATCCTTCAATCATACAAATAAAGAATAATATATTTTTTGGAGGTGGGTACTTAGGGAAACATTGCCATATGGTATAGTTTTCATATATGTATATAGTTTTTCTATAAAAATATGATTTTCTTTTCTATTTAATTGTCATTTCTCATGCAAACCAAAAATAAGTAGATCCCTATCATTTGGCTAACTCATTCTCATCACATGTAAGAGCTAAATCTGCACTCTTCCTATTGCCCTTTTTGTAAAATATTGCTGTATTAATTTTCTGAAATGAAGAAATCAAACTATACTACAACAAACACTTCAAATAAATAAATAACTACAATCATATTGTTGATGATACTATCTATAAAAAATCCCAATGGGGAAATACATTACTGCAATTCCACTGTGGTACAGTGTTGCCATATGGAAACATACCTATTTTTCCCATAGTGCAATATATTGTATTTTTTTCTGAAAAACAGGGAAATTAGTAGAAATTAATTGTTGTCATATGGCAACGCCATACCATAGAGCAGGGTTCCGCAAACTCGGTCCTGGAGGGCCACTGTCCTGCACAGTTTAGCTCCAACCCTGATCAAACACACCTAGCTGTGAGTTTCTAGTGATCCTGAAGACACTGATTAGCTTGCTCAGGTGTGTTTGATCAGTGTTGGAGCTAAACTCTGCAGGACAGCGGCCCTCCAGGACCGAGCTTGAGGAACCCTGCCATAGAGGGTTAAAAGTGTATTTATACTTTTGTTGCAGTGCTTATAATAAATGATTTATCCGTGCACATCTTTTTTTTACTTCATGTGCCCTTGTAATCTTTAATCAAAAACGTTAACCTCCCCTGCCTCTCGAAATGACGTCTATTCTCTTCATGGCGTATGTCTCGGCAGAGGGTGGGACTAAATATCCTCCACACCTTACATCCATTGCCTCCATTTAGTTAGCAACGCCCAACTTCCTACAATCCAATCAATTCCCAAAAGAAGGAAATCAAACCCTGCCCAATACACTTTTCTCATTCCAGAAACAGCTTCACACGAACATATGTCACAATAGGGAATAAAAACTATCGCAACTTCCATTTCATGCCAACTTTAAAGTAATTATGAGGATTTATGCTCACATATATATACAAGGTGTATGGAAAATGTTTTATTTAATACTTAATGTTTTCACCACAACTATGAAAACACAAAGTGTATGTTTCTAAGAGATTGCACAAAATATTTAAATAAATAAATAAATACAATGTCTTGTATTTCCTAGACCCAAACATGTGGTTGAAGACAAATATGTCTTCAACATGTCTTGCAAAAATTCCACAAAATAGCTGATTACTCAGTCAATGTTTTCCTCATGTACGTAGTTTCCCTCTTGACGAATCATTGCCTCCACTTATTCTCAGAGTCCTGATAGCTTGGTAATGCTCCACCTATCTCTTCCAATACACTATCCAGTCAGGCTAACCACTCATAACCCCTTCTTTTTTTTTCTTTCCCAGTGGCTAGTAAACACTATTTATCTTAATCCCTCCAGTTTTAACAAAGGCTGTCTCCAAAATAATGAATGTTCAATGTAATTAATTAGACACACTGCAGAACCATAACCTCTCAAAACAGAAGAAGGTTTTATTGATATCACAATCGACAGCTGATATAATGCTCTGTAATTTGATGTCCACTGGAGCCCTTTATTGTAATTACAGTGTTGTCTCTTATCTATTTTTATCACACCGTGTTAGCCATTTGTTGGCGGACACTGCATTTAATATCATTTAAATGAGCAACACTAGCCTTTAATTTCAAAAGACAAGGCCATCTTTTTCATGTTGGCCTTCGTTTTTTCCCCCTCCACCGCAAAATACAAAATAGAGCTTGCTCCCTTTCGTTCTCTCTCTCTCTCTCTCTCTCTCTCTCTCTCTCTCTCTCTCTCTCTCTCTCTCTCTCTCTCTCTCTCTCTCTCTCTCTCTCTCTCTCTCTCTCTCTCTCTCTCTCTCTCTCTCTCTCTCTCATTCTCCCTCCCTCTCCCTGGCTCAACTTGTCAGTCAAAACATGAAGCTGACACGCTGGCATAAATTGTTCAAAGTAGTTTTAGGTGAAGAGGAATGGAGATGGGAAGCCAATGTGGATATTTTTCCCCCCTCTCTACAAAAGCCAACCTCAATTTGCGTCAAACAGGGTTAAAAGACCTTGGGATTAAAGCAATAAAGTGGCTGCTGTCAGCCCTGAAACCCCCTCCATCGCTTAAGTGCCAAACTAGAGTTGTTCAATATCATCTCACATTAGATCATGTCATCGCGAGGTGACGGGCATGCATCACAAGTCCCGACAGGTCCGATTTCTGCTGAAGAATTCATCCCTGTCTGGCACAATCAAACCCCGACTCTTCTCCGTGCGATCTAAAATGGGAAATCCAATCTGATTGTGCCGGAGCAGCGTGAGAACACACAACGGGGGGAAATGTGAAATTCCCGTCGGTTGATGAAAACAGAAACATTTTGGAAATGGAAAGTGATGGGGGCCCAACAGAAGCGCCAGGCCCGCTCACCTGCGTCTTGATGCTCCCCCTTCGAGACAGTGCTAATGGAGCACTCATATATACCGACTTGGGAGGAATAATATACTCAGACAGGGGGTAGGTTGGGTTGTTATCTCCAAATTGGAGTCTGAAAGGATGTTTATTTTTATCATTTTCCAACAAAATATCTGTCTTCCCTCCCGCCCTTTCCTCCAGCAGTGCACATTTTTCATTCACAATGGAAGCGAGGCCCTTCAGCCAGCCGGAGTCTGTGGACTGCCCAGCGGACAGCCGAATCGGCTCGGAATAAATAGAGACTGCCACAAGCTGGCGGGAGATTGACTGACAGCCGACAAGGCTCCAGCCAGCTTGCTGTCACCGGCAAATCCCCCTGCACACTTACTGCTTTCCTTCACTCGATGGCTTCAAGGCCTTATCACTCAAGGGTCTGCTAATTCACAAGCCAAGGTTGGACTGATAAGGCCCGTTCCTCGCCGTCCATTTTCCTCGAGAAGGGAGATGGACAGGTCCCCAGGATAAAGCAGCTCGTTCCCCCCTCCAACATGTGTCTGTCTCAATGACATGACTACCCGACGGGTTACAATGCACAGTGCCCTTTGAATTAAGGGACGTAAGCGATACACTGATAAACTGACATCTGAGTGCCGAAGGAGGAGAAGAGAGACTGCAGACGAGCAAAAAAGGACATTTCTTCAGTGTATATACACACGAACACACACACACACACACACACACACACACACACAAATAAGGACGCACACAGGCCCACTTTTCAGCAGGAAGTGGATCATGCCCAAAATATCAAGTCTGTCAAATAACAAGTGCACGGTGGCATTTAGTAATGTCTGTAACTCTTTCCTGCTCTCATTGCCTGCTCTCTCTCTCTCTCCGCTCACACGCCAGCACACGATGAAATCCACCATCTCCCTAATGAGACAAGATGTCGCGAGTGATGGCCCGCGTTGCAGTGAGAAGCGTTGCGAATCTCAGAGTGTGAATATCCAACTTGAAAGTAAATGGCAAAACACTTGCTGGATATTTTCACCACTATATCAGTAAAAGAAGACAGCTAAAGAGAGAGAGAAAGTGTGCACAAAATATCAGCACATTTTCAACAGACGCCGCATTTATTCTATAAGTATTCAACCATCCAAATGATTCAGGTACGCATTAAGGGCTGAAGGAGCACATTACGATTAAGGTACAATAATGATGAAAAGGATCTTCAAAGCAACACACTAAACCTAATCAAACACCGTGGTAATCCCAATGATATATGGGCAATTTAACTAAGTGGAGCACTTTTTAATTGTCGATTCCCCTTTGAAATCCCCCTCAAGTTGACATCCTACATCTTTCCCACCTAATGCTTTTATTCTGATCTCTCTTTCTTTCTCTTCCTCCATGACATATTCTTTCATTTCACATCGAACCTTGGTCGCTCAGGGAGTCATTTGAACGGCTTTGTTAAACACCTAATAATATTCCTCTGCTCTCAGATACTCGGATGCCACTCAAATGACCTGCTGTTAATCTTAGAAAGAAGGAAGAAGAGATGGGAAAAAAAAGATCAATTGCCATAATAGAAAGTTTTTCAGACGCTGTGTGTTTGACAATAGCTCTGGGCAATAGGAGTGCATTGTTTAAACAGTGTTATCTGAGGAGGCTGCTATGCAACAGTCGAGAGGAGAGATTGTCTTATCCTCTCTCTCCTGCTCGCTTATGTTTCCTTTGTATCATTTAGGGAGGGCAGAGATCTCTCTCAAGGTCTTCCTATTTTCTCTCCTTTGTGATATGAATGAAAAAGAGCAGAACAAAACAAAAGTGGGGGATAAAAAAAAAAATCACGTGTTGTTTCTCGAAGTAGTTTTATGTCTTTGAAAGATGTTAGAGAGAGAGAGAGAGAGAGGGGGGGGAGAGAGAGAGAGAGAGAGAGAGAGAGAGAGAGAGAGAGAGAGAGAGAGAGAGAGAGAGAGAGAGAGAGAGAGAGAGAGAGAGAGAGAGAGAGAAACAATTATCAAACAGATGGATCTGAACTCCCAATTTGAATTCTAGTTTTGTTTTTTCCAAACAAACTCAGGTGTTTTGGAATGACGTGAGGATAACTGTGCACCTGTCACCAAGTTCACACCCTATAATACTGTACACAGAACGGAACGGCAATGGGCAAACCCCCCCCCCCCCTAATCTTGACATTATTCAATAGTAATAATTATCTTTAAATGCAATATCATTTATTATACACTACTGTTCAAAAGTTTGGGGTCAGTAAGATTTGTTGTTGTTGTTGTTGAAAGAAAATAATAGTTTTTTAGTAAGGATGCATTAAATTGATAAAAAATTAACAGTAAAGTCTTCTAAAAAATCTGTTCTTTTTCACTTTATATTCATCCAAATCAGCATATTCAATGTTCTGAAGAAAAAAAATAACTCTGAAGACTAATGTTACTGAAGAATAATGACTGCTGCTTAAAATATATTATAATAGAAAACAGTTATTTTAAATTGTAATAATATTTCACACTATTACTGCCTTTTATCAAATGAATGCAGCCTTGAAGAGCGTAAGAGACTTTTGAAACATTTGAAACATTGTTTGCAATGTTATTTGCTTTATTATTATATTACAACAACCTAAGCCCAACAACAACTGATTCAATGAAAATATGTCTTTATCAAGGATGGGAAATTCCCCTCCTGGAGGTCCATTGCCCTGAATAGTTTATTTTATTAAAAGATTCTATTCTTAGAAATGGCACATGAAGCCAACTGTGTGTCACTTGCCACAATAGCCTTGACAAGAGTGTGTGCTCCTTCATCTACTCTCATCTATGCACAACCAGTTCCAAATATCTGTGGGCAGGACCATGAAAGGCTGCTTTACCTTGGTGCAATCCTCCTTGTTTGCTTATTACACACCGACCCTGAAATGACAAATGTATGTGCTCTTATCACCAATGAATATAGATTCCTGCTGAGGAAAACAGAATATCTTGTAGTTGCACCCGGAGAGAAAGAATAGTAAGATAACATCTGCATAGGTGTTGTTCAATTACTCCAAAGCAGTGTGCTGCAGTTTAGTGCAATTTAACATGTTTTTAGTTAATCATTTATGGTATGCATGAGCATGTCTTGTTTTCAACATGCATCAGTACTTTTCACCGGCAGTAGAGGTGTGGAGACAGACATTGAGGCCAACATATAGCTAGTCAGACCTGACCTGACCTGACATCAACATTTTGTCTCCAATTTATCGATTGCACTAAGAGAGCAACTGGTGCAAATCCACCCATAATTCACATATCTACCATCTTCCATTCACATGCAAAAGTTAACATTTGGTTTTAGAATGGATTCTTTTCTCCATTATTTTAGGTTCCCACTTCTCATCATGGAGATATATAGGTTAATGTCTTTGTGGCATTTCACCAAAAGGCCAGGCTGAATGGTCCCTCCTGCCATATGAATAATTGAAACCAAACTGAGCATTGTAAAAGTGAGCTGGTCACCGGGACTGAGGAGAGACAGAAGATGAGTTGAGGTGGACGGCATAGAGCACAAATATGTGACAAAGGCCAGATCGAATTCAGGAAGACATGACAATAAAATGGGTCAAACCGTATATATATATATATATATATATATATATATATATATATATATATATATATATAACTTATTTAGCTCACTTATCATGATCTCATGCAGCACATACACTTCCACACTCCGTATATTGTCTTACAGATGGAACGTGGCATCTTTGGCGTCAAGTAGACAGAAGGAAGACGCAGAGTCGTCCAAACAAGCAGATTCATTGCTGATTCCGGTTGACATACTAAGAGGGAGGGATGTACGCAACACTAGTCCCCACATAACTGCATTAGCCTCTCGATGCATTAGCCGCTGGCGCTGACGCTACGCTAGCTCTACTTCGATGGTCATTCCCTTCCCATCTCAAACCGTACTGCCCACGTCCCCCCTGCTCTTTCACACACCCTGGCACACATGGTTCACGTTGCGTCCATCTTATGTTGACGCTAATGTGACGCAGTGACTCCTAATGATTGGTTCGTCTTGATGAATAATATATTCAGCACACCATAAACATGATAAATTATGTGCAGAGTCTGTGTGTGCTTCATTATACATGAGGCAGCACTTATAAAGGGCGATATAAATGACATTAAAGGCTTAATAAATGGCGTATTGATGAATAATTGACTGCTTCTGCATATCTTTTTGAAGGCCTGTGGTTAGCCTAGCAGGGGCATGTTTTTTGAAGATTAGGGCACATTACTGGAATGATGTGCTAATGTTATCAGCGGCACCCTGTTCGTCGGGCAAAGCAAGATAGAGGGATGTGTCTCTGCACTCCGGGATGACAGCCGTGTTTAGATGTGCTGTCCCCACACTGTTGACTGGCACTGCACATCAGTTTCAAGTGTGCATGGGCTTCACATCACATTTGCCAGGCTGATATCATATGTGGGGAATCACGACAGAGTTGCAGCAGTGTGTGTGTGTGTGTGTGTGTGTGTGTGTGTGTGTGTGTGTGTGTGTGTGTGTGTGTGTGTGTGTGTGTGTGTGTGTGTGTGTGTGTGTGTGTGTGTGTGTATGTGTGTGTGTGTACTTTAAGGGAGCGGTTCCCAGACTTTTCCATGACAAGGCCCCCCAAATGCCACTAAGTTAACCCCCCCCCCCCCCCCCCCCCTTTTGCAGGACGTGTTATTGAACCCATCGACAATACTACTACAATACTACGGCAAACGTAGAAATAAATAAATAAAACCTCTAGGTGACCATCAGATTATGTGATGGTATTTGATACCAGCCTATCAGAAAGATTATAGAGATGAACCGATTACAATTTTCTAGGCCGATTACAATTTTGCATTTAGTTTGACCTGCCGAAAAATTTGATATATATAAAACACCATATAGTTTTACCCAAACTGAATAATTAAGACAAGTTTAAATGGGTAAATTTTCTATATATATTTTTGAGTCTTCATTTTCTTTTCTGACATAGCCTACTCCAGTTCTTGTTAAAACACACTAGACATGCAAATAATGTGCATTTTAGGCACTTTTTGTGTGAAATCATATTTATTTTGTCCATCAAAAGTGTGCCGCTAGCGCTTGTGATCTGAAACGGCCGTAATTCACGAGGTTTCCTACATGTGCATTCCGTGTGGACGTGTGTTGCTGATGTTGTGCGATGTTAATCATGCGATGTAATCTTTGATAAAAAATGTGATTTTGAACATTTTCCTCAAAATGTTGCTTTATTTCTAAAACTTACACACATTCAAAAGTTGATTAAAAAAAAGAATTCACGGGGCTAGAATAAAACGTTTTTTTGTTTGTTTTAAAGCCTGAGGCGGTTTCATTTTATTTTGATGGTCCCTTTAACACATTCTGTTGACTATAAATAACATTGCACCTACATGTTTACTAACTCTCATTAGCGTATTAATACACTGGTAGGGTTAGGGTTAGAATAAGTTGACATGTAGTTGCAAAGTTACTTATAGTCAGAGTAATGTCTGTTGGGGGACCATCAATATAGAGTTAGCAGATATTAAGGCTACGTACATTAATCCGGATACATTTGAAAACTGAGTTTTCGTTAAAAAACGCTCTCCGTCCACACTAGCGTTTTCAGGCGTTTTCCGACGTTTAAGTGTGGATGAGAAACTTCTAAATTCACCTTACTGCGCATGCGTGAAACCTCACAAAAGCTCACTGAGATGATACAGATGTAAAAATAAATAATAAAGTTATCGCCCAATTCTTCAAACATGATCATTTTATTTAGCAAAATATCTCACCATTCACTGATAAAGGTCGCACTCAGTCACCATATGTTTGGTCTAAAACGCAACTGCTGTATTGCCACAGGACAGCAAATGTGAGTAGCTTACATTTTCTGTCATCTTTGCAGTAGGCTACTGTGATATGAAGAGTGTGCAAAGTAACATATTTTAGCAATAGTGTAAAAGTGAATCGCACATAATTAACAGGCACAATACCAGTAAACATGAATATCTATTGGTACAACATGGATCACATGACTAAACTTACGTCATCGTTTTCAAATACCTCCGGCTTCACAGTCCACACTACAACACGAAAACAGTGTTTTCAAATGTATCCGCTTTGGAGAGCGTATTCCAAAAGCTATGTTTTTGTTGACTTAAAATGTCGTCTCAGTGTGGACGGAAGGCCAAAACGGAGAGAAAAATGTAAGTTTTCAAACGAAAACATATTAGTGTGGACATGGCCTAGGTCTACTAGTCTACTAATTAGGGGTGTAAATCGGACAGTTCATCACGATACGATACGATACGATATTGATTCTCTCAGCCAGTGATACGATATTTGCCGATACCACAAAAAATTCTGCGATACGATTAAGATTCGATTCAGGGATATATCGATTGATTTATCGATCTTTAGATATTATGTGCCAAGTTTGCACAACCAGTTACATTTATTAACTCGCAAATGTAACCAAAATATATAACATGAACGTTTAATTAAACTCTTTGAAAATTGCACACCCTCTCCCAATTGGGACATTTACAACAGAAGAGATCATTTGCAGATAACTCAGTTCTTGTTCATTTTCATAAATCATGTTTTTTTTTTTTTGCATTCCAAGTAATACCAATTAAACTGCAGCTGGGTTGTTTTGATTAAGTAATACTAACTAAAAAAATACAGGTAAATTACAAAATGTACAAAAAGCAGATCAAATTTGTCATGTTTCAGAGTTAAACAAAACCAAGTAATTGCTATGATACATAATAAAAAAACACTTGATTAAACTGACATAGTTTAATAGATGCCTGGCATACTTTGTTGTTGTGATTGGACGCAATACAGGGAGCTTTTCCCTCACCACTAATGTGCTGCTTTAGCAAGTTTCTATGAAAAAGTTTCAGTTTTATTTTCCTTTTATGCCCCAAAGAAGATATCACAGGTTCATCAAGTTCGTTGAAATTATCCATCCTCGATCACTTTAGTCAGCTTTGACGAAACTTCTCTCAGCTAGCGCGTCTTTTCCCCAAGGGGGTAATCCATCCGCCGGAAACTGAAGCCTCCCGGGGGCCGCCATTGTAGCAGAACTTCACCTGCTGTTAGCATTCCATTGACTCCCATTCATTTTGGCGTCACTTTGACAGTGAAGAACTTTACATCTGAGACGTCCAAAGACTACATTTGTCCATTATTTATTTCTAAAGAAACACGACAATGTATGAAAGGCTCCATTACCTTGTATCTTACGTTATGGCCCCGTAGAAGCAGTTTTTGTAAAAACAGGCAGACGATTGTGTCATAACCACTCGACTCTCTGTCGCACAGTCGAGAAATTACCGTGTAGACAGGCGGAGAAGCTCGCAAGCAATCGGGGGGACGTGGAGGCATAAAGTCTGATAAAGTCAAGGGAAAAGCCCATAGAGAGTCATAAAGTTGATCCTGTTGCTAGCTCATGGACAGCTAATACTCAGGCTGTCCGTCTCTGTGAGATTCAGAAGAGAATTATTCAGATTTCACTCGGCACAGCTACTAGAAGACTTGCAGGTTGCTCACTTGACAGACTCAGTTTGAGCCTGCGCAGTACGCCTGGCTATCAGCTTTTAACAGGCTTCAATTTTCTCCTTTGAAATCAATGAGGTCGCTGTGTCCATTTATTTTACTGTTTATGGTCTTTTCGAAGTGACTAACAGCCTTGTCACCTGACCTGAATACTGCGCGCTGATTCGCTAAAACTGACTTTTCGGGTTGTGTTCACAAACAACAATAGTGCTGCTTGTCGGTTTCTGCTGTAAAACATGAACTCGCGATAATTGACAGTGGACAATACCGGCTTATGTGACAAAACAGGTTTAGGGTTCAGCCAATTTTGTCATGCGTCTATTTGACCTGAGAAAAGTTACGTGAGGATGTGGAGAGTGTCAAAATAAAGGTATATTGATATTTTATGTGTGGCATCGATGCATCGTTACACCCCTACTACTAACAATTTAATGAGAGTTAGTTGACACATAGGTGCAACGTTACTTATAGTAAAAATAGTTTATAGTTTTACTGCAATGTTGCTTCCTTGTTTTATACAGCATATGCCACTTTGTATTTACTCATATAGTTTATATGTGTAAGTTAAAATATCAACAAAGATTCATGATCAAATTGTTCTTTTGAGTCTGAATGAAATCAATTGATCAAAATGAGTCTGGGCACAAAATTAATCTGAATTACACTAGTCCAGTTCAGTTCATTGACTATGTGATCTGGTTGCAGTGATTATCAGTGAATACGACTTAACTTTCACTCTGTTCCTCAAAAAAGCTGATATGCTTTGTATGGCTTGGAACTAAAAGCTGGAGTCCTGTGGACCAAATGTATGGTGCTTGTGTGTCCTTTTTGATTTTTAAAATCTTCAGGCATGATTCAGGTTTGAAATACCATGAGTAAATGATGACCAGATTAAAATGTAGGGTGAATTTATTTGCATGTGTGCGCACGTACGCACACACACACACATACAACCACACACGTTCAAATAAATGTTCAAATATCATGGTTTCCACAAAAAAAAATTTAAGAGGCACAACAGTTTTCAACATTGATAATAAAAAAGAAGGAAAGTTGCTTGAGAACCAAATCAACATATTAGAATGATTTCTGAAGGATCATGTGAAACTGAAGACTGGAGTAATGATGCTGAGAATTCAGCTTTGCCATCACAGAATACATTATATTTTTAAATATATATTTAAAGACAAAACTTTTATTCACAATATCACAGTGTTTACTGTATTTTTATCCAATAAATTTAGCCAAGGTGAGACTTTTCAAAACCATAAAAAATGTCTTACCAACCACAAACATATACTGTCCAAGCTCCTATAGTCTTGCTCAAGCTCACTTAAGTAAAGTAATGCTGCCCAGAACAAGGGGGAGTTTCTCTCCTTCAATGTTTGACCGTTTTAACACCCTGCCACTCATTTCCAGTCACACTCATAAATCTCTGGCAAAATGAAGTAAAAGGAGCCCATTACATTCAGATCTGTGGGCATTTAATCAGGCCGATGTGCCACATAAACTTTCTCCTAACCTTCATCCTTTTTACTGAGATTGCTGAGCTGTGGGTGGAGTCTGGATGGGGTATGGTGCATGGCACTGCTGGGACAAGAAGGGGACAAGGAATTACAAAGGACACAAACATTCCCCACTGTGTCTCTCCATGACACTGGTTGTGTTTTGTCAGTGATACGACTACATTGATTTAGGAGGAGATTTGCATGATTGCATTTATCACTCCCTAGATGTGGTGAGCTGATTGATGCATCCAGGGATCATAAATGCCAGTCTCTGAGTTCAATGTTACGCACAGTAAGATTGGTGTCAGGAGTTAATGGTGCCAGATTGCGATTCTGACCCATCACACATTTTGTCCAAGGTTTAGAAAGAAAAGGTGGAGCGGATTGTGATAGTACAAGAAGCTTTCAACTGTATCACGCATGAAGGCATTTGTCTGTTTTTGCTGTTTTCTCTCAGATGGATTTTGAGCAGGAATCTGAGACATCAGTACGGACAGGAGGGTTTCAGTGCTGGCCGTGAGTCTGCGGCATGATGACTCCATCATCTACTCTCTCGCCACATTCGCAAAAAAAAAAAAAAAAAGGAATTTTGACATGCGGCTCATCCATGACCATTTTGTGTCACTTTCCTTCCAGTCGAATTCTCATTAGGATAATGTGATGCTACAAAGTGGCAGCAGAAAGTGCTTTCAGTGGTGAGAGTCACTGAACTTGCATGACCACACCATTGTCTCGGCAGCTCAGCTCACTCTGAGGAGAACACATACGTGACTGATGTTTGGAACAAATCCAAGTGACCAGTGAAAAGTCATGTCATTTGTAGAATCATCAGAGAATGATCTGAGAAATCCTGACAATGTACTGGCCTCAAAAGAAACACACACATGCATACTCAGACAACTAAAAGGTATTTGAAAGACAGATGTACTAGGACTGAAAATGCATTTGGTGATGCATAACAAAGCATGATGCCATAACTGTAAACAGGCTTCAGAGTATGACATCATACATAATGCCATGCTGAAAAATACTTTTTTTGTATATACTGCATATATATATACATATATATATATATATATATATATATATATATATATATATATATATATATATATATATATATATATATATATATATACATATATATATATATATATGAAGAGTTCAGATGCAAAAGCCTCTAAGTGTCATCTGAAATTTTCTTCTAGAATGATATTTTTTAAGTTCGTATATTTAAGTTCAGTAATTTCACTTAAATAACAATTACTGGGTCATTTTCATTGCCATTTAAGTGAAATTACTGAACTTAAATATACAAGCCTGATAAAAATGATCTTTCTAGAAGGACATTTCAGATGGCACTAGAGGCTTTTGCATCTGAACTCTTCATATATATATATATATATACATATATATATATATATATATATATATATATATATATATATATATATATATATATATTAATACAATAACTGTGTGTTTGTATATTATTATAACAATTTGGTTATGTACCGTTATAAAAGATGAACATCCTAAACATTTACCCCAATATGTTCAGGAAGAAAATGAGAAAGTACAGGAAGTTGATCATATTTTATCTATATGTATATACAGTACATACAAAACATGTGAAGCTATACTTTAAAATGTGCATTGTATACTTATTTGTACATACAGTACCATTTAAAAGTTTGGGGTTAGTAAGACTTTTATGTATAAAAATGCATTTATTAATACATTTAATACATGTATGCATTCAATTGATCTAAAGTGACAGTAAAGATATTCATAATCTTACAAAATATTTTTATTTCAAATATATTGTTTATTTTTTACTTTCTATTCATCAAAAAAAATGTATCACAGCTTTCACAAAAATATTAAGCAGCACAACTGTTTTCAACTTACAATAATTTGACAATAATTTGAAATAATTAAAGACAATGAATATTGTCTTTGAATATTTAAAGACAATAATTTGAAATAAGCATGTTATAATGATTTCTGAAGCTGAAATTTTAGCTTTACCATTACAGCAAAAAATTAAATGTGAAAATATATTCAAAAATAAATAATTTTATAATAATTACGGTTTTTACTTTATTTGTATCAAATTAATAAAATATCTTTCAAAAACATTAAAAAAACTTGAATGGTTGTGTATAGCTTACTGTATATACTTGTTGATTTGCTAACGCTATAATAACAAACAGTATTCATCCAGGAAGCTGATCACACATGTAGTATTTTACTATTGTATATAAATGTTGTTTATCTCATCCTCTTGGACGTCATTTGAGCATGAACATCATAAGCAAGCAACTTCAAACCATGTGCGGCCCAAGTGCAATGACTGCGGAAGTGAAAACCGCTGGAAGCCGTGGACTCGAGTCGAATTAAGTTGCCAAGATGAGCAATTTGTTTGAACTTTTAATGCACTGCTGCATTGTGCAACTGCGTCTTTAATTAGCAGGGACGTTCAGCAAATGAACCGTGCTCAAAATTGTTTGCTTGCGTTGCCTTTAAAAGACTGCATACTTTTTATGGCCCTCTGTTTGAGTTAACAAATGCTGTCACAAAACTGATCTTTCTGTTACTTTCCCCCTCCTCCTCGTCCCATTTGCTGCGCACTGGTGGCAGCAGTGGGTCTGTGCTTGACTCTGTTAATCGGCAGACGACAGCTTAACAGCTTGCGCGAGCATAATTAACGCCGCTCGAAATAAACGTGATGGGGAGGGGGGAAAATAAATAAATAATTCAAGCAAATGTGGCAGTCTGCTGACTGTTGTCTCAGGTACAAGGCTTTACCTGACCAGGCATCTCCACACTAAACAGGGCCAGGGCAGCGGGCATGCACAATGACAACCTTAAATTATTCACTGCGTCAAAAGCACAATGTGACTATTTAAAAGCCATTATTGTGTTTAATAGTAATGACTCTTCCAGGTCTTGCAGAAGAGTGAATAGACTGATTGTCAGAAAAAAAAAAACTGCTGGAAGAATACAAAGATGTTTATAGTTAGATTATAATTGTCTGAATTTGCGCTTCTGAATGACTTTGGGTGTTCGACCAATTTTGCTTTGATTGTTCACAAAACTAAAAGGAGAGAAAAAAGATCATTACAAGTATTTACAATTAAATGTATGTGTTCAGAAATAATTGAGTGGAGAAAGTGTAAATTATTAAAGAATGATTTTCTCACAAAGTCTATTTTCATAACACTTCAGTTGCCTTCAGTGCACACTTATAATGATATAGTATACTAGAAACTAAATTGGACTAAATGGAAATATATTAATTAGGTGCTCCAAACGTTATTTATATCACTGATATTGTTTTGTAGATAAGTTTGTTTGCTCCTGGTGTGAAAAATGTCAGCTTCAGTAATTGTCTCTGTCTGAATTACCCTCAAGGTTAATGTCTCCACCCCAGCCTCTTATGTCTGCTGTCAGCAGCCGTGTTTACATGGTTCTCTGCTGTTCATGTATGCAACGTTAAGCTCCTCCAACCAACCCAGGGTGAAATTATTGCTTTTACAGGTGAGTGCGAGTGAGCATGAGAGGCGGTATCCAAAAATCCCTTAGCATATAAATAAACCAATTCATCACATGCTTTTTTTTTTTGACAAGAATAAACACTAATTTTCCTGACGCTGACCCTGACAAATGGAGTGTCGTGTGAAATGTCCCCAGCTCCGCTATGGTCACCTCGTCAACAATGCCAGTCGGCTAGCGGGGGCTACATTGGCTTTAGCAGCGCCAAGCGCCTAATAAACGGCTAGTGTCAAAAGCGTTGTCAGTCCATTCTTTGCTTGTTTGGGTTCAACTGGGTTGGAGAGAGAGGCCAGTGAGTGTTCGGGCGTGCTCAGTGGCACCTACGCTCTCACTGGCCTCACCCCGAACAGGCGCTATTGATTTCTGGCCGCGTTGCTCTTTGTCAAAAAATCAGATACAGCGAGGCCCTCTGGACCTCTTCACCTTTTAAAACACATACGCTGTGTCTCTTATGTGGTGGGCGGAGAGGCGTATGTACGTGTATGTGTGTCTGTTTGTCTGCTTATGTTTTTTTTTGTACAAAAGGAATGGTGCTCTTTGTTTGAGATGAGGCTGTAGCTGGTCGGTGAAAATAGATATGTGTGTTTGCATGGGGGGTTCTTATGCTATTTACTCTTACTGTGTATGATTTCATTGTTAAATATTCTGACCTTAAATATGATTTTCTGGAGAAGCAGGTCCATTGACCTGTTAAAGCAATTGATTGTGTACAGTCTTAAGGGATAGTTCACCACAAAATGAAAATTATGTTATCATTAAGTTTTCCTGTAGCTCAAACAGTACAGTGTTAGTGCTTGCAACACCAAGGTCATAGGTTCGATTCCCAGGGAAAACAAGAACTGAGAAATGTGTAATGCAATGTAAGTCACTTTGGATAAAAGCGTCTGCCAAATGCATAAATCCAACATGTTGTTGCAAACCCACATGACATTCTTTACAAAAAAAAAAAAAAAAAACTGTAAAAATTTACTACTGCTTTTGTCCATATTATGAAATGTTAGTGGGGTCCAAAACAACTTTATAAAGTTGGACCCATTGACTTCCATTATATGAACAAAACAAAAAATATATATTTTGTGTCCCACAGAAGAAAGACAGTGATACAGGTTTGGAATAACATGAGGATGAGTAAATAATGATAAAATGGCTTCAGAAGATAGTCGCATGGACCACATTTATTGTACTTTATAGGGGTCATGTCATGAGGAATCAAATTTCCCTTATATTTTGACATAAGAGATTATTGAATTATAAAAAAAGCAAACTAAATCTTCCTCTTCTGTCGAAAAAGAGCATTTATTGTTTCCGCTTTACCAGTGTTGTTATTAGGGCTCCCCCAAATAGTCAACGGGAACAGGCTTTGAAGACTAAATTTTAATCAGTCGGTTAAAAGACCTTTCTTCACAACTTCCGTATTTGTGACCGGAAATACGCAATCGTCGTGGTAATCTTCTTCCGCTCCGGTCAGAACAAATGGCGCAAGCAACGAGTAAGAGTTATTGTTGCGTACCGGGCTGTTTTTGTTATTCCCAAAAGCAGCCATATCTGTCATTTTCATTCCTTCCCTCAGTTCCCCTTTGATGATGAAGTTCGACAGAAATGGATTCAGGCTATCCGGCGGGATGTTATTGATCCTGTGACGATCTTTTCGCCTTCTCATGTCACCATTCACTAACACGCCATTGTGTGTGTGTGCCGCTCCAAATGTTAATTTTGTTTTCTTTGTCCTTTTTGATTTGTGTATTATGAAGTAGTTCCCCCTCTTTGGTTTATTTTTTGTTGTTTTCTGCTTGGTTAATACTTTTTTGTAAATTGACAACATGTGTATACGCATGTAGGCTATATTCTCTTTCCCCTATGACAGTTTTGTATGTTGCTTTTTTGTAAAAAAAAATAAAAAAATAAAAAAATTCACTAACGTGCCAGTTCAACTTTCTTAAGATCCCGGGCAATTTGTATGCAGCGTAGTAAACACATAAAATATACACCACAATATAAAACAAGATAAATAAGAACACACAACAGTAGGCTACATATACATGTAAAATATGAATATGTACTATTCTGAGTATTTAACAATCTGATTGCACAAGGGATAAATTCATATTTGTATCAATTGTTCTACATCTTTGGTAGTCTATAGCAAGAGCAGTGCAAAAAAAGGTCACTACCTAAGAGCATGATTAAGAATGAGCTTCAGTTCTGAAATCAATAGTGATATCTTTGGTCTTAGATACATTCAGCTGCAGACAAGCATCAACACATCGTTTTACAAAGTCATCAACAACTGGACCATGACAAGTTTATTTTTTTTTTCGAAGTTGTGAAGACTCTCTGATCCATTTTCTCTTGGCCGGGTATGTTTTTCAGATGTGTTGACGGTTGACAGGAACTCCGCGTCCACAACGATTACGTATTTCCGGTTATTGTGGGAAAGGTCTATTACAGAAGGGGGAAAAAACTCACTCTAATGCTAACGTAGATAAATGTGCTCTAACATTCTGCGAATAACCGGTTTCTGGTTAGAGAGAGGTTAAATAATGGTTCTAAAAACGGTAAGGAACGGTTTGTTATATTTCATGACACGATTACAAATCGTTCACGGCCCGGAATTCTCATCACGATTGGCTAACCGTGCTGGTAACATGCATATAGTGACGTCACCACTTGTCTGTTCTTGTCTGTTGCCTGGTTTCCAGTTTCTCTGTAGCTGGCAAAGTGCTCTATTTGAGTGGTTAACTCAAGTTAATAATAAAATTATATTTAATCATCCTCCATAATGGTCGCTATTTACATCTCATATCGTCTATAAACTCTTGCGTTACCAGGACAACGACTAAAGCATTTGTATTACATACCAAAGAGCAGCTCTTATCAGTCCCACAGTGGAAAATGAAACGTTATATGTGCCGACTGGGCCAGATTGGCATGATGGAATGGAACAGTTAAAGGGATAGCTCACTGTTACGGGCGGTCGGACACCACCCTTAACATAAAGGAGAGACACACACAGATCGGCTCGTAGCAAAATAATAGGAGTATGTTTATTTAACAGGTTCGGAGTTCAAACAGTAATTAGGGTAGCAACAGGGTCTACTGCAAAGGCGGAACACTTCAGTACTTCCGGGTGGACAGCAAGTGGGCAGATGTTTCAAAGACAGAAAGCACGGCAGTGCTTTGCTTCTGTTCTCAGTCTCTGTGTGTGCGCCCGGGAATGGTTCCTTCAGCCCTTTATAGTGCAAGCAGGGTGCGCTCAGGTGTAGCTCATCTGTAGTCAAATCAAACAAAGGGAGGAGATTCCACATGCCAACACGTGTAATAAAAACACTAGAGCTGGGGGCCGTAACACTCACACACAAATTTGAATTCTGTCATTAATTACTCACCCTCATGTCGTTCCAAACCCGTAACATGGCCGATGGTGGGAAACAGCTCAAGTGTGTGTGTAGCATGTACCGTGCTTACTGCACCACATGTTTAACTTAAAGGGATATTTCACCCAAAAATGTAAATTATCGCGTAAATTATCCCTTTAAAACTTTTTGTTTTAGACGTCTAATTTGTGACCTGTTGCTCTTTCCTCTGCGCTTCTGTCAGTTATCACCTAGGCTTATGCTACGCCTACGTCACACGTCAGGTCAGAGGTCACCCTTCCGCTTGAACTAGACTCTCTCGTGAACGTGAGCACGGCTGTTGCTGGAAGCCAATGATTATAGTTTATAACATTTTAAATATGGATATTTCAAGGAAGAGCCAAGATATTATTTAATGTAACTCAGATTGTGTTCAGCTGAAAGAAGAAAGACATATACACCTAGGATGGCTTGAGTAAATGATGATTTTATTTTACATTTTTGGGTGAACTTTTCCTTTAACTTCCACGTCCATGCCATCTGAGTACATCTTCTGAAAGGCCGGAGTTACAGCTTTATTGTAAGCAAGAAACAGAGCTCACTTCTCCCAGACAACGTAGACAAACTCGTGTTCCTTTCTCATAATATGAAGTGAAAATAGTGACGTTGAGACAAGTATAGCCTAATTGTCCATATTATTGGCTATGTTCACACAGTCAAATCCGCAAATCCGATTAATTGCGTTTCGTAACTGTTCAGATCAGATTTGTGTGTCCCATGGTGCTATTTTGTTTCCCAGAATATCTGCCTTGATTTCTATGGAAATTACGTTGCGTTTGTAGGCATACAGCAAAAACAACAACAGCAACATGACTTATTTTACTTATTTAGCCACCATGCGGACTGGTACGTCTTCTCAGGCAGCGACAGAAACATAGGAGGCTTGTATGCGCAGCATTATTCCGCGTTGACGTCTCCATTATATTGTAATTTTTGCTCGACTGCCACTTTGCAATATCAACCTTGTTTCTGCAGCAATTTCCAGCATGTTTCCTTTAACAACGTCTGACATGTTTATGTTTTGCGTTTCCTGAGACATGACAAACCACGCGAAACCCGATTTCCAGAAATGTGATTTGAATAGGTTTTCAAACCACATATGAATCTAGCTCAAAACGGATTTGCCAAAATCACATTTCATGTGATGTTGTGCCATTCACACTAGCAAAATAGGTTCTGATTCCTATCGGATATGAACAAAACTCAGATTCTTTATATAATGTATATTTATTTTGTTTGTGTTCAGACCTCTGAGTTTTCAGTTGATGTTAAGGCTACTTGTTCATCGACCTGATTATGTTTGCAATTATATTTCTCTTTTTAGTGTTTCATTTTGCTGTATTTTTTATTATTATTATTGTTTTATATCCATTCCCTACATTTAAAAAATATTTTCTTTATTTTTTTTTTTAAGATAAGGCTGTTACTTACAGGTTATTTTTGGTTTAAGTTCTAAACTCATAAAAAGCATTTAAAAATAGTTGTTGTGCTTCTTTTCTATGTATTTCTTCCCCAACTAAGAAACTAATGTCTTAAATGTTATGTTATATTAAAATAGTTTTTGGTAATATAAATTTAAAAAATATATATTTTATTAAAAAATCAGATAAAAAACTTAATGAAAATTTAAAATAATATTAATAATTATAAATCGAAAATGAAAAAAAGTAAAAAAAAATTATTAAATAATTAAAATAGAAGCTAATTCAAAATATTAATCAATACTCCATGTAAATGATCCTAAACATGCAGACTCTGCAAAAATGACTTTAGTCTGCCTCATCATAATACAGGGTTCTCAATTCAATATTATCCTGCACAGGTTACTTTACAGTCATAGTGAACTGATAAAAAGAGAAGCCCAGTTACTCCAACACTGAAAAGGTTGCTTTTAACCAACAAAAAGATTAAAATGTCGAAGAAGGTGAACAGGAGTTGGAGTACAATAAAAAAAATGCACGACATGTAATTTCCCCTTTAATGTAATGAAAAGGAGCATCTTAAAATATATAGTAGATTAAAACTCACAGGTTTTGAATGTAAAAATAAGTTGATAAGGGCATCAGAGTTTTGGAGTGCATGAATAAAAGTCAGTAGAAAGATGTTTCCTTATGAGAGCTGTTATATATGCGCCTCATAACTGAATTGCGGCATCAAAAAAAATGTATTGTGTGACAAACTGAAACCACTTTAAGTGCTCACTTTCAATCTATATAGTAACTTATATTTAATAAAATGGAAAATTATGTTTAGTGAAACAGATCAGTGCATTTCAACAGACCTAAAGTGTGTTTATGTTGAGATTCAAATATGCATTCATACAAGTCAGTGGTCTCTAACATACGTCCTCATGTTACATGAGGTCTGTGTGGTGAGAGACACAACAAGGCTAGAGCGACACAGAGGAGGTGAGAAAGAAAGCATATTAGAGGAGGGGTACACTGTCCAAAGCTTCAGCACCTCTCTCTTTCTCCTGACACAGAAAAAATATTATGCAGCCACTCGAGTCCATTGAATCCTTGTGATTCATTGCCCAATTTGAAACTGCCAAGCTGCTAAATTGCATCAGGTCTGCCAAAATTCATTCCAGGACTGTGGAGGAGATATGAAAAATTAAATGTCATCTCAGTACAGTGGAAAACTTTTACCTCTCAGCGTTCGCAGCACGGAATATGCTACATTCCGTAATGATCGATGACGACTCGAGACTACACTTAACCTACTTAGTGATGTCATGTAGGCCGCGGGGGTGTTTACTTTTGTAATGTGGCAGGAAGACATAAACTTTATCGGGTGCCTGACATGGACATATTCTTCTCCCCTCGCCTCTCCAAAAGAGTGACTTTCTATGTTTATTCAGATACAATATTCTTCCTTTTCTCCCTTCCTTTCATCAGATGGCAGTGGATGGTAGAAGAAGTGAATGATTTAAGACAGAATAGTTGATTTAGGAGAATACAGATGTCTACGGACACCACTGTACCCCATCCTTTATTCTGTGCTTCTGAGTAAGCTGGGTAATGCATGTCAAGTCAGTCCAGTCACCTTCATTTATATGGCGCTTTTAACAATATGGACTGTTTCAAAGCCGCTTTACAGTGATAATAGGAAATTAAAGTAACACAGATTGTTTTGGCTTTACAGCAGCTCTAGAATAAAGTTATTGTCCAGCTAAAGTTAGTTTTGATCGATTCACTTTCATTGCAAAGATCATTAGTTATTAACTTATGGGCCGCTTACACTACACCGTTCTAACAGAAAACCCTTAACGCGTTGCGGCTGCTCATCCGCACAACAACAGTGCCTGGTGGCTCGAGAACACAAACCTTGAAATAGGTTCCAAGGTGCAAGCCTTGAAGAAAATGAATATTATATACTGTATATATATATATATATATATATATATATATATATATATATTTTTTTTTTTTTTTTTTTTTTTTTTTTTTAGCTCTGCGCAAGCTTTAAAAACGCAAACCTGTGAAAATGCTGATGGCGTGCACATGCGTATATAGTCAATAGGTATGCCTCAACAAATGACTTGTCTGGCCTTACAAAATGTATAACACATAATTATTTATCGCTTCCGAGTACCCATGTGAACCGGAACTATTTTGACAACGTTTTATCTGTACAGAGGTAAAGGGAAGGAGGCCTTCACAGGGGATAGACTAGTTGACACTTCAGGACTGCGTTTTCGTCGTGTCCAGGCGCATGTCCTTCATCAGATCTGGATATGGCCTGGATCCAGTGGACTGCGGTAAAACTCGGGATAAACAGAGAGACTAATATTAGCGTAGACGCCATTCTTCTTAGGATGTAACGTGTGGATTTATGAGGAGTGTTCCCTGTTCCGGCTGACCTGATCTATAGAACTATATTCTAATTATAGAAGTTTATAATATGTTATGGGTATGCTAGGTCAAATAGATGTGTTTTTAGTCTAGATTTGAACTGACAGAGTGTGTCTGCTTCCCGGACAATGTTAGGACGACTGTTCCAGAGTTTTGGTGCAAAGAAAGAAAAGGATCTACCGCCAGCTGTCGATTTTGATATTCTAGGTATTATCCACTGGCCAGAGTTTTGAGATTGCAATAGACATGAAGGACTATAATGCGTTAAGAGCTCGCTCAAGTACTGGGGAGCTAAACAATTTAGTGCTTTGTAAGTAATCAGCAATATTTTAAAATGTATACAATGTTTAATAGGGAGCCAATGCAGTGTTGATAGAACTGGGCTAATATGGTCATACTTCCTGGTTCTAGTAAGAACTCTAGCTGCTACGTTTTGGACCAGCTGTAGTTTATATATTAAGCTTGCAGGACAACCACCCAAAAGAGCATTACAATAATCTAGCCTTGATGTCATGAAAGCATGAACTAATTGTTCCGCATTTGTCATTGAGAGCATATGAAGTAATGTATTTTTTTTTTTTTAAGATGGAAGAATGCGGTTTTACAGATACTAGAAACATGACTTTCAAATGAAAGATTGGTATCAAAGAGCACACCCAGGTTCCTAACCAACGACGAAGGTTTGACAGAGCAGCCATCAAGTGTTAGACAGTATTCTAGGTTATTATGTGAGGAAGTTTTTTGTCCAATAAATAGAATCTCTGTTTTTTCCGAGTTAAGTAGTAGGATATTACTGGTCATCCAGTTTTTTTTTATATCAGCTATGCATTCCGTTAATTTTGTGAATTGGTAAGTTTCGTCAGGGCGCAAAGAAATATAGAGCTGAGTGTCATCAGCAAAACAGTGAAAACTAATGCCATGCTTCCTAATTATATCTCCCAAGGGTAGCATGTACAGAGTGAACAGCAACGGTTCTAGTACTGAGCTTTGTGGTACTCCATACTGAACTTGTGATCGACAAGACATCTCTTCATTTACTGCTACAAACTGATAATGGTCAGATAAGTATGATTTAAACCATGCTAATACAATTTCACTAATGCCAACATAATTTTTGAGTTTAAAAAAAGAATGTTGTGGTCAATAGTATCAAATGCAGCACCAGGATTGAGTAACACTAATAGAGAGATACAACCACGATCGGATAAGAGCAAATCCTTTTTTGACTCTAATGAGAGCTGTCTCAGCACTATGGCACGGTCTAAATCCTGACTGGAAATCCTCGCAGATACCATTTTTTCCTAAAAAAGGAACACAGTTGTGAGGATACTGCCTTTTTGACAGAAAATGTAGATTTGAGATCGGCCTGTAATTGACTAATTCTGTAGGATCAATTTGCATTTTTTTAATAAGCGGTTTAATCATAGTGTCACCGTGACGAACTCCGTGATTCCCTCCTCTGGCCATCAGAGGGCTCCCTCACTCGAATATTGACTTTTCACTCACACTACATTTCCCATCAGCCCTGTACCTGGCACTGATTACGTTGCTCAGCTGTAGCTCATTCTTGGACCTATATAAACTGTCTCTCCACCACTCTTCCTTGCAAAGTCTTGTATTACCATGGTTTGCATTTCTGAGCATTTACATCTGTATTGCCTACCTGTTGTGACCCAGTTTATTCCTTGTTTATGATTCTCTGCTGCCTGCCTTTTGGACTATCTGCTTAGTTATTTATCTATGATTGTTCTCCTCCTGCCCTGAAAACACTATTTAGAAGGGGATTAAATCAAGAACTGCAATCAGAATTGGCCTTCCGTGATGAGGGGAGAGACTTAAATCAGTTTATCGAACTCACCATTCAAATTGATAACCTCATCAAATCGCGAAGACCAAATACTCGCAACACACTCCAAGTCCCCGGAACTGTTGTCGCAGGCGAAGTTGAACCCATGCAAGTTAACTCATACCACCAATCAGCTGAAGACATCGTCTCCTTGCTGAACACCTATGTTTGTACTGTGGTCAACCTGGTCATCTAAGAAACTCCTGTCCTTCACGACCACACCTGGAGTCCGAGAAATCTGTGAGTTTCTCTATTGATGCAGACTTGATGCAGATCTTGATGCAGACTGGAATACTTCACTCAGAGAAGATTCAATTCTACATCCTTCCCACACCCAATCCTCATATCTCCTGGAGGGAGGGTCAGATCTCCCAGTGGAATAAGTCTTGTTACCCCGAATGTCTCACCTCTATCGGTCCAGTCCGTTAATGTTTCAGAAGGGAAATCCCTTGATTTTAACCTCCCAGAGGAATATATCGATTTATCAGGAATATACAGAGGCCTTCAGCAAAACTAAAGCTTCCAGACTGCGTCCACATCGGGTCTTGTGACTGTGCCGATGACCTAATTCCTGGTTCAACACCTCCTAAGGTTTGTATTTTTCCCCTCTCTCAGCCTGAGTCCGAATCCATGAAGAAGTACATCGAGGAGGAATTAGCTTTATAAGGCTTTATACGACCTTCTACGTCCCCCACGTCTGCAGGATTCTTCATCGTTCACAAGAAAGAAGGCGGCCTTCAACCATGCATTGATCATCGTGCTTTGAATGAATTGAATGACTGTTAAGTTCCAATATCCCCTACCTCTAGTTCCTGCAGCACTGGAACAGCTTCGTACTGCCAGATACTACACCAAGCTGGACATACGCAGTGCGTACAATCTGATTCGGATACGAGAGGGTGATGAGTGGAAGACGGCTTTTTTCTACAAGTACTGGGCACTATGTCACATAATTACATAATCAGTCCGGAAGGAGTCGCCATGGATGAGGGCAAGGTCAGGGCAGTTCTTGATTGGCCACAGCCTGTTACTTTGAAAGAACTCCAACGGTTTTTGGGGTTCACCAACTTCTAGCGACCTTTTATTAGAAACGTTAGCTCTGTTGCCGACTCCCTAACATCTATGATAAAGAGAGGAGCCAACCGTCTCAATTGGTCAGATGCAGCCACCCATTCTTTCGAACAACTCCAATAACGTTTAATCTCTGCCCCCATTTTGCATCACCACAATCCCGTACTCCCCTTCGTCGTTGAAGTGGATGCTTCAAACTCTGGCCTGGGGGCTATCTTATCTCAAAGAAAGGGGTTACCTCCCAAACTTGTTCATTCTACTCCAGAAAACTGAACGCAGCAGAACGGAACTATGATGTTGGGGATAGGGAGCTTTTGGCCATTAAGGCGGCTTTTGAGGAGTGGCGTCACTGGTTAGAGGGTTCTACTCATCCATTCATAGTCCTAACCGATCATAAGAATCTGGAATACTTACGAACTGCCAAAAGACTCTTCACCCGCTTCAATTTTGTGGTCACTTATCGTCGTGGGTCCAAGAACACAAAGGTGGATGCGCTCTCCAGACAGTATGAGCTCGATCAATTTCCCCAATGTCCTGAAACACCCTTTTCACCCTCAAACACCCTTTTGAGTACCCTTTTCTGGGTACTCAAAGCGCTTTAAATGGAAGGGGGAATCTCCTTAACCACCACCAATGTGCAGCATCCACCTGGATGATGCGACGACAGCCATATTGCACCAAAACGCCCACCACACACCAGCTTACTGGTGTAGAGGAGACAGTGATGAAGCGAATCAGTATAAGGGGATGATTAGGAGGCCATGATGGACAGAGGCCAAGGGACAATTTTGGGGGATTTTTAATGACCACAGAGAGTCAGGACCTCGGTTTAACGTCTCATCCGAAGGACGGTGCTCTTTGACAGTATAGGGTTCCTGTCACTATACTGGGGCGTTAGGACCCACACAGACCACAGGGTGAGCGCCCCCTGCTGGCCTCCCTAACCCATCTTCCAGCAGCAACCTGGTTTTCTCAGGAAGTCTACCATCCAGGTACTAACCAGGCTCAGCCCTGCTTAGCTTCAGTGGGCAACCAGTCTTGGGCTACAAGGTGGCTGCTGGCTCATACATCTGCCCAAGCTACCTACCGCCCTGCAGACAGCTGAACATCTATGTCACTTGGTGTTCCGATTCTATGGATTACCAGAGGATATCGTTTCCGATCGAGGCTCTCAATTTACGTTGAGACTCTGATATTAATATCAAGTGACTTGAAGAATGCAGACAAGTCTTACGTCTGGATACCATCCTCAATCCAATGGTCAAGCAGAAAGACTAAACCAAGAGCTCATCCGTTTCCTTCGATCATACTGTAATAAGCATCAGAATGATTTGAGTCTCTTCCTAATATGGGCTGAGTACGCCCAGAATTCCATCCAAAAGGAATCTACAGGATTGACTCCCTTTCAATGCATTTTGGGATTTCAACCACCTCTATTCCCTTGGTCTGGGGTACCCACTAATGTTCTAGCAGTGAATGACTGGTTACGTAGACGTGAGGAGACATGGAATCAGGCTCACACCTCCAACACGCCATTCGCCGACAAAGTGTAAAGGCTGATCGTCATCATCGTTCCGGTCCTGAGTACAGTTCTGGCCAATGGGTGTGGCTGTCCACAAGAGACTTAAGTCTTCGGCTTCCTTGCAAGAAGCTCAGTCCCAGGTAAGTGGGTCCATTCCAAATTATCTATCAAATCACACCTGTTTCGTTCCGCCTTGCCCTGCCTAATCATTATCATATTTTTCCTACCTTCCATGCATCTCTGCTCAAGCCCGTTGTTGGTCCGAATGATGAGGGGAAGGGGGAGGAGGTGTCCGGTGGTCAGGGTCCCCTACCCATCATGGTGGAGGGCGAGGAGGCTTACCAGGCCAAAAAACTGCTGGACTCCAGACACCAGGGTAGAATTCTCCAATATCTGGTCGATTGGGAGGGGTACGTTCCAGAGAAGCGTTCTTGGGTCAACGCTAACGATATTCTCGACCCCAATCTCGTGGAGGAATTCCATGGAACCCATCCGGAGAGGCCGGCCCCTCGACTACGTGGGAGACCCCGGCATCGCTTGCCTCCTAGCGCCAGGAGTCGCTCGCAGGGAGGGGGCTCTGTCACAGAGACGAACTCCGTGATTCCCTCCTCTGGCCGCCTCTGGGCTCCCTCACGCGAATATTGACTTTTCACTCACACTACATTTCCCATCAGCCCCGTACCTAGCAATGATTACGTTGCTAAGCTGTAGCTCATTCTTGGACCTATATAAACTGTCTCTCCACCACTCTTCCTAGTTTTGTATTACCACGGTTTGCATTTCTGAGTGTTTACTTCAGTATTGCCTACCTGTTGTGACCCAGTTTATTCCCTGTAAATGGATCTCTGCTGCCTGCCTTTTGGACTATCTGCTTTGTTACTTATTTATGATTTTTCTCCACCTGCCCTGATCTCCTGCCTGCTTTTCGAACACGACTGTTTCTGTCCTCCGTTCCTGTGTTTACTGGTATCTGACCATTGCCTGATTGACCATGAGTTTAAATAAAACTTGCTTATGGATCCCACTTCGAGTGATGTCCCGTAACACATACACATAGTTTTTGGTATGTATCCGAATGACAAAGATGAATTAATGATATTAAGAAGTGGATCTATAACCTCTGGAAGCATCTTTTTCAATAGCTTAGTTGGTATAGGGTCTAACACACATGTTGTTATTTTAGATGATTTAACGAGTTTAGAAAATTCTTCCTCTCCTATAGCAATGAATGAAACGATTTGATACTGAACGAATACGAATGATGTGATACTGTAGTAGACGGTTACATAGTTATAATTTTCTCCCTGATATTATCAATCTTATAAGTAAAAAAGTTCATAAAGTCATTAATGCTGTGCTGCTTGCAAATGTTTGAAAAATTATATGAAATAATAATAATAAAAATTGGTACATTGTACAGCAGTGGTTTAAAGCACTCCCCCTCCCTTCCACTAGGCTGGGCGTGACGTCATAAGAGGGACTCCAAGCTTAGAGTTACCGCTAGTCTAACGGCAAGTAGGCTAGCAGTTATATTGTTTGTTTGTTTTAGATTCAGAAGTGATGAATGAAATAACTTAATTGTAAACATACTTGTGTGTGCTGGCTTCAAGAGGACCGTGATCCTGTCTGAACTGAGAGTAAGCTATTCGCAAAACAAAGCTCGCAGGTCGAGCTGCTCCACTACACTCCAAAATGCGTTCACCTCACGGCAGCACATACTCTCTGCTGTTGATTCCATTGGGTGGCATAGCCCACACAAACCTGTCAAACACAGCAATAGGGACATCGATCTCTCTTTTTCTTTCTGACAACGAGCATCGCTAATTAGCTGCGTTTTAGCACAGGCTATATCGCGTTCTGTCAGCAGGTGCCTGCAAAATGAATGGGAGTCTATGGGGCTAGATTTGTCTCTTTCACCCGATTGCCGTTAAGAAATCTCAGATTTGAATGTAGGTTTTGTAAGTTCAACATGGGTTATAGGTTGAATGAACGAGTACTTATGTCCGTTCGATTTCTTACAGGTTGAGTTGTTGTTGCCCATTATACGCTAGCATTCTGCTAATGAACGCTGACTGGGTCAGTGAATGACTGATTACGACAGAGACACCACTTGATGGCATTGTGGCGTCCGAAGCGGGACTAGAATGTTAAGGCGGACTTAACTCTTCTGGCATGTGTATTTACCTGTGTCAGGTGTGTTGCCGATGCCTCGAGAGAAAAGAAAGTGCAGAACGCGAAAGCACCAAAGTGACTGAAGGATTGCCGTAAAGCAGTATCTCTGGTCGTACGATGTGTATGCCGTCATTGACATTTTAAAAGATTTTTTTAAAGCAAATAAGTGACTCTAAAAAATCTAACACCCAGCAAGGTGTAATTTCTTCATCTTATTTTGAATACAACATTCAAATTACTAGACAAAAATTATATCCTGAGAAAAGTGGCTTTTGGGGGGTATAGCCCCATAGACCTCTATTCATTCTGCACTCGTCCTGTGAGCGCCCTCATGTGGAACCAGAGTGGAACAGCAACCAGTTCAGAACCCGGAAGTTTACTGAGAGTGGGAGTTCTCCCCATATAAGACATTCTCTGGGACTACTAACACCATGTAAGTAAATAATATCTTCAGTCGTTGTCCATCCTTGCTTCTCTACATGATGGCAAGATTTTGAAAAGACTTTAGCTTGTTCCCTAATGTTATCCGGGTTAGCACCAGGCTAAACTAGGCTAGCTCTAGCTACTCACCAGGACACATGGCCAACCCTCCACTCATTTTCCTCACACCAAGCATTTATAACTCTTTGATGGCCATGATTTCTGGCAATTCCCTCCCCTCTCTCACCCCTGACTGGTTCTAAATTGTAGGGCTGTGGTCAATCAAGAATTTGATGGTTTCCCACCTCCTCAGTCTCCTAGTTGTTCTCCATAATCAAGCCACAAACAGTAGGAATCTAGCAGAGTATGGGTTGCTACTACCTCTTATGACGTCATCACCCAGTTAAGGTAAAAAACATTCTACCTTTGAAGAAACCCCAATGAATGTTATTTTAACGGATTTTAAGACAGAAATGTTTAAATATATACATATTGAGCACTTTAATTTGTACATTAATTGGTTGTGGTGGTTAACCTGCAATTTACACTTTAAGCACAAAGGAGGAACTGTGTCTAAAGTGCTGGAAAAAAGAGTGTCAAAAGTTTATGTCGCAATATCGGGTTCTTCTAAGCTATCTGGGATGCTGATGAGATTAAACTGATCAGGAGTGTTATTAATAAAGCAATCTTTAGTAGCAGAAGTGATAGGTCTAACATATTTGTAACACGGAGTCAGCTTTGCAGCCTTGGCTAAATGAAGTATACACAAGACAAGATAATGATCTGAGATGTCATCGCTCTGCTGCAGAATTTCAACGGCATCAACTCAACATTGATTCCATGTGATAATATTAGATCTAGAGTTTGATTATGACAATGAGTAGGTCCTGATACGTGTTGTCTAACTTCAGAATGTCTTTAAATGCAAATCCCAATGCATCGTTTTCGTTATCTACATGTATATTAAAATCACCGACAATTAGGACTTTATCTGCAGCCAGTACTAACTCTGGTAGAAAATTAACTTATTGATAATGTCTGTATGGTGCCCTGATGGCCTGTATACAGTATCCAGCACAAATCTCAAACGTGATTTATCATTTACATTAGATAGTGTTACATTAAGCACCAACACTTCAAAATAATTATATTTCAAACAAGACTTCAGTAATTCTGAAGATATTACTATAAATTACAGCAACACCTCCTCCTTTGCCTTTCAGACGAGGCTCATGTTTATAACAATAATCTTGGGGGGTGGACTCATTTAAAGTAATGTAATCGTCTGGTTTTAGCCAGGTTTCTGTCAAACACAGCACATCTAGGTTATAATCTAGGTAACACTTTTTTTGATGGTTCCTTTTGAACATTCTGGTGACTATAAGTAACTTTGCAACTACATGTCAACTAACTCTCATTGAGTATTAGTAGACTGTCTGCTTAATATCTGATAACTCTTTATTGTGATGGTCCTCCAACAGACAGTCTACTGACTATAAGTAACTATGCAACTACATGTCAACTTATTCTAACCATAACCCTACCAGTCTACTAATACTCTACTAACACTCTAGTGAGAGTTAGTAGACATGTAGGTGCAACGTTACTTATAGTCAACAGAATGTGTTAAAGGGACCATCAAAATGAAGTGAAACCATAATCTATGATCATATCATGTAAGGGATCAAATATTCAGCAACCCAAGCTTTATCATTTGTTAATTTGTATAATATCTGTTCTTTATTTGTTATTAACATCAATTAAATTCTTACCCTTAAATCGGTTTGGGAGTTTTTGTATTTCCTAATTCGGGGAACGGACAGTCTCTATATGATGATATCTAAAGAGGCTCTATGTGATGGGATTTATCTGACCTCAGTGACATGAGACAGCTGGCAGATGGTCGGTTTAGCCAGTCTGTCTGCTTCCTGACCTGGGCCCCAGATTGTCATGTTTTAGCTCTAAGACTATGTGCCATATTACTAGATAGAAGAGCAGCACCATCCCAGGAGGGATGAATACCATCTCTTTTCAACAGGTCAGGTCTGCCCCAAAAACTTTTCCAATTGTCTATGAATTCTATATTATTTTGCGGACACCACTTAGACAGCCAGCCATTGAGTGAGGACAATCTACTATCTCATCACTCATATAGTATCTCATCACTCCGGCGAACAGGAAGGGGTCCAGAGCAATTACAGTGGATGACATCGTACTTGCGAGTTCACAGACCTCTTTAACGTTCATTTTAGGGATCTCTGACTGGCAAAGTCGAACATCATTAGTGCCGACGTGAATAATAATCTTAGAGAATTTACGATTAGCATTTGCGAGCACTTTTGGTCGTGGCACGTTTAGCTTTGATATCAGGCGCTCTGGCTCCTGGCAAACATGTGACTATGGTGGCTGGTGTCTCTATTTTCACGTTCCGTGTAATAGAATCAATTAATAGAAAAAAATAAGTGTTTAACTGAGTGGGGAGAATCTATTTGTTATGGTAGTCGGAACAGAAGAGCAGTGTTTTGTCCCGCGACTACAGAGTCTCACGGTCACCCATTTGCCCTGCTGCACGGGCTCTACAGCCGGAACCGAACAGTGTACAGAGTTCACTAAGCTAGTCGCTAGTCGTAAATATCATCAGTTTGTGTTGAGCCATCAGCCTGCGCAAATCTAGAGTTTCATGACAGAACTTGGCATTTGCTCATATCCATATCCAGTTGTCCCCTAAGAAATTTTGCCCCAAATGGATTTTTAATGCAGCTTCCTTTTTTTTTTCTTCTTTTTTTTTATCACACAAGTGTTAGATTAGAACATTCAGAGCAGCACATCATCAACTGCTAAATTCAAATCTGCATGCAAACTTTCAGGAGAATAGATGAATTTGCGTGTTGTACATCCGACAACTCTGATTCAGAATTGCAGCTGCTACCATTGCCTGTTATAGATCAACTAACATCATTGTCAAGGTCTTTAAATAACAAAATAGATTTACTTACATGTTTTTGAGAATCAAAATATCAGATATGCCATTTCATGAAATAGTTAACAAGCTTGTGAATGTTTTAAATAAAAAAGGAAAATGAAATTAATCCAGTACATCAGTCATACTGATGTGTCACGTGACAAACAATGGAAAAAACATCACTGGCCATGCATCCACCCAGCTCCCATCCCATCCCATTATTTAAGTCTACGTCTCACAGTTTACTTTAAATTTCACAATGTGACTTTATATCTCACACTTCTAACTTTGTTTCTCACAATTACAGCTTTATTTTCTGTAATTGTGACTTTATATCTCACAACTGAAATGTATTTCTCACAATGTGACTTTCTTCACTTACTTTATCTCACAGGAAAGGGGGAGGGGGAAAGAGAAGTAGGCATGGCAGGAGAGGAGAAGAAGAGGCATACTCTGCATAAGTATGGCGTCCGACTCAGTAATTTTTCTCTGGGGCTTTGTGTTGTACTGACAGCTTCATTTGTTTAAAGGCCCCTGCTCCCACTGTTCCTCGCCTTTTCCGATTATGATAGCTCTCTTCTGTGCATTATTATGGCCCAGCAAGGAGAAAAATACATATTAAAGGGGTTGATATTTGGAAATAAGTGGTTCGACTATGTCTGTGAGACGATGTTCACATGGGGTTTCTGTCTAGTCTCTACCCCCTATACTATTCAGTCACACAAACACTGTGTGATGGCTATATGAGCGAGTATATATGTACACACACACACACACACACACACACACACACACACACACACACACACACACACACACACACACACACACACACACACACACACACACACACACACACACACACACACACACACACACAAACACATACACATATATTTATATTTATATAAAATCCCAGCAAAAACTTTTCCCAGCAAAACTATATATTATTTTTAATAATAATAATTTTGCTGTAAAACTATCAAATCTGTCATCTACCCACCCTAATGTCACTCAAACTTTTTTCTGTGAAACAATAAATAAATACATACATATTTACATAAATGCATACATATAGGTCTTTCTCAAAAATTAGCATATTGTGATAAAGTTCATTATTTTCCATAATGTAATGATAAAAATTAAACTTTCATATATTTTAGATTCATTGCACACCAACTGAAATATTTCAGGTCTTTTATTGTTTTAATACTGATGATTTTTGCATACAGGTCATGAAAACCCAAAATTCCTATCTCAAAAAGTTAGCATATTTCATCCGACCAATAAAAGAAGTGTTTTTAATACAAAGTCAACCTTCAAATAATTATGTTCAGTTATGCACTCAATACTTGGTCGGGAATCCTTTTGCAGAAATGACTGCTTCAATACGGCGTGGCATGGAGGCAATCAGCCTGTGGCACTGCTGAGGTGTTATGGAGGCCCAGGATGCTTCGATAGCGGCCTTAAGCTCATCCAGAGTGTTGGGTCTTGCGTCTCTCAACTTTGTCTTCACAATATCCCACAGATTCTCTATGGGGTTCAGGTCAGGAGAGTTGGCAGGCCAATTGAGCACAGTAATACCATGGTCGGTAAACCATTTACCAGTGGTTTTGGCACTGTGAGCAGGTGCCAGGTCGTGCTGAAAAATGAAATCTTCATCTCCATAAAGCTTTTCAGCAGGTGGAAGCATGAAGTGCTCCAAAATCTCCTGATAGCTAGCTGCATTGACCCTGCCCTTGATAAAACACAGTGGACCAACACCAGCAGCTGACATGGCACCCCAGACCATCACTGACTGTGGGTACTTGACACTGGACTTCAGGCATTTTGGCATTTCCTTCTCCCCAGTCTTCCTCCAAACTCTGGCACCTTGATTTCCGAATGACATGCAACCACTGAGCAACAGTCCAGTGCTGCTTCTCTATAGCCCAGGTCAGGCGCTTCTGCCGCTGTTTCTGGTTCAAAAGTGGCTTGACCTGGGGAATGCGGCACCTGTAGCCCATTTCCTGTACACGCCTGTGCACGGTGGCTCTGGATGTTTCTACTCCAGACTCAGTCCACTGCTCCACAATCTTCCTCAGGGTCCGGTCACCTCTTCTCGTTGTGCAGCGTTTTTTGCCACACTTTTTCCTTCCCACAGACTTCCCACTGAGGTGCCTTGATACAGCACTCTGGGAACACCCTATTTGTTCAGAAATTTCTTTCTGTGTCTTACCCTCTTGCTTGAGGGTGTCAATGATGGCCTTCTGGACAGCAGTCAGGTCGGCAGTCTTACCCATGATTGCGTTTTTGAGTAATGAAACAAGCTGGGAGTTTTTAAAAGCCTCAGGAATCGTTCGCAGCTGTTTAAAGTTAATTAGTTGATTCAGATGATTAGGTTAATAGCGTGCTTAGAGAACCTTTTCATGATATGCTAATTTTTTGAGATAGGAATTTTGGGTTTTCATGAGCTGTATGCCAAAATCATCAGTATTAAAACAATAAAAGACCTGAAATATTTCAGTTGGTGTGCAATGAATCCAAAATATATGAAAGTTTAATTTTTATCATTACATTATGGAAAATAATGAACTTTATCACAATATGCTATTTTTTTTAGAAGGACCTGTATATACATACATACATAGGAATTGTTCATCTGAAAGTCTACTACGCATGCACTACACACAACAAATTAACTACTGAATTACTGTCTGAAATATTTTACCCTTTGGACATGTGAGTCAGGGACATGTGAGCCACTTGCGCCCCCTCAAAAAGTATGTGCATGAGGCACATGTGAAAAGCCAAAAAACTTTAGGGAGAAAAGAAAATCTGAGATACGGCTTTGAGATCATCACGCTGTTTTTACCAGTTACTGTAAACAAATGATGTTCACACACACAAACAGTCACACAATGAAACATGTACGGCCACATGGATTTGCATTCTCGCTTTATTCTTCACTTCCTTGCGTTCTCTCTCAATCTCTCCCTCTTACTTTCTCTCTCTACCTGCTCGCTGCGAGGCAGCAATATTTATTATTAGGAATATCATTTGTATTAATCATAAGGATAAATGACTGGTTTGGCTATCTGAATGCCTCATTTAGAGAAACTTCGCTCCTGTGTCATTGTTATAAATTACTGGCAAGTCTTTGTTTTACCTGAGGTTGCTCATCCACACCTCCATGCATATACATACATCTTTTATTTGTTTGTTTTTAAATATATATATATATACACACACACACCATATTTATTTTTTCCCTCTGATAATGGCACGCTATCACCATCAGCAATATGTTTTTTTGATAAAGTGTCCTTTGAGGACAATTGGTGTCATTGATGAAACTCCCTCATGGCAAGAGAGCAAAGAGGGAAACAAACTAATGGGTTACATACATAAGTACATAAATAGGACCCCCCCCCCCCCATAGAACACAGCTAAAGATTTGAGATTGAAATTTTCAAATTCCCCACCCCCTCTCTTGCTCTCTCTCCCTCCATATCTCTGCATGATTAAATTATTCAGTGCTACAAACTACAATCATGCTTTATTAAAAATTATTAAAAAAAATTCTCACTGGGGTGTGCAGATGTGAAAGAATTTATTGCCTGCTTGTTTTTCTCATTTGCATCATTGATTTTGTGGGAGTTTAGAGAGCGTTGCTACTGCTCTTTTTTATGCCTTTTTTTCGTAAAGGGGGAAATCTTGACATCTTGTCCCATTTGATTAATGACGCACACAGGCTGATTTTATTTACGTGCGTTTATGACTTTTATCGGCCACAGAAAGTGTGCATCAATGTAAAATTAGGAACGCCGAGCTTCTTGTACTTATTAAACGAGGCACTTTCATAATGACACGCAGAGTATCTCATTTGCTCTGGTATTTGTCACTTTGTCCATCACAAAAACATATTTCTCAACTTTTTTGCGCTTAGCCCCCAAGATAATTAAACTTTCTTTTTGTCCTCCAGCTTATTTCTTCTTCCCCCTTCACAAAATAAAGATGAGATGGGAGCGTGACTCACAAAATGAGCAAATGAGAAATGATAAAGTGTGTCTGAACACAACAGGGCTGTTTGCATAGAAAGGCAACAAAACTGTATCAAATCTTCATCGTGTATTACTTTTTTTTTTTTATTTCCATACATTAAATATACATGTGAAATTTACACTTCAAAGTTCTGCCCATTACTAGAGCCATTACTTATACTTGTTATATGAGTTCCCTATGGCCGCACTATGAATGATTTAACAGCAAGTTACAGTAAACTAAATTCAATTTTCGTTCAAAGCAGCCATCTACAGTGCACTTTGAAGGGAGAGGGAGAGAAAGGCAGCATGCTCACTGTTGAATCCTGAGCAATGACTGGCTACTTTAGCAATTAAAATCCGGGGCAAAGACACAGCGGCTTCGTTTGGCCCAGAGACTGCACCATTCATCATCCCAGCTGCCATAAAATAGCACTAGATGGATTCTTTGATTTTAGCTTTGGAAGAACATAAATCAAAATCTAAACCATGGGCTGTCAGGGCCATCACTAGAATTATCCATTTGAGAGAGAGAGAGAGAGAGAGAGAGAGAGAGAGAGAGAGAGAGAGAGAGAGAGAGAGAGAGAGAGAGAGAGAGAGAGAGAGAGGGGGGGGGGGGGGGGTTCTCATTGTTTCTCCTTTTGTGCTCTCCTTCTTTCCTTCAATCTCATGCACACCGATGCGAAATGTAAGCGATCTCTCATCGGCACTATCAATGGTGCGTGAGAGCCGTACAGTAAGCAACTTATAAAAGCACAAACAATAGTGTACTAGTGCATCTGATAACAGCGTGGAAACTCTCTCTCTTTATAGTAACACTCTCCTGAGAGCATGTTCTAGACCAGAGCAATTCCTCTCTCACAGGGCAGTGCCACCTTATACCGGAGAGACCGCAGGAAGCTGGATTAAGCTCTATGCACACTTTAGCCCTCCTTTTACTCTTAAACGCCTGCCAAGGTGAGGTGGATTCCCTCCAGCACACACACACACACACCCGTGCTCCCTGCATTGTTGCTCCCATGAGGCCTTCCTTGGAGCACCAGCAGCCCGGCTAACAGACGACCTAATTTTAGTGTGGAGATGATGATAAGGAAAGAGAGAACAGGAACGGGAGAATGACTTAAAGAAAGAAAGAGAAAAGAAAGGAAGAGAATGAGGGTGTCTCCAGGGCTTTTTAAACTTCCTCCACTTCTTGAGTGGGAAAAGACACTCAACTCCCACCAGTTATCAGTCATTACGTTTCTTCTCCTGTTCATTTTCCGCTTTAAAGGGATATATTACACACACAACAAAAAATACTATCATTATTTTAGTTACTATCATTATTTTAGTTACTGAAAGCCATTTTAGTTCCCTTTCAGTCGCTCACGTCCGACATAACGTCGACGTGACGACGTAATTGGGATCGCCTTGAGAGACCAATCTACTTCGAGAGTATTAAAACGAGCCAATACATATTGGCATGCGATAATTGCATCAGCTGCTCTGCTTGCAGTGCGAGCATTTAACGAGCAGCAGGTGCGTCGCATATTGTCTTTCACTTCGGAGCCGAGCGGTTCTTCTGACAGTGTTGAACTTCTAAAGAAGAAACTGAGTCTGCTCTTCAGGAGAACGCCTCTACAAGCTGGTGTTGTTGTGACAGCGCAGACAGCGCTGGCCGCGATCTCACAGAGAGCCGGCAAAACAGCTGTTTTCACAGCTCAAAATGTTGCGCCTTCAATGAGAATGTGAGTGCTCACATCAGGCTTGCACTATTGTCCTGTTTGTGTAGTCGCGGTCATCCCTGGGTGCTTCAGCACCAGAGAGAGCAGTTTTTCCTAAAAGAGCATACACGGTTTGACACTGCGTCTATTTCAAGACGTCATACAACCGTGTGTTTCTGGATGCGGTCGTTTCCTATCCTCATATGACGGCCACGATCACTGTTTCACATGCCTGGGCTTAAGTGTGCTGAAACTGTGCTTGTGGGTGGTTTATGTTTTCTCTTGAGAGCATGACCACGTCGGCACGTTGTTCGTCTTGCCTTTCTCATTAAGGTTTAAGTGAGCAGCGTGCCATGTGCCGTTGAGCTGCCAGCTGACAGCGCAGGTTGTCACGGCAACCCAGCACTCGTCGTTCGGCGCTCTAGATGCACGGTCGAGACTCAAGTGCCTCAAACGAGGTGGAGTCCCCTCGCCTATGCCCCGATCTATTTCTTTTTCTGGTGCACCAGAAAAGGGCTACTTCTGCGTATAGCCAGGGTGACCGAAGGATTATAGTGAGGGCTTCCCCGCCCGGTAACCAATCCGTGTGGGCCCCTCACTCCTCTATCGCATCGCAGACATGTTGAGACTCTGTTTGTGGGTGGTTATATTCTCTTATGAGAACATAATCACGTCAGCACGTTGTTCGTCTTGCCTTGTCATTAAGGTTAAGCAATCAGCGTGCTGTCAACTTAACAGCCACATTCACTGTCTCGCATGTCTGGTAGCTTCTGGATGGGATGCTGGTATGATTCTCATGATGGACCTAGCATTTCATTCTGGCCTCCAGGGGAGGATTAGATGTCGATCGCTGCATCAGAGAGAGGGCTGTTACGCTCTGGAAATGAAGATGATGCTGATCTCTCACTATAATGGTGTGCATGCTCATGCTGAATCAGATCATACTTTCCCGGGTTACATGAGGGCTCAGTGCAACTCGTAATCGCCTTGCCCCGCCCCATGCCTTCCCGGATGTGTGTGAAAAACCTTTTCGCAGTATGGAAGTATTTTGGTGCTAATATGGTGTGTCAAACGTGCCAAAAGCCACAGAAAGTTTTTCCTCTCTCATTACCCTCAATGGTGGAGCGGTGCAGACCTCTGCAGACCGCCTCTTCCCTGCATGTGACCAAACAGTCATAGTGCATGAGGGTAGTTCTGAGTCGGGGTTGAGCTGCGCCTGGTGACTGACCAAGTTAAAGTCACAGCGCTGGCCCTCGGCCAGATGATGTCCACCCTATTGGTCCAGAAGCGCCCCCTGGCTAAACCTTGCATAGGTGTGGGACATCGCCAAAGTTCGGTTTCTCGATGCCCCCATCTCATGAGGTGGCTTTTTCGGCGACACTGGTGGAGAATGTGCCCAGCGGTTCTCCCCAGTTCAAAAGCAGGCTGAGGTAGCCAAAAGCTCGCCACAATGTGCTTCCTGAGTCACTAGTGGGCCCTCAGTCTGTTTGTCGCCAAGGGTGTCAGTCCCCTGCAAAACAAAAAAAACCTCCGCCACAGCCAGCTCTACTGTGACGTTGAGTTTTCGCAGGAGGACGGCACCTCCCGTTTCAGCAGCCCTGAGATGGGCGACCCAGAGTCTGCTGCTCTTCCCCGGAGGAGGGCCGGGTGGATAACTTTAGTTGAATCATTCTGTTCCACCACTGGCGTCTCACCAGCGGTACCAAATTCTCAGCAAAAGCAGCTCTCTATCTCTGGGTCCCAAGAGAATCAGGCTGGCGGTGTGCAACGCTATGCCTTGCCACCCTCTGCCCCCTCTTGCTTCGCCAGCGGTAGCCTAATATGCTCGAGGCCGTGCCTATGCCGTCTCACTCATCCCCTGCCGATCGGTGGAGTCAGGTTAGTGTTGCACACTCAGACCCCACTTCGGGGCCGCTATGGCGTCCGAGTCGGGTCCCTGCATTCCGCCGCGCTGCCCCACCTCGGGTACGTCTGTCGTGCCGTTGGTCCCGCTTGCACGGTGTCTGGGAGCCCGGTAAGTGCTTCCCAGCCTGTCTCGCTGGCTAATCCGTACCGTCAGACACAGCTATGCGATTCAGTCGCCCGGCCTTCACCAGGTAGCGATTGCAGTCCTACTGGCGAAGGACGCAATCGAAACGGCCCCCCCATCCGATTTGAAGAGCGGCTTCTACAGCCTGTACTTCATTGTACCCAATAAAAGAGGTGGGTTACGACCTATCTTGGACCTGCGTGTCCTGAACCGGTCCCTTCTCAGGCTGCTGTTCAAGATGCTTATGCAGAAATGTATTTTCAAGTGCATCTGTTCCCAAGATTGGTTTGCAGCGATCGACCTAAAGGACGTGTACTTTCATGTCTCAATTCTCCCTCGACACAGACCGTTTCTTCGCTTTGTGTTCGAGGGACAGCATAACAGTACAAAGTCTTACCCTTCGGGGTGACCCTGTCGCCCCCTGTCTTCACGTGCTCCCATGTGCGAGCGTGGTGTTCGCATTCTCAACTACCTCGACGACTGGCTTAACCTTGCCCAGTCGAGAGAGCAGTTGTGCGAACACAGGGACATGGTGCTCAGTCACCTCAGCCACCTAGGGGTTCGGGTCAACTGGGAAAAGAGCAAACTCACCCCCGGGCAGAGGATCTCTTTTCTCGGTATGTAGCTGGACTCGATCAACATGACAGCGCGCCTCACCGAGGCCCGCGTCCAGTCAGTGTTGAACTGCGTGAGTACTCTCAGATGCAGAACAGCGGCACCACTGAAACTTTTTCAGAGGCTCCTGGGGCATATGGCATCTGCAGCCATGGTAACGCCGCTCGGATTGCTTCATATGAGCCGCTCCAACACTGGCTCCACGATCGAGTCCCGAGATGGGCGTGGCAGAGCGGCTCGTGCCGGGTCAACGTACAACGGGTATGCAGCTTCAGGTCTGTGGACGGGGCCTCAACTGCATTGGCACATCAAATGCTTCGAGTTGTTAGCAGTTCATCTTACTAGGCAAGCATGTACTGGTCGGTACGGACAGCACTGCGACTGTTGCGTACATCAACCGTCAGGGTGGTCTACGCTCCCGCTGCATGTCACAACTCGCCCCCATCTCCTCCTTTGGAGTCAGAAGCATCTGAGGTCGCTTCGTGCCATTTACATTCCGGGCCTGCTCAACCGTGCAGCCGGCAAGCTCTCACAGCAGCAGGTGCTACCAGGAGAATGGCGACTCCATCCCCAGGTGGTCCAGCTGATTTTCAGGCGCTTCGGGACCGCACAGGTAGATCTGTTTGCCGCCCCGGACATGTCTCACTGCCAGTTGTTCTTTTCTCTGACCGAGGGGACCCTCGGCACGGATGCTCTGGCACACAGCTGACCCCCAGGTCTACTCAAGTATGCGTTTCCCCCAGTGAGCCTTCTTGCACAGACCTTGTGCAAAGTCAGGGAGGACGAGGAGCAGGTCTTGTTAGTTGCGCCGTATTGGCCCAACCGGACCTGGTTCCCGGAACTGGTGCTCCTCGCTCCTGGCGCATTCCTCTAAGAGAGGACCTGCTCTCTCAGAGACGGGGCGCCCTGTGGCACCCGCGTCCAGACCTCTGGAAACTTGTCTGGTCCCTGGACGGGACGCGGAGGTTCTAGGTGATCTACCCCAAGCGGTAGTGGACACCATCACTTCCGCTAGAGCCCCCTCTACGAGGCGCCTCTGTGCATTGAAGTGGAACCTGTTCGTTGATTGGTGTTCTTCTCACGAGGAGAACCCCCGATCTTGCTCGGTCAGAGCCGTGCTTTCCTTCCTGCAAGATGGGTTGGAGCGAAGGCTGTCTCCCTCCACCCTTAAAGTGTATGTTGCCGCTATCCCCACACATCACGATGCAGTTGTAGGTAAGTCGCTGGGAAAGCACGACCTGATCGTCAGGTTCCTGAGGGGGGCAAGGAGACTAAATACTCCTCGTCCGCTCTCTATACCCTCTTGGGATTTGTCTCTAGTCCTTTCGGCACTTCAGAGACCATCTTTTTAACCTTTGCAGTCAGCAGAGTTAAAAATTCTGTCCTGTGAAACAGTACTCCTGGTTGCATTGGCCTCCATCAAGAGGGTAGGGGACCTGCATGCATTTCGGTCGACGAATCGTGCCTGGAATTCGGCCTGGCTAACTCTCACGTGATCCTGAGACCCTGGCCCGGATATGTGCCCAAGGTTCCCACCACTCCCTTCCGGGACCAGGTGGTGAACCTGCAAGCGCTGCCTTCGGAGGAGGCAGACCCAGCCCTGGCTTTTCTCTGTCCCGTCTGCGCTCTGCGCCTGTATGTGGACAAGAACGCAAAGCCTCAGGACCTCAGATCAGCTCTTCGTCTGTCACGGAGGCCAGCAGAAAGGGAAGGCTGTCTCCAAGCAGAGGATGGCCCACTGGATAGTGGATGCCATCGCCTTGGCTTACGAAGCCCAAGGCGTGCCTTGCCCGCCCGGGTTGAGAGCCCACTCCACTAGGGGTGTCGCTTCTTCTTGGGCGCTGGCACACGGCGCCTCGCTGACAGACATCTGTAGAGCTGCGGGCTGGGCGACACCGAACACGTTCGCTAGGTTTTATAGCCTATGTGTTGTAGCAATAATCAGATGATCAGCGCAATCATGTAGTGTTAATCAACTAAGTCTCTAATTAAGTAAACACTCCTGTTTCTTTCACAATCTGAAGAATGGAGATGTCATGAGACTTTTTAAGTTACTGATTCACACACAAGCAAATGGCGATGGGACTTAATTAAATGACCGATGCCAGAAGTGCCCCCGCAGCGTTTTTCGCTGATAAGTAATCACAGGGTCCTCTGTCTTACCACATGTGACCCAACAGGAGCGCCTCTCTGGCCGGAGATCCCGTGGTGTCCCCTCTGCAGGACACCTCACAAACACAGACAACCTTGTGTAATGAACCACACTGGTCATTGTAATCCAGACTTAAAAACTCATCAATTCAAAGAATACGCACACACATATCATTGCCCGGGAGGGGGGTGAGCAAAAGTTCACCACATCTTCACCAACGAATGACCCAGCCACGTTCACAGTACACACACACACAAGAACTTTCCCCAATCTCCTCAATTGAGAGACTTGTACTATGATATATTCGATATGTTTTTATGCTTGCCCATGTTCCATTGGGGTTAGATGTGATCGTATTATAATTCTAAATGAACAGAGGTGCTTTTAGATGCATTTTTAATGTAACTGTGTTTTCCTATATTGTTTGTATGTCGTTCTTCACACCTTTAGAATCCTCTTGATCTGACCAAACCATATATATATGGGTGCAAACCGTAAAATGTATGTTACTATGTTTTATCATCTCTGGAGTAAAATTGAACGCATTTTTACATCACGGTCATGAAACATGCAAAGTCGATCTCGAGGGAACAAAGGAACACTTATCCGCACACTTTCCTCCCAGCTGATTGGTGCATTCACGCCAGAGGAGGCGTAAACAGAAGTGTCTTTAAAGAAGACCACCAAGCACCTCATCTTGGGATCTTTGAGGAGTAGTGAGAAGTAAGGAGGGGGGAGAAAGAACTGCATCTTTGGGGGAACTCCCTTCTTCGAGGGAACTTCGACTTCGGTCTGGACTCTTCCCTCTCCTTCGATCCGATGTAACCATCATACTCGTGATCCCCGCCCTGGGGGATCTTTCCTCTTCTTTTCTTTTGTTTAAGTTTGTTTTTCCTTTGTTCATTTCACCAGAAATGAACTTAGTCTGAATTATTTATTTGGTAATTTACGTCAAAGACCTTTAAGCCTTCTTTGAAACTGCGCGCTCCAGACCGCAGCAAACCACGTGACGCTCCAACGGAACACACAAAGACCAGCCGCTCACACACGCCGCAGGGCTCAGACACATGAGAACTATATGCAAGTATATTTGAGTTACCAAGATTTTAGAGCATTAAGACTGTTTTTCCGTGTTGTCTCTTAAAGGTTTAAATGTCCAGGTGAATTTTGCCAAACTGTGATCCTACGGATCTCTCTCTCTCTCTCTCTCTCTCTTCCCAACTCTCTCTCCCTCTCATTTTTATCTTCCTCTCTCATCCTATTTTAATTCGTGTTTGTAATGTTTTTCGTTTTGTTTGTTTCGGGTGTATATACATATATTCTGTGTGAATTGTAGTTCGATGTATTATTAGTCCAACTATTAAAACCATTATATTCTTGATTGCCTTCTGTCTAAAATGCTCATTTTACAAAGTCAATGAGATTTCGATCCTAGCAACAAAGCTTTCATTATTGACTATGTTGCGTAGTCTAATTTTATAAACACAGGAAAATTAATGTTCACGGCCAGAAAATTGATATTTCTTGGAGTTTATAAGAAGGGATAACTTTGTTGAGAAGTTGATAAGTTAATCTTACGGCCGTTTGCTGGACAAACAGTTCGATAGCTAAATTAACTCCATTAAAAGTTATCTCATATAATCGATCTGAAAGTGGACCATTGACATATGAATGAGAAATTATAATTCGTTGTGATTGATCATTCGTGTGTACAATCAATCTATTTTCAACTTCGATAATTTAACTGTAATATGCAATATATTAATCATATTCATGATTAATTATTAAAATTCCCTATATATAATTTGAGCTAATTTAATGTAAAACTAAATGTTGTTACAGTTTTGGTGGAGAATGCGAGCAATTTTATACTTTGTTTTATGAGCAATCCAGTTTCAATCTGTGTATATGGTTATTAATATTTTTTTTTGTGCGCGCTATGAAATTAAGAAATTGTGAGATAAGTCGCAACGCGAACTCACTCCTAACCGACCGAGGCAAAAAGCCGAAGTCAGTAACGTTACATTTTTAACAAGTTGCTAAAAATATGCCTAGACAATTGTTAGCACTGTTAAATGCTAAGACTGCAGTACTTTAATATTACAAATGTCCTGTTAAGAGATGAAGAAATACCTCTGCAGTTGATACATTTCTAACATTTGTTTCAAATCGCTGTGAATGAAGAATTCTCACGTGCGTATTACCGGTTTGAATAAATATGTTTTTAAGCGAGACTCCTTTTAAACATAGGCCTTGCATGCAAATATCGTTATTGAATTCGGGGTTAACCCAGTGATATTCAACGAAAACGATAAACTCCTGGTCAAAAAAATTGGCGTAGCTACCCAATTGAAGATCTAATACATTTAAATCATAAGTGCTATTGTGAAAAATGTTTATAGGAGTTCGAACCAACAGAGGAAAATTCCTGTTGTCCACATTTGTGTATGTGTGGCGAAGAAATCCCGCCATATACTCTTGTGCAGTATAGCACCAAAAAGATCCGCAGAGATCTGAATTGTATACTTGTGATTTATTCCAGAAAATCAGTGCGTGACGCGAGCTGAAAGCTCTTAGCTTTTGAATCACATTAAAAGTGGTTGTAATTCCGCTGACTAAACACTAGAGGGCGTTTAGAAGTCTCAAATTACGCCCCGTCTTCTGACTTCGGCATGCATGAGCGCAATTACGCGAGGCCCGTTTCAGATAATGCTCTCTTACTGCTGAAAGTCCACCACCTAGTGGCCGCCTTCTAAGTCGGCTCACTCAACTCTCCTTTTCTCTCTTTTCAAATTCTGTTTTGAATTGCCTATCTCTACTTTTCTCTTTTGATTGTTTTATAGTTATTGATGATACTTTGCTGTTATTGTTAATTATTATAAAATATTATCCTGATTTTTCAATTCCCTTACACGCTTAATTAAATTTGGTTTTAAACCAGTTTGAATTTAAATTTACATCGTGTTTGCCTGTCAGTCACTGATACCCACTTAGAGGGACACACACCCTTGTGGCATCCCCTGCTAAGACGGTGTATCACTTTTTCCTCCTTTCATTCTGTTTTGAAGTGGTATATTTCCAGTTTTTCATTGGCTTTATTTTATTTATCACTGATACCTTACAGTAATCGTGATCATCATCAGATATAATTTTGATCTTTACTTTTCTTACACTTATTCAAATTTGGTTTGAAACAAACAAATTTCGAATTTAAATTTGAATTAACTTTCTCAGTTCAATTTTTTTTTATTTATTCTTCGTATTGATACTTCATCACAACTGTATCCTTACTAGATTAGATGTTACTTAACATCTCTTTATACACTTATTTAAATTGAGTTTAAACCAGTTTGAATTGCAATTTAAATTAAGCTGTCTTTCAACCAGGTTGACCACTGAGAGGAAGTACGCCCCCTTGTGGCACAAACCCGCTACTACAGCTTGCCTCCTCCTGTGTTATCCTGCGTTACTTGTTGATATCTCTTCTTTTTGGGGATTAGGTGATTCTGATAATTAACATTGTCATAATTCCCTTTTGTTTTTACCATTATTTAGTAAAGCCTTTGCTTTTTATTTTCTACTTAAGTACTCAATTTGGTTTAGACAAAGAAAGCCTTAATTCACTTTAAGTTTCACTTGTTCTTCATCCTGTTTTGTATTCATAGGTAGAACACTCTCTTATGCTGTGGTGATTTGACAGTCATCCCTGGTTGGTTTCCAGCGAGCGGGGTCATCTGACCGGCGTTACCGACGCCTGCCGTGCGTGAGTCTCGGACCTATTCTGTTTCTTTCCATTGGTGCGGCACGCAATAAGACTCAGCAATTTGGCACTCCAAAGGGAAGTCAACCACACTAGTCGACACACAAGGCAATTTTGGAATAATTACTCAAACCAAGGCCCGAAGAGGGGCCACTCTTTTTGAGGGTTCTGGGGAAAATCCACTTTGCCGTGCCGTCTGGCAAGTTGACACCTTGGTATTGCCGGTTGTGTTTAAAGTCAAGTTGTTTGAGAGGGCGCACCATGGTACAGATGAACGGAAGGGCCCGGGGACACTGCGGTCGAGTGTTTAGGGACGACGGAAAGATTGACCGCGACGCTGGCTCCGACCAGGGAGGACCTCAAATCACCCCAGGCAAGCTAACATAAGGTAAAACCCATCCACTTAGTATAGGCCACAGAATATTAGATATTCCCCCGGTCATTTAAGTGTTTGGCCCATCCCCTTTTCTCCAAGCCACACATAGCAGGCTCAGGCCTCCTTATCCCCTGTAACACTTCCTGTGTTATTATTCACTCCATTTCATTACAGACCTATTCACTTTTATTGTTTCATTTTACTTCAATCTTTCCCATCTTGCTATTTTTCTGTTCTGTTGTGATCTGTTCCTTTCAATTCACCTAGAGACTGAACCTACGAGAGACACCAAGGAAAGCTAAATAACAGGTTGACAACCAAGCCGTTAGCATCAACAGATGACCCACTAGGCTACCGCCCTGTCAAAATCTTTATTTAGGCCCCACGCTGACCTATGCAAATTGTCCCCACATAACTCTAACTGCCTGCATCAGTTAGCCGAAATTCTTGTAGACGGCATCGCCCGTATTAGTATTATAGCTTGTAAAAGAACTTGCATTGGTCTCTTTGTGTGTGCTGTGTTCCTCTCGCCCACAGTGAGCCAGTATGTTCCGGTCTTCCAGCCCCGCAGTCCACTGGGAAAACCTCGAGACATGGTGAAAGCCATGATGACTACCTTCCTGCCCAAGGTCGCCAGTGACTCAGAGCCCTCGAGCCAAAAGCAGCTGGACGCCGACTTGGACAAGCTGACGGCTCACGAACCGAGTCAAAGCTACAACGACAAAGACTGGGCCCGACACGTCGGAAACCTCGCTCACAAGCTCATTGCACAAGCACGCCTCCACGAAAGGAGCCGCATCGCCCTGGAGCATGAAGTAGTAACGCTAAAGATGCAAGCGGAGGAGGCCCAGATCCACAGTCAACTACTCCTCGAAACCAAGGAAGAGGATGACACCGACCCCGAGCTACAGAAGGAAGTGGAAAGACTTCAAACTGCCCTGTCTGATCTTCGTATACACACATACCGAAAAGAGCAGTCAGAGAAAGGAACCAGAGAGGAACTCAACAAGAAACTCCGAGAAGGTGAAGCTCTCCTTGCAAGAGCAGAGACTGAACTAAAAGAAAGAGACACTAAAGCCAAGGCCTGCGAAAAACACTTGCAAGCGGCCCAAGCTAAAATCCACGAGCTTGTTCAGCAGAGACACGATCTCAAAGACGAACTTGACATTGTTCACAGAGAGCTGAAACACTCATATAGACTGCAGAGTGACCGGGAAGGGGAAACACACACCACAAAGTTTCTCCTGACCAACCGGTCCGCACCTTTCAGCCAACAACCCAGAGCTGAAAAGAAGGGCGAAAGCCCGCTGTTCAAAACACCACCAGCCAGCCCACAAGAATCCCCGTCAGCAGCGAGGGGGGGAGAGCCTTTCCAAAGAACCCCTGCCACTAACCACGGCATGGCTCCCAAAGAACTTGACAAGCTGGCCAGAAACATCCCGACGTTCACTCTGAACCCTGCAGGAGGCCACAATGTGCACGCATACCTGCAAGACATTGACTTTCACTTACAAACTGTTACTAACGCGACCGCATGGAACAGATTGTACCTGCTAAGAATTACTTCCAGTCGTGAGGTGCACAGCTTCCTTGACCGTCAACCAGAGACTATCAAAACGGACTACCAGCAGCTGCAACACGCTTTGATCCGTGAATTCTCTGATCCAGAATCAGACCAAGGGTTATTCACCGCCATGGACCTCAAGCAGGCCCGACTTGAAACCCCACAGACCTACTACAGCCGACTCCGACAAGCCTACTTCGGAGCACGGAACCAGTCAGGTATGGAAGAGGATGTCAATTTCAGAACTCTGTTCCTTCGAAATCTGCATCCCACAGTGAGTCATTACTTAGGCATCCTGGCCTGTCCCCGTAGCATGTCTACCCAACAGCTACGAGACTTGGCCCACAAAGCTCACATTAAGTTAAAAGACTGTGTACGAAAAGACTTTTAAAGACCCCACAATCTACTCTGTCTCTGAACACTACTCAGAGCTGCCTCTAGAGGGCGCCCCACAACACCACAGCCCTTTTTACGGAGAGTCAAGACCGTTCCAGGCCAGCAGAAGGCAGCACGGCCGTGACGGTGCTCATCCAAGGCACCAGAGCAAGCGCTCTGAAAGATTCTGGGAAGCCAGCCGGCGACCCAGAAATAGCCAACCCCCATCACCAAGAGACTCAAACCCAGACATCCTACGTCTAAGCGTAAGGCCTGAAACAGGCTCCCAGAACACTGCTCATGAGCATCAGACCACAGAGCTAACTGTCACACCACAAAGTGACTGCATCACCCAGCCACCACAGCTGACAGCTGCACAGCCTAAGCATGACAGCACAGTTTCACACGACTGGGTCCAACATCACAAAGACCCAGGAAATGCTGCTTTGTCTACCTGCCTCCACAGCGAACAACACGAGACCGGCCCTAACCGCCCATCGATCACCACACCAACCCGGACGCCAAAGCTCCTGGGGAACCTGATCGAAAAGGGGGTGGCCCGGAAACCCTACCTAGCCATCACTTTGGAAAACTACGTGAGACTTGAAGCACTGGTAGACACCGGCGCAGACTTTACTTTGATATCAGCTGAACTTTTAGGAAAACTCAGAGCTAAAGCTATGAGACAAGATCGAACTCTTACATCCCAATCGTGTGAGCTGAATGTGCAGTCGTACAGCCAGAACGACATCCGGCTCGAACAGGTAGCTCCCATTCACCTGACAATTGGTCCTTTGAGTCCTACCCACCCGGTGTACAACTCACAAATGGACACGTACCCCTTTCTGATTGGCAAAGACCTGCTAGACTGCTCTAAGATTTTATTAGACTTATAAACACCTGACCGTCTGGGCCCAAGTTCAAGAACCCCGCTCCCTCCGGTCACAGAGGTCACAAGAACTACAACAAAGCCAGACTCCAAAATCACAGAGTTCCCCGGAACTCCAGCAGCCATCCATGGGTACATAGCCTCAGCACCAAGTCAAGGTTCAAGTCCGCTACCCTGCACCTTCCAGCTCGCCAAAGACCACGCAATGCCCACTCAACGATGCGTGACCTAATGCAGAAGGCCTCTTCTGAAAGAAGTCCTAAAACCCCACTGATTTTGAACTGCAAAACCAAAAGACACTGCACGAACACAGTGCAAGACACTGCTAAAAGGGTCCCTGATCAGCATAGGACATAGAACTTTTAAAAGTAGATGAAAATGTGTGTTCAAAGAGTTGCAAGACTCTGCATTCGTAAAATTCGAATTTTACTGAGTTAAAAGAATCTTAAATGGACGTGTAAATCTCAACGGCCAACAGACTATGCACGACTCTTTTGAAACAAACAGTTTCTAGATGCTGGTTGAATTGGCACTGCTAAACATTAGGTTTCCTGACAATGAAGGGTTACAAGAAACACTAGCTCCAAATAGGGCATACATCACCTTACCGCCAGAGAGTAGGAAAACCACCTCAGCCTTAAACTACTGTTAACCTACAGGCGTGCATTTGATCTTTGCGATCCAACTAGAACACAACGTGCAATACGCATTTTTGATCGCTGGCTTGTCTAAATGCAGATAAAACGATAGCTGGAATTGACATCTCTACTTTAAGTGAAAGAGTCTTAGATTTCCAACTGATATCAGTAAGTTCAGCCGTAAAGCGTAAGTCTGTGTGACAAAGGAATCTCATTTCAGCAGCCTCTAATCTGTACCGATATCTATTCTGCTTTGGTCAAAAAGAAATCCAAATTGCAGTATGACTAAACCTGTGTCTGAAAAAGAAAGCTCAGAACAGAGTTGTATATATGTAGACCTGGGTGATGATCCGCTTTCTACAATGTAAAGGCCTTACAAATTATTGTTAGATTGATGTAATTCACCTAAATTTTAGCTGCATCTACAAGCAGAGAGCTACCTAGCGATCAAAACTGTTTACTCGCTGAAAAGTCAGCATTTATGCATGAGAGGGACGTAACTATAGATGCTTAGACAACCTTTGACTTACAGCAAATCTATTTCCTTACTCGGTAAACAAATAGAATAAGTTGTGTAAAGTAAAGAGAAGAGTTACATGAGTAAAATCAGCAAATGCCAAAAAACAGTCGCATTTTACTTAGTGTAACATCAAGTTCTCGAAAGACTTCAAGTATAGGCGCCCCCTTTTAACCCGTTAAAAGGTGCAGACACTTTTCAGGGACTGTTGAATTGTTCTGACATACTCTAGTTCCCATGACAACAACTTGTCACAGGAAGTGCTAACTTGTGACGTCACTTTGTAAACAAACCAGCCTAGGTGGCTAAGCTACCCTATCCTAGTATCCATCTACCTTAGGCTAAGCTAACTTAACCTAGCATCCTTCCAGCCTTAAGCTAAGTTAGCCTAACCTAGCATCCATCCAACTTAGGCTAAGCTAACCTAACATAGCATCCATCCAGCCTAGGCTAAGCTAAATAATAACTTCCACAGTTGGAATTTAGCATCATTTACTTGAACCCTTAATCACCGTTGTGTTTTCACAGTGCAAAGTATTCTAGAATACTTTACTTAACACCAGTTAGGATTTCTAATTCACTTTCCGTGTTTGCAACTCTTCTTAGCTAAAGTTCACCTTCACTAGTTTAGGCATAGTCCTTGCTAACCGTCGAAGGCTAACTTTGCAGATGCCCTGTTAATTAAACTTAAGTTTGACTACATGTAAACTGTGTAGCTAGAGAAGAATTCATATAGCAATAGGAATTTCCATCACTAATGCCACTGATTATTCTCGCCTTCAGATCATTCCCGTTGTTTTGATCATTTTATTCCCTTTTGCTTTTAATTTTAATTTGTTTTTGTTCTTTGTTAACTCTTTCATTTCTTTGACTTTGATAATAATAGCAGTCAGCTATTCCCTTGGCTATTCAGTCATCTATATGATTTAATTTCATTTCCTCTCTTTTTCAAATGTGGTTCTATTCCCCATAGGGCCCAGAAAGGAAACAGAGACACCCTTATTTGTTATTTTGGCGTAGTTTCAACCAGTGTACTCATTTTGTGACCCTGCAACACAAGTAATTTCAACAATTTACTAGGGCACAACTATGGTCCAGAGGATTGATAATAAGCATAATTCAAATAGGAAAGCTGTCCTTTTCCCCCTAGTAGTGAACCACTAGTTCAGTCCAGAGAAATAATTTAGTCAAAAGAACCATCTTAAGTCATTTATTTCATCTCGGCTATGCCCCTTCCATGAAATACTCTCGGAACCACATACATCTTAGCCTCCTAACATCCACAGCTAAGATAAGATACAAGACACATTTCACTAGCTAGCTACACATGAAACACCTAGCTTTATGCTACAGACCTAGCGAACCAGTTAAACCGTGGTTCTGAACTTTTAGGGTCATGCATGCGTCTCTCACCACAAGTATGACAAAATGTCACAGAGCCCCTGCTTCACCTGACCTTAACCTTCCAGCTTACCAAATACTATGACAAAACAATGGACAATATGAGAAACCACCTCTCAGACCCCTCCAACCACCCAAGCACGCCGTCTGCAACCACCGATAACCGGTGCCCCAGACAACTGCAGGTCACCAAACACATGATGCGTGCACAGGACAACATTCTACGTTATGCACCTGATGCCATCACAGCGCCAAGGCTTGTGGTGCCACAATGCAGAAGGGGGGTCATGCCAATGTATGCCCATGACGCATCACGTGCTGCACACCGCAGCACCAGAACCACTTACAAGACACCGAAGCAAGTGACACACCGTTGTCCTTGAAGCGAAAAGACTGTCCTAGCCAAAGAAGGACGACACTCGCTGAAATGTTTCCTACCTTTCTCTCTCTTCTTTTTGCCTTTACCAGGATGCTGCCGTGGTTTGCCATTCTGAGCCTTCAGCCAACCAGAGGGCAGCCGCAAACGGACAGCATCTCACCGGGTCCGGCATCAGGCATCGTCCTAAAAGAACAAATGGGATTCCTGATAACCAACTGCCGCACACACACCCAGAAAGTGTATGTTCAAGTGGACCCCCGCAACGTGTACCTAAAACCCTACCCCAGCACAGTAGCCCAATTCAGCTGGGCCAGTGCCCGATGGACAGAGGACTCCCTCGCTCACGCTGAGGCCAATGTTGAGCACATGCTCAACCAACTTGATAAAATGACTGTCACACAAGCGGACTTAAGTGGACACAACCGCCGTGCCAAACGGATCCTGGGAGCTTTGCTCAGAGCCGCCGCTGCTGTCGGAACTCTGTTTAACGTTGACATATCCAGTGTCAACGCAGTGAACCTAGCCACCGTGAGACGGCATGTGACTGAAATTCAAACTGAGATCCCACTGCTAAAAGAGCAACTTACGACGACGAGTGCCTCCCTGCAATCACCCACAAGACATTTAAGGGAACAGTGGTAATTCTCAACACTCACAGCGTTCTGCTGAACCAGACAGTGAACTCCATGAAACAGCTATTTACTGTCTCCCAGAATGACTTTGCTCAAACTCAGCTGGTCACAGCCCGGATGACAGACCTGCTGCGGGAGGTGAGCTCCTCCATTGACAGCCTAGCCATGGGTGGAATTCCATCGTACCTGATACCCTTAAGCCTGGTGCAAACCATGCTGGCTCCTGCCATCACCACGCCAACTGACCCTCTACAAGCACACCTTACCTACTCTCTGGGTAGCGCCATCCCACTCCGCGTCGACTCCGAGCAGAGGAAAGTGGGTTTTCTCCTGAACCTACCCATCATAGAGTCAAGCCGACTCTACCAAGTAAAAGACATTGTCAAGGTCGGATTTTTGAAAAGTGACACTCACATCAAGATTCGCACTCCAGACGTGGTGGCCTACCACGACAGCAACCCACAGCTGTACCTGGCCCCGAACCTGCACATTTGCACATTGACCAAAGACATTCACTATCTCTGCCTTAACAGACCCTTCCTCAGAGACAACACTGACGGAATCTGCAGGCTGCAGATCAGCGACACCCGCTGCCCTGCCGAAGCAAAGCCTCGCACTCAAGGCATCGAGACCCAAGCAGAGATTGTAGGTGACAGGTGGCTCGCTAACACTCCTGTGCGCACAGCTGCACTCACTGCACCATCCTTCACCTGGACGACCTAGCCCTGTACCACCTTCCGAGTGAAGAATACCAATCCGAACTGGAAAAATGGATTGAGGAAGGGGGGGGGGGGGGGGGGGGGGTCACAGATCATAGACATTGCTGCCCTTGACACAGCCTTACAAGCATTGTCCAGATTGCCCACCCTGAACATTTCACCTGTTGTTCAAGCATGGACCGCCGCTGACACGGCACTTTGCATTTCAACAATCATCAGCCACACCCTAACCCTGGGTTTGGCCTACGTCCTGTACCGACGACTCAACGAGATGAGAGCCTCAACAGCCAGGCTCACCCAAGCCATGTCCGGAGGGTTCCGTAGGGGCCCTCGGAAAGAAGACTCCCCGCTAGAGAACGCGGAAAACCTCATAGAGCTGAGCCCTCAGCCCTAACCATCATCTGCAGCATCCAACCTCCATGATTTACCTGCCACCTGACCAATGCGGTCGTGATGGTTCAACGAGGCCCACCCACACGGGTCCTGCCGAACCATCAAGGGGGGAATGTAGCAATAATCAGATGATCAGCGCAATCATGTAGTGTTAATCAACTAAGTCTCTAATTAAGTAAACACTCCTGTTTCTTTCACAATCTGAAGAATGGAGATGTCATGAGACTTTTTAAGTTACTGATTCACACACAAGCAAATGGCGATGGGACTTAATTAAATGACCGATGCCAGAAGTGCCCCCGCAGCGTTTTTCGCTGATAAGTAATCACAGGGTCCTCTGTCTTACCACATGTGACCCAACAGGAGCGCCTCTCTGGCCGGAGATCCCGTGGTGTCCCCTCTGCAGGACACCTCACATACACAGAAAACCTTGTGTAATGAACCACACTGGTCATTGTAATCCAGACTTAAAAACTCATCAATTCAAAGAATACGCACACACATATCATTGCCCGGGAGGGGGGTGAGCAACAGTTCACCACATCTTCACCAACGAATGACCCAGCCACGTTCACAGTACACACACACACAAGAACTTTCCCCAATCTCCTCAATTGAGAGACTTGTACTATGATATATTCGATATGTTTTTATGCTTGCCCATGTTCCATTGGGGTTAGATGTGATCGTATTATAATTCTAAATGAACAGAGGTGCTTTTAGATGCATTTTTAATGTAACTGTGTTTTCCTATATTGTTTGTATGTCGTTCTTCACACCTTTAGAATCCTCTTGATCTGACCAAACCATATATATATGGGTGCAAACCGTAAAATGTATGTTACTATGTTTTATCATCTCTGGAGTAAAATTGAACGCATTTTTACATCACGGTCATGAAACATGCAAAGTCGATCTCGAGGGAACAAAGGAACACTTATCCGCACACTTTCCTCCCAGCTGATTGGTGCATTCACGCCAGAGGAGGCGTAAACAGAAGTGTCTTTAAAGAAGACCACCAAGCACCTCATCTTGGGATCTTTGAGGAGTAGTGAGAAGTAAGGAGGGGGGAGAAAGAACTGCATCTTTGGGGGAACTCCCTTCTTCGAGGGAACTTCGACTTCGGTCTGGACTCTTCCCTCTCCTTCGATCCGATGTAACCATCATACTCGTGATCCCCGCCCTGGGGGATCTTTCCTCTTCTTTTCTTTTGTTTAAGTTTGTTTTTCCTTTGTTCATTTCACCAGAAATGAACTTAGTCTGAATTATTTATTTGGTAATTTACGTCAAAGACCTTTAAGCCTTCTTTGAAACTGCGCGCTCCAGACCGCAGCAAACCACGTGACGCTCCAACGGAACACACAAAGACCAGCCGCTCACACACGCCGCAGGGCTCAGACACATGAGAACTATATGCAAGTATATTTGAGTTACCAAGATTTTAGAGCATTAAGACTGTTTTTCCGTGTTGTCTCTTAAAGGTTTAAATGTCCAGGTGAATTTTGCCAAACTGTGATCCTACGGATCTCTCTCTCTCTCTCTCTCTCTTCCCAACTCTCTCTCCCTCTCATTTTTATCTTCCTCTCTCATCCTATTTTAATTCGTGTTTGTAATGTTTTTCGTTTTGTTTGTTTCGGGTGTATATACATATATTCTGTGTGAATTGTAGTTCGATGTATTATTAGTCCAACTATTAAAACCATTATATTCTTGATTGCCTTCTGTCTAAAATGCTCATTTTACAAAGTCAATGAGATTTCGATCCTAGCAACAAAGCTTTCATTATTGACTATGTTGCGTAGTCTAATTTTATAAACACAGGAAAATTAATGTTCACGGCCAGAAAATTGATATTTCTTGGAGTTTTTAAGAAGGGATAACTTTGTTGAGAAGTTGATAAGTTAATCTTACGGCCGTTTGCTGGACAAACAGTTCGATAGCTAAATTAACTCCATTAAAGGTTATCTCATATAATTGATCTGAAAGTGGACCATTGACATATGAATGAGAAATTATAATTTGTTGTGATTGATCATTCGTGTGTACAATCAATCTATTTTCAACTTCGATAATTTAACTGTAATATGCAATATATTAATCATATTCATGATTAATTATTAAAATTCCCTATATATAATTTGAGCTAATTTAATGTAAAACTAAATGTTGTTACAGTGTTGAGCCGGTTTCTTCCGGTGTGCTCGATTCAACCAGCCGGTAACACCGAAGTTTCCGCTCTTTTGTCGGCTTGCTGCGCCACTCCCCTCCACATGGAGCGGATACGTGCGCTTCTTGCTTCAGTCGAGTTCCCCACTCAAGCGAACCCTGTAGAGTTCCTCCGCACCCCTTCAGCAGTCAGACGTTGCGGAGCGTCCGACGCCAGGCCTAGTGCTCGTATGCTTGTGTAAGTTGTGCTAGACTGGGTTCCATATGTGGTGGTCCCTGCGGCGATCCCATATGCATATTGTTCCACGATCAGCTCCCTGCGGTGAGCCCGTGTCTTCCCTTGGCAGAGTCTGCTCTGCCGTCATTGTCTGGTGCTGCCTCCCCCTTCTCAGGCTGGAGCCACCCCAGTGACATTCCATATGTTGCACTGCCCCTCTGGCCAGTCCATATGTGTATTCTCCACGTTACCACCCTTCGGGCAGGATGTGGCTTCCGCAGCGTCCCTCTCCCCTGGAAAGGCACACTTTCCCAGTGTTATCCAAGAGTTCCACTGTGTGGGTTATAATGGAAAAGCAGTTCGAACTCCCTCTACCCAGGCCTTCCGCCCCAGCCAGTGGGGGTCTGGAAGTCTTGCATAGGGCGCTGGATGTGGCAGCAACCGTGGCGTTTTCCATGGGATCCCAATTGCGTCATCACGTCGACGTTACGTCGAACATGAGCAACTGAAAGGGAACGTCTCGATTACTAATGTAACCCTCGTTCCCTGAAAGAAGGAACGGGAGACGTAACGTCCCGTCGCCACGCTTGCTGACCATCGCTGTGCGGCCGAACATGTCTCGGCTCCTCAGCGTAAAACAATATGCGATGCACCTGCTGCTCGTCATATGCTCGCACTGCAAGCAGAGCAGCTGATGCAATTATCGCATGCCAATATGTATTGGCTCGTTTTAATACTCTCGAAGTAGATTAGTCTCTCAAGGCGATCCCAATTACGTCGTCAGGTCGACGTTACGTCTCCCGTTCCCTCCTTCAGGGAACGAGGGTTACATTAGAAACCGAGATGTTTTCTATCAGGCATAAAAAGAGAAATCTTTGAATAATTTCTACACATGACTCCCAATCTCCAAAAAGGAGACAAAATCACACCACAAAAGCATGACAGAAGCATTGAAAAAAGGTGCAAATGATATATTCCAAGTCTTCTGAAGACAATTGAAAGCAGTGTGTGCGTGTGAGGATAAGCCCAAAATGTTATTGCCCTGCCCTGCACTGCTTGTGTCAAGTCTATTTTCAAGAAGAAAGAAAGAAAGAAAGAAAGAAAGAAAGAAAGAAAGCTAATCAAAAAAGTATTCTATAAAAAAGGGTTAGCTAAGCTAAACTAAAAAGTAGCTAGTTACACTACAACCTACGTGGAAAAATGATTTTGAATAATTCTTGAATCAGACATGTTTTTTTCAGATTTTTAACAGCCAAAAGAACACGTCTTTACTGCCAAAATAATGTAAACGTTCAGGCATTTCACAGAAAGTCTCAGGTTACTATTGTAACCATAGTTCCCTGAGAGCAGGGAACGAGACGATGCGTCGATCGACGCCATGGGAACGCCTCCAGCGTGACTGCGTCTGAAGCATCTATATCAACTAGTCCAATGGAAAGAATGAGCGTCATGGGCGGGTGACGTCATGACCAGGAATTGATAAAAGCACATCCGGTGCAAGACGGCATTAGCTTCGAAAATTGCCAATCACAGGGATGCAGGAAGTATGGCAGGGTGACGCATCGTCTCGTTCCCTGCTCTCAGGGAACTATGGTTACAATAGTAACCTGAGACGTTCCCTTTCGAAGGGAACTCAACGATGCGTCAATCGACGCCATGGGAACGAGAATGCCCAAAGCGCCAGAATTCCAAGTACCTGAGTGTTAGTCTGTTGGAGCTTAGCACTAAGCACCTGAGAACCTGGGGCAGCATCCAGGTCCAGGCTGTAAAACCTAACGAATGTGAGCGGTGAGGACCAGCCTGCCGCATCACACACGTCTTGAAGAGAAACTCCAAATAATAAGGCTTTAGAGGCCGCCATACTCCTAGTAGAATGAGCTCTGACCGCCAAAGGACACGGCTGGTCAGAGTACTCGTATGCAAGTGAAATAGCCTCAACTATCCACTTACTAACCGTCTGTTTAGAAGCAGGAAGACCCTTCTTAGGTGATCCAAAGCAAATAAATAACTGGTCGGACTTCCTCATTGAAGATGTCCGATGAACATAAGTATCCAGTGCTCGCACTGGACACAAGAGGTTCAGCCTTTCCTGGTCCGCAGATGTAAAAGGAGGAGGACAGAAAGCCTGCAGCACAATAGGCCTCGGAATCAAGATCGGTACCTTAGGGACGTATCCCTGTTTCGGATATAAAAATGCCTTGACCATCCCCGGTGCAAACTCAAGGCAAGTGGGGGAAACCGAAAGGGCCTGAAGGTCTCCAACTCTCTTAAGGGATGAGATAGCTAGCAGAAAGATAGTCTTAAGGGTAAGAAATTTCTCTGAAGCCGAATCTAAGGGCTCGAACGGAGCCCTAGAAAGGCCTTCTAGTACTATTGCCAAATCCCAAGCTGGCACCCTAGTGCGAGTTGCAGGCCTCAGCCTCAATGTGCCACGAAGGAAACGAGTAATCAGGGGGTCTCGACCCAACGATGTACCCCCCACCAGGGCATGGTAAGCCGCAATGGCCGCCACGTAGACCTTAAGCGTGGAAGGACATAGACCTGGCGTAAAGCGCTCCTGCAGGAACTCGAGTACTGTGTTCACAGAACAGTTTACTGGATCCCACTGATGTTGGTGACACCATAGAGAAAAAACTCTCCATTTAAGCGCATATAGTTTCCTAGTAGCTGGAGCTCTGGAGCTTAGAATGGTCTCAGCAGCCTCAGCTGAAAGACCACTCTCTATGCGTTGAGCCCCTCAGAGGCCAAACCCACAGGTTCCAAATCTCTGGTCGGGGGTGAAATATTGCGCCCCCCGCCTGGGACAGAAGGTCTCTCCTGATCGGGATCTCCAAGGGAGGACCGTCTAAGAGATGGATCAGGTCCGCAAACCAGATCCAACTCGGCCAGCGTGGTGCTACTAGCAGTAGGCTTATTCTATACCGCCGGACTCGCTCCAGAACTCCTGGGAGCAGAGCAACAGGGGGAAAGGCGTACAGACGTAGCCTCGGCCACGTCTGCACCATAGCATCCAGCCCCAGGGGGGGTGGGTGAGTAAGGGAGAACCAAAGTGGACAGTGCGTCGTTTGCTGAGACGCAAACAGATCCACCTCTGCTTAGCCGTAAAACTCCCAAATTTTTTCACCACTGCGTGACTGGCAATTTATGTGCCACGAGAGATGATGACTCTTCCACAGACCCTTAACCGAGCGGCCTTCCATTACCGCTCCCCAGCCGGTGAGGGAAGCATCTGTCGAGATAGTAACTCGATGGCAAAGAGCTCCCAACACCGGACCCTGCGTTAAGAACCAGTGCTTCCTCCATATAACTAGGGCACGAAGGCAACGTCGCGTGACCTTGATCATACGAAGTGGGTTTCCCCTCGGGGAGAACCCTCTGATCCTGAGCCACCACTGTAAAGGTCTCATGTACAGCAGGCCAAAAGGTATCACGTTGGACGCTGCTGCCAAGAGACCCAACAGTCTCTCGAACTGTTTTACAGTGCGTGACTGGCCTAGCTTCAGCTCTTTTGTGGCTGACAGGATAGCAGCTACACGAACGGGCGATAGGGTGGCCCACATCGATGAAACAGCGCTGATGAACAGGAGGAACACTGCGCGCAACGATACAGTCAGAAGCTTTTCCGGCTACAAACTCCCATCATTTACCATGGATTTACTGTAACGTTAGCCTACTAATATTAACTGCACTATGAAATGTGGGATATACATATTGAATTGTATTATATTATTATTGTAGACAATGTATTAAAGGACTACTGTATAATTACAGTATTTAATAATGTATTTAGGCTACTGTTTTTCATACAAATACCATAGAAACCATAAAGTAACATTTAGCCAACATAGTGAGGTGCTTTTATCTGTGGTTATCATGATCTAAATGCATGATGCTGGATGACCAATGGCTAATTTTAATTAAACTCAGTCAGAATATTACATTTTACCAAATAAAAATTAGCACATGCAGAAACTAAGAAATATTTTTTTCTATTAAGATATTTATTTTGTTAAGGAAAAATTACAAAATGTTTGAATGTTCTACCTCAGATTTGTTTGTCATGATATGTTCTGACAATAAGGAGTAGTTTAAAACCACAATTAACACTCTGGTTTCTACAACTTTCACTTAGGAGCAAAAATCTGCTTTAAAGAAATAAAGATTTGACGTTTATCGTGATAATTATCGATATCGACTGATATAAAAAAATTATCGTGATAAGTTTTTTTGGCCATATCGCCCAACCCTAGATAGAGCTAGACCGAAAGGAAGTACCCGATACTGGTATTCTTTGCCCCCGAAAGAAAACCTTAGGAACTTCCTGTGCTGAGGGAGGATGGAGACATGGAAGTAAGCGTCCTTCAGATCTATCGTGACAAACCAGTCCTCGGATCTGATTTGAGTCACGATCTGTTTGAGTGTCAGCATCTTGAACTTGAGTCTCTGTACTGAACGATTTAACAGACGAAGATCTAAAATGGGACGCAACCCTCCATCCTTTTTGGAACAATGAAATAACGGCTGTAAAAACCCGACTCTCGGTCAGGTGAGTACACCTGTTCTATAGCTTCTTTCGCTAACTGGGCCTTTACCTCTTGCTCCATTACCAGAGCCTGCTCGGGATGCACCACTGTGGGCAACACCCCGCTGTAACGAGGAGGACGAGAACCAAACTGGATTCTGTATCCTTTCTCTACAATCTGCAGGACCCAACGAGAAATATTCGGCAGAAGCTTCCACGCTGCCAGAAAATTTACTAAGGGAACCAGCCTCTCGAGGCTGGTCTCTGGTGTCACTGAGACAGCTAATTCTGGAGCCTGAAACATAATGGCAGGAACTACCTGAACTGGCTGCTCTAAAGCCCCCCTCAGAGGGCGCGAAACCGATGCTGTGCCGCAGCATAGCATCAGCGACTCGCTGGAGACCGCTGCGCCCTGAAGCACCAACGGTGGCAGGGTTGGCAGAATGGTCTCGTGAGGACCCCGAAATGGAACGGGCACCGTATAATGAGGTGTACACCGCTCTACTTCGGTCGGGGCTGTCCTCACAGGCCTGACGCATAACCTTAGGTCTTTTTTTTTTCTGAGCCGAAGTCTTCTTCGCCTGAAGAACGGTCCTCAGATCCGGCTTCGACTTAGAAGACTTCGACTGAGAGTGTTGCGTCTGACTCCATTTCTTTTGTCTACGTGGAGGTGCACGGGACGAAACACTCTCTTTTTGTTGCACACGATATGATGAGCTTGACGGCTGGGGCTGCTCACGCCCAGCAGCCCCAGGGGGTTGGACACGGCGAGGGATACATTTTTTAAAAGCGTCAGCTTGTTTTTTAGACTCCTGAAATCGCTCGACGACCGCGTGAACTGCGTCGCCGAAGAGACCAGAAGGCTCAAGCGGAGCATCTAAAAGAAAAGCTCGATCTTTTTCTTTAATCTCTGAGAGATTTAACCACAAATGTCTCTCAGTAGCTACCAAGGCTGCCATAGACCGCCCAATTGCTCTGGGGGTCTCCTTAGTAGCCCTGAGAGAAAGATCGGTAGCCAGACGAAGTTCTCGAATTTCGTCACGAGAAATACCCTCACTATTATCCAAATCCCCCAGCAGTTCAGCTTGATAGGCCTGTAGCATTTTATGCAGACACGCTCCAGCTTGACCTGCTGCCGTATAAGCTTTGCCCACTAAAACCGAGGTGGTTTTAAGCGGTCTAGTGGGCAAAGCCGAGGCTTTCAGAGACGATGCAGGACCAGGCGAAAGATAGCTGGCTAAATTCTGTTCCGCCTGGGGCATCGCCTCATAACCATACTCTTTTAGCCCTCTTATTCTCGAATAAGTGTTAACTTGAGGGCTAAAAAGTCGTGAAGAGTATGGTTTATCCACGATTTCGATAACTCATTATGAAGATCGGGAAAGAAAGGAAGCCCTCGTGGTGGAGATAATGTCGCTGAAGATAAAAAACGCTCTTAGGACGAGCGTCCTTATTCTCAGATGGCCATTCAATATTTAATTTCTCTACTGCCCGTGACATAACATCCACCAGCTCATCATATGCTGGGGAAATACATTGAGAATCTTTTTCCCCCATGTGTGTGCTTTCACTTTCCATACTCATAACATCAACCTCCTCGGAAGAAGAGCAATGAAGTAATGGAGGGCTCTCTCCCCGGGCGGAAGAAACCGCAGCGCGTGCTTCCGACACCGGGGGGCGAGCGCTGGATCTTTCGGGTAAGGAAGGAGAAAAGGCCCGCGGACCCGTCTCTAATCCCTCCGAAAGATCCTTTTGCGATCCCCAAGAATGCATCCTGATCCCTGAGGATCGCGAGCCTGCCCACTCTTCTCATCAAAGAGTGACAGTCGAGAGCGGAGTATGCGAAGCGGCAGCATCTCGCAATGCTGGCACTCAGCCCCCTCGAAGGCTGAGACCGCATGCTCCACTCCCAAACAAATGACACGAAGCTCGTGTGTGTCCCCACCCGTTAAATAACGCGGGCAGGGAGGAACACACTGCTTGTACACTTGTTTCGCCATAACGTAACCGAATAAAATGCAACAGACAACAATAAATCGACAGAGACAGTATAACACAGATTGCTTGCTGAGGCAACAGAAGCTAATGCCGGCTTGCACCGGATGTGCTTTTATCAATTCCTGGTCATGACGTCACCCGCCCGTGACGCTCATTCTTTCCATTGGACTAGTTGATATAGATGCTTCAGACGCAGTCACGCTGGAGGCGTTCCCATGGCGTCGATCGACGCATCGTTGAGTTCCCTTCGAAAGGGAACTACCCCATAACTTAATAAAAAAATAGTTTTGCTACTGAAAAGAAAAACAACACTACTACAACCACACTACTGAAAAATGAAGTTAAACTTTGTTACTTTTAGTGATGTTACTGGCCATAATTGATTTAGTTTTTTCTTCTATATCTGCAGTCAACACTTACTGTTGTTCAGTGAAATTTTACATGTGATATCCAGTAATTTAAAAAAGGAATCAGCATGATAGGAAATTTGGCTAGAGGGCAAAAACAATTCTCCACACAGATATTGTTGTGTTCAAGCTGATCACGTAAATTCACTGCTTTGACTAACAGAAAGCTGCTTGGTTTGAAAGTGACTTCTGGGTGAGCTGTGCTTCATGCATCACTACACTATTGACAGCAGACAGTTGATCATTTTTGCCAATGGAATTTCACCAAAATGTGCACCTTAAATCTATTTGTTTACAATCTTCCATTCCAATAAGTCATCGCTCGCAATTGTATTGCGAGCATACAATCTCTCTGGAATGATTGTATGAAATGAGAAAAGCCTCCAGGTGTAGGACTGTCTCGTCACCAGTCAACTAAACTTTCCTAAACTGAACAAAAATGCTGCAATAGTTCTAATTTCCTCACAAACTGCTTAGTGATTAATAATTTGATGCAGCCGCTTGCAACGGTTTGTTGTGTATTTGTGCAGAGGGCAATATGGAGGGCAGCTGTCAAAGCGAAGACATTTGTCTCTGTCATTGGTTCTCCCCTCCTCTCAGTCTTTCTCTCACTCTCATCTCATGTGACGAAGAAGCTGTGCCATTGAGCTCCTCACATACCGCCTAAAACTGATAATACTACTGTCGAGGCCAATTAGGAGCTGATTCAATCAAAAATAAAGCAAAGCATAAAACGACCTATTTTAATTCCCCCGGCTCCCCGGCAACATTCAATTACATCTTCCCATGGTACGTTTTTCATGTGCTCCAATTAAAGTCTTATTTAATGTTTAAAGCATATTACTTTTCTTTATTACGCCAGCGAGTAACAAAGTCAGCAAAGGTACAAAAGCCTCTTCCTTTTGTTTTGGGTTTTATTGCCTGAGTTCCTGAAACGAATTACAGAAAAGTGTGTGAGAGAGGAAGAGACTCCTGAAAGTCATGAAAGGAAAGATGGAAAAAGGAAAGAAAAGAGAAAGGAAATCCATGAACAGGAGAGCGCAAGAGAGAGCCATCTGTGTCATAATTGGGAAAGAAAAGAAAAGAAAGCAAAAACAAAACAACGATATCAGACACTTTTGTTATTAGATTTATATGCTGCATTAAGGAAAATCCACATTTTCACTTTGCAGATGGTATAGGCCTAAGCTTCATCTACTGTAATATTTGCCCGTTTTAAAATTCCTTAACTAACCCCCCGTGCCCCTCTATTGTTCTGCTGTACTTTGCTGTAATCAGGGAAAACCATCCAATGAGGCTCATATTTCTTGAAGGTGTATCTGCTTCTCTCAGGGATATTAAAGATTTTTTTTTAAGCCCTAGAAGTATAAATGATCTGTGTTGGGAAAGTTAAGAAGCTGTTGTACTTTAATACTATTCAGAACACACAGTTAGTGATGAACCTATTGAAAAGAAGGGAGATGAAGATAAACCTTTTGTAAACAGCCGTTGGTTCGTTCATAGAAACGTCTGTTGTCCTCTGCGTTGCATTATGTTCTCTAAACCCTTTGTAGAGGAAAAAAAAACAGAGTGGGATTTTACTATAGACACTCAATGAACACAAGAGAGTCAGTTCATCCCATCTATGAAATGGGCTGTTCATTAGCCCATTGATCAAGCGGTCCCATCCTGTCACCAACATACAGCTGGCCAGCGATCTAAGTCACACACACACGTGCACGTTCACACACGGAACACCTTTCGTCCCACACTGTGGCAGTGAGGACTCTGGTAAGTGGGGTCAAAGGTTGTGTGTAGTAATCCATCTAAGCAGCGTGACAGCAGCAGCTAATAAATCACTCATTCATGGTTTAATCCATCGTCTGTCCTCAGTGCAGACTAGAAAACAATACACCGCTAACACCATCTCTCTCTTTCCAGACCCAGACTCTCTAACTTACTACTTTTGCTCATTCATTTGGTAGCTCTTTGTAAGAAGTCAATTCTTGTATAGGCTAAAATAACATCTTCAGAATGGTTAAACTTCAACATTAACCTTCATTTTTAATTTATGTGCCTTTAGCTTCATCAGAGTAACCAAATTCATTTGAAAGAGAGAAATACTATATGGCCGAATGTTGAAAGATGTTGCAGGCAGTATACAGAGGTAGGAAGGTTTCAAGGTACACTACCATTCAAAAGTTTGGGTCTGTATTTTCTTTTTTTTTTTTAAGAAAGAAATCCATACTTTTATTCAGCAAGAATGCAAACTGTTCAAAAGTGACAGTAAAGACATTTATAATATCACAAATGATTTACATTTCAAATAAACTTTCTTTTCATCAAAGAATCCTGGAATTTTTTTTTTTTATTGTGGTTCCCACAAAATATAAAGTGGCACAACTGTTTTCAACATTGATAATATTAAGAAATGTTTGTACAAAATCAGCATATTAGAATGATTTTGTTCTGAAGGATCATGTGACACTGAAGACTGGAGTAATGATGCTGAAAATTTAAAAATTAAAAATATATTAATATAGAAAACAGTTCTTTATACTGTATCAATGTCACTATATTACTGTTTTTACTGAATTTTTGATCAAACCACAAACTTTTGAATGGTAGTGCATATCCTAATGCAAAATAGATATTACCTTAATAACATCCCATAATTATGAGCACATAATTTGTTGGCTCGTGGAAAAAATATATATTAAATACTAAATATTAAGTAAATCTAACTTTTCTGCCATTGGGACAAGTGGTTTTCAGTTGCATTACAAACCGTCTAACACAATAAATGAAGAAAATAATTTGATAAATGCCATTTTTTTTATATTATAAACAATATGAAACATTATCATAAATATTTGCTTAGTTATGACTAAAGCTTACTTGAATCTGTTCTAGATCTGAATCTGTTGATATGACAAGGTTAGGATCCTTGGAAGTAGGGGTGCAATGGATCATTTACTTTAAAAAGTAATTCAGGGGACCTGTTACCACAACTTAAACAAATTCAAAATCTTTTTTTTTCTTTCTTTCAATTTCTGGTTCCAAGCATGCTTTGCATAAGACTGGATATGCTGAAATTAAATGTTATTTTATATGCTTTTAGTGAAGTGAAAGACCTGTTAGTGTTTAATGATGTTAAGTTTGACATTTAAAAGAGTTTCTTAAATAGTTTTTGTGGTTACAACTGTGCTGAAGAACATGAAGATAAAAAACTATATTGAAGTTATCTCTAGCATGTGCTATGATGGCTGTGTATTGTAACTAAAAGAGATAATATTGGTTCCAGGGCTATAACTCAAACAGTTGGAGCAACTTAATTTTTCAAATTTTTAAGTTACATTTTTTTTTTAAATCAATTTATAAAAAATAAAATAAAAAAAATGTTCATGCTACAAATTAAGTTCCTTTAACTCAACTCTCTAGTTTATTGGTTGAATGAAATGAGAAGTTATCATAACTCAAAACATTTTTTGAGTCAACACATTATTTTTGTAGTTGATCCATGATCTGTACGGTTTGGCACGCATGTGATTCGCGGATTAATTGAAGTTTAACCATCATGAAATTTAACCATCATGAAGTTAAAGGGGACCTACAGTAGGGCTGGGATATGGCCAAAACAAATGATCACGATTGTTTTTTATATCAGTCGATATCGATAATTATCACGATAAATGTCAAATCTTTATTTCTTTCAAGTTTAAAGGTAAATTTTTGCTCCTAAGTGAAAGTTGTAGAAAACAGAGCATTAATTGTGGTTTTAAACTACTCTTTATTGTCAGAACATATCATGACAAAAACTTGCCAAACAGGAGAGCATTTCACAAATCTGAGTTAGAACATTCAGACATTTGTCATTTTTCCTTAACAAAATAAATATCTTAATAGAAAAAAATATTTCTTAGTTTCTGCATGTGCTAATTTTTCTGACTGTTTGAGTTTTATTAAAATTAACCATTGGTCATCCAGCATCATGCATTTAGATAATAACCACAGATAAAACCGGGCATAGCCTACAGCACCTCACTATCATGGCAAAATGTTACTTTCTGGTTTCTATGCTATTTGTTTGAAAAACAGTAGCCTAAATACATTTTTAAATAATGTAATTATATCCCATTAGTCCTTTAATACATTGTCTACATTAATAATATAATACAATTCAATATGTATAACCAACATTTCATAGTGCTGTTAATATTAGTAGGCTAACGTTACAGTAAATATGTGGTAAATTATGGGAATTTGTAGACGGAATAGCCTTCTGACTGTATCGTTGCGCACACTGTTTCTCCTGTTTGTCAGCGCTGTTTCATCTGCCTTTAAACTGGTTTAAATCACTGAGACATTTACTTCTCACTGGATCTCGTGACCGAGACCGATCAGAGTAAACGCATCTGTCTGCTCTAGCTCGCGCTGCGCTGCCGTTTGGACTTTGAGCCGAGCGGATAAACAGTCCGTGAGGCGCGCGTGGTTCAAATGAGTTTTGTTCCGCTTTTGGCGCATAAACATTATCGAACATTTATCGAACTCTTGATATCGTTTTATCGAGAAAAATTATATTGCGATAACTATCATTATCGTTGTATCGCCCAGCCCTAACCTACAGTACATACTTATGTGTCTGCAATGCACAACCACAACCACCCTATTGCGGAAATCCATCCACTCCGTTTGTTATTTTCCCTATAAATCTGTCAAATCGAGACTTGACAAATTGAAACCGTTCAGGAAAGTGCTCCAATGTGACGTCACATATGGAACAGGCCCCGTCGACAACTGGCACTGAATCTGCCCTATTCACTTAGCTCCTCCCCTGAGTGAGCTGTACACAGACCTCCGTGTTTATCTTCTTGTCAGAACATTAACAGCAGCATTCAAAAAAGAAATGTATTCTTATTAAAGCTAAAAATCATTGACTTACTGGGCAATGAGACTGCAAGACAGCTGCCTTAAATTTCACACAAAGCCTATGACACAAGAGAGGACACTACTTTAATCTAATACAATGGACTCATGTATAATAGTCAGTATTTATGCTGCTTTGGCCCCAGAAGAGTTGGCTATTAGCTATGAATGAGACTTCTGAGTCTTCCCAACCTTAATTTGTTCCCTCACTATCTGTCGTTCTCTCCATTTCCTGAATTCCACTTGTTTTTCGATGCGTGACGCCTCACCTGACAAAGAAGAGGAGAATAAGAGAGGGATAGAGCAGAAAGAGAACGAGAGGAAGAGGAGGACCAGCGGTTGATCTTACAGTTTAATTACCTGCCTGCCTTGTAAGTGCTCTAGCAAGGAACTACATCCCTGGCTACAAAAGACAGCTCTGCTATTCCAAATAATTAAATGCTGACCCATTAAAGTGAGAACATGAGGACAGGCCTCCTCCGCTCTCTCTTTCGGCACATCATCCTCCTCCTCCCTGTGTCCTCACTTCATTGCCTTCATCCCTCTGTCCGTTTTCTCCCTCACCAATCATCCTGTCACCCCCGCCTCTAGACCAACTTTGTTTAGCATGGGCAGCGCCACCGTTATATTTGTTTGTTGTGATCGTCCCACTCAGATTGAAAGTCCTGGGGTTAAAACCCCTCAGCAAGAGGGGCTCAAAGTAATAAAACTAGCGATTAGCTATTCCCATCGATGTGTTCGGAGGGGAAGGGGGAGAAGGAAAGGTAGTGGCACCTCATTACAGCACTGCACTTGGCTGCTTTTATCGGTAATTGGACTATATAGGCCTTCATTATAATTTACTTTCTTGGTCCCCCTCCTCCCCTCTACAAGCACGCAAACTGATAATGCAGACAAGCAGAACAGAGTGGGCCTGTTAGTAGCTGTAGAAACTGACACCATTTAATGGCTAATTATAACAACTAAATTAAAGAAGAGGCCCGCAGAGGTAGCAGGATAATACCAGCACTTCACTTAAGAGCATCACCACCATCAGCTGAGGGTGTGCTCACCGATAAGATAAGAGGAACAAATTAAAGTATGTCCCGAACTTAAAGCTGGCCAGACTGTGGACAACAGCACTTATTTTTCATTATATTTATGCTAACAGCAGGGAAGGTGAAAGTATTGTGATGTGGATTCCATGGGTTTGTTTCTTTTTTTTTCTTGTACTATCAGCCGCTCGCAACAGGATGCATCTTTAGTCTGTCTTGTAGCGCAATACAATAGTCGTAGCCAATGATTGAAGTAGAGCTCAAGCAAATACAGCTAATTACATTTGATACCCAGCATGGTGCCCTCTGTAAGCAATGACTGCATTAAATAGGAGGCTGAAGTTGTTGTGAGCACTTTCAAATCAAGTCTCTGAAGGAAAATCTCAATGTCGTTGATGTTATTTTGGTCTAGCTAAAGGCACACAAGAGTCACTCCGCAAACAAGAAAGTGTTTTGACAGAGGAAGGAAAAAAAACTGACCTAAATTTAAACCAAATCTGAACAAATTTGACATTTTTTCTACAAAAACCCCAGTGACACTGTCTCTAGATCCTCCACATACATACGGTTGTCTAGAAGCTGCACCTTGTAAGGTTTGAAGGAAGTGAAGTCTGCTAACACATCCTGGCTTACTCTAAGTCACCCACCCCCAAAAGTGCTCTGCATTGGACGCCTCTGTCCCATCGATAAGTGCCACCTCGCCTCCTGCCGTGGACTGGCACAGGGCTGGCAGTTCAATAGGCTAAGCTGGCGGGATGAGGGAAGTTATACCCACCCCCACTGTCACTGAAGCCTGCCAGGCCTGACGGAAGGCCATGGAGCTGCCTGCTTAACGTCACTCTTCCGGCTCCTCTTGCCACTCATCGAGACTAAGCGCTCATCTGATTGACAGACATGCTGGATCCTTTAATGATGATGATGATGATGGTGGTGGTGATGCTGGAAGTGCTGGTGATGTTGGGGGATTTCTGAAGCTCCAGACTGACTGTGATTATGTTCCGGGAGGAACAAGCGAGAGAGCGCCAATGACATGGCTGATCCGGCTTAGCTTCGTCAGGAACGGATACAGGCGTCAATGTGCGGCGGCCATGTCACAGTGGTAGGGTAAGAGGACCTGGGGAGTGGGTGACATAAAGCCCTGGATTTACCGAAAGAAGCTAAACATCACACATGCTCCTAGTTCTATAGGGACACAGCTGCCGAGAGAGAGAGAGAGAGAGAGAGAGAGAGAGAGAGAGAGAGAGAGAGAGAGAGAGAGAGAGAGAGAGAGAGAGAGAGAGAGAGAGAGAGCTTTGATGATGCTCTGGACGAGGAGCTAATCACTAGCAGCATGAAGCTAGAGCAACTTTATAGAGTGATATTGGAGTTCCAGTGTCATGGGCAGCTTTTGATCACTAGTATCCAAGTCTGCACTTCTAATCCCAAACACTAACAGCTCATGTGTGTCTCAGACTGCAGACTTTGTAAACAGCGGAAATGAGTGGCAGGTGGCTAAATCACCAACCAGAGTGAAGCCCAAAACTCTTGATGAAGACTCACAGAGGATGAAAGAACTGTGTGATTGTGTATACTGTGTGTGTCAGAAAGGGTTGTGTAACATTTGTAATTTCTTTAAATTTCAATTAAACTTCTGAATTTGAACTGAAGTAGAAAACAGAATTGAAAGTTGAACGTAAGGAAGTGAAATTAAATAGAATTCAAAGAAATTTACAAGACTGTAATTTGTAACTAAAACAAGATAGAACGCAAGATAGATAGTACGCAAAAAGTACCTGGATAACCTGAGCGCGCATCTGTAACCGGCAGAGTAACGCCCGTTGCAAGGTTGTCCTTCTGTGCTCGCCGTATCCCTCTTCCTGAAATTAAAATAGAATTCAAAGAAATTTACAAGACTGTAATTTGTAACTAAAACAAGATAGAACGCAAGATAGATAGTACGCAAAAAGTACCTGGATAACCTGAGCGCGCATCTGTAACCGGCAGAGTAACGCCCGTTGCAAGGTTGTCCTTCTGTGCTCGCCGTATCCCTCTTCCTGAAATTAAAATAGAATTCAAAGAAATTTACAAGACTGTAATTTGTAACTAAAACAAGATAGAACGCAAGATAGATAGTACGCAAAAAGTACCTGGATAACCTGAGCGCGCATCTGTAACCGGCAGAGTAACGCCCGTTGCAAGGTTGTCCTTCTGTGCTCGCAGTATCCCTCTTCCCTTAGTTAGCTTGTAAGCAGCTAGTTATTCATTTGTGTCAATAGCACTTTGTATAAAACCGGCACATCAGGTGGAAAACTAAGTAATCCCTTGCAGCGTACTTCCTCTTTGCTGTGCTGTCGCCTATGAAAGGTATGTCAACACTCAATTTCTATTGAAAACGTGTTATTTAAGCTAGTGGTGTGTAAAGTGTAACTGTTTGACAACAGAGGTGTGACGGTGTGCCAGACAATTCCGGGTAGCAAGTTGTTGGTCTACCGAAGGTCTTGGCTGGAGGACACTATGTACGCGCGCTCTGTCGTTGCCTATTGGGGTGTGTGTTGAGGTAACATTGGCTGTATGGCTCACAGTAATGTTTTTTTTAGGTAATGTGTTTACATATGTTTGTTGTAAATTGATCTATTATAATATGACCATGTTTCACTGTAAGCCCTTGGGATGTGACTAAGCAATAACCTGAAGGCATGATGGGCTATTTTGTATGTAAACGATGCTTGTGTGTGATGTACATGTAGGTTTGCATGCGGGGGAGGTAACTGTGGAGCCCCATTTCCGTTTATGTGGAATATTGTATCCCTAGAGAAAGATTGTCAATGTTGCTTTGCCTTCTGTAAATTTAATGTAATTGTAGCTTTTGCCTCATTTGTTTTTATTTTTGTTATTTTGTTTTTTTTCCTGTCTGATCTGGTCTAAATATAGGCGTGGTTGGTTGATTTGTTATTTTTCCCTCTTTTATTTTTTCGTATGTAGGCCATAGGTGTGATATTGGCTGCCCCATTATTTTGCTGTGGTAATGCTAACATCTAGCTTTTCCTCTTCCTGATCCAACCAGAGTGTTGAAGCTGTTTTGTGGAGTAGGTCGCCGGATTTGAGTCCTTCTCTTCACGCATCGCACACAGTATTTGTAGTGGTAATGTGCACCTCACGATTTGTAGTGATCACTTTGTTTTAATAGTATCTGTGAGTGTGTGTGTGTGTGTGTGTGTGTGTGTGTGTGTGTGTGTGCAATTTCAAAAAAAAAAAAGCAATTTCAGATGCAGCCAAAGTCCTTCATGTCATTCCAATTCAACTTCCTGTAGGTGTGGCCAATTTGATTCAAATTCACTCATAAATTGAAAAGGAGCAATTTTTTTTTCCACAACCATTGTTTGAGACTGTCAAATGGTCAAGGGCCCTGTAAATGGGATTCATCTGCCATCATACCTCTCTCTCTCCAAAGGTCCAATTTCACTGTTGAATGAGACAGAGTTTAATGAACAGGCACTGCTAAAACATTTCATCCCCCACTCACTCACCCACCCACCCATCTTTTTTTTTTTTCCCTCCCCAATAACCTCTCTAACCTGAGGGAAAGCACACCTTGAGCTTATTCAGCAAAAGTCAAATGCCAGCACCTCAGTCTCTTTTGCAGTGCTCACTCTTCTGCATCTGTGAGCATGCACTCACATTTACGCTTGGAATGGGACTGTCTGCAAATCCCTCTCTCCTATTCAGAGATGGGTAATTGATGAAAAGGAGAATGGTGAAAAAAAAAAAAAAGTTGCTCATCTTTCATTACTTTTTTTTTTTTTTTTTAATACAGAGAAGGTACAATGTATGTGTTTGGTAAATGTTCTGTGGTTATAATGTGGAAATGAAAGTGTAGTGGCCCAGGGGTTGGTCCCTGCTTAACCATATTTGATTTACATCAATTAGGTCTCTCACATAAGATGGCCTAGCAAGGAGCTAGGTAATAACCCAGAAATAACCTCATTAAAAAAGACAGCATATCGGTCTGCACACAATGAACTCATAGCTGAAAAATTAGTGACCTGGAAAGTGGCAGGAAGAGTCAATGACGCTACGTTGGAGAGTGCCATATCTTTCCTGTTGCCACAAAGGAGAGGTAGACATGTTCAGAAACAGACCATGTATTCCTTCATTATCCCTCCTTTCTTCTTTTCTTTCATAACAAGGTCTGCAGCCACGCTATTGTTTGTGGGTCTAATTAGAGTTCGGGGGTGGGGGCAAAGCTGTAGCTCAGCGCTAATGGTTCGACATCTCCGTTACCTTAGCTAGCATTGCATCCTTTGTTTGGTGTTAATCACCTGTTATTATGTCGCTTGGATCGTAGCATATGCTTCTTTAATAAAGCAGATGCTACACTTGTTCATTTGCGTGTTTGTTTGCAAAAGGGGTCATCATGGGGCTTATCTTAGCGACAAAAATGTTTTAGTATACAATTTTTCACTTTTTTGTTTTTTTTTAAACCTGAAAGATCAGATGATGCATTCACTAACAAGCATGTTCTAAACAACCCTGTGCCTTCGTTCAGCTTTGTCGAGTAATGAGTTTACTGAGACTTTTGGGTGAAATCAATATACATTTTTTTTTCCTTCTGTTTCTACGTCCCTAAGATGAGAACTCCCTGTCGTCTTCCAGTCACTCTCCCCACAAATCTTTCGGACATGCAGCGCAATTAAGAGCTAAAGCCCACCGATGTAAGGGAGTAATCACTGCTTTGATTTCTCACATCAATACAAGCTTGGCCACTTTGATATGCAGGGCTGCCTTGATGAGTCTTATAAATATATTAAAATAAGTTTAATTACCAATTCAAATGCAGCCGAGCCCCAACTATAAAAGCATATACAATAAGAGCACACAACGGCAGGAAATGAGGGACAAATTAAAGGGCTGCGAGGAACAAAAAAGACAGAGCTCCTGACAAGGCACGTGTTTTAGCCCTGTGTCTCCGCTTCACCTTTCATCTTATTTTAAGATCAGGGAAATCAAATTTGCCCCTTGCCGTTTTGATTTCTTCATTTCTCAGAGAGAAAATATTCTGTTTAATTATTCCTTCCTCATGCAATTTTAATGGGCCCCGATCCCTCTTTGAAAGTGCGGTGGGGCGGTGAAGTACATCTGTCAGTATTTGCTCTTAACTCTAAAAAGTTGCAGAGATGAAATGGCTGTGCCGAACGCCACTGATGTGCGCTTTAACATATTTGCTTCACTTAGCTCAGTTGATTCAACACTGAAGCCTGCTGCGATTCATCAGGGACATCATCTGACAGAACAAGAAAAACAAATAATCTTTAACATTTGCTTCTTTTTCCTTTTCTAGCTATATTATTGCAATTATTATTTTCTTTGTTATGTTGCTACAGCATCTTACCTTGATATTATCTCAGGTCATGACCAATGGAGAACAGGTTAAAAGCCACATCATTGATTGCACTCAATGTGCGAAAATGCACTCAACTGATGTCCGTGAGAAAACATCAAACTTTGAAGCTGTATGAATAAGGAGGGTATTTATAATCACATTAATCATTTATTTTCCATCTGGTGTGTGGATTCTTGTTATTTCAAAGAAATGATTCGGGGTCATTAATGGTTGTCACAAGAGTAACATATCAAGTTGGAGGACATTTTTGACATGGACCATGGCACAGTGACGAGAGAATCAACCTTTTCAAAGCTAAAAGCTTCCCGTTGACTCATTAAAATCCCAATAATTACATACATCCAACCATATCTTCACACCTTTAATTGCCTATTACAAATCACCACTCTCATTTGCGGTGTCCATATTTCTCTGTTGTCAGCAGATTGTAGCTTTGCAGTGTGTGTATGTGTGTGCGTTCCTATAAGCAAACTATACAAAAAGAAGAAAAAATGCTGCAATATGCTGTACCTTATTATTTGTGCAGTTTGGTATCATTTAGATTTTTGTAACTGACAGCCTGACTGTTCATACATGTACTCACACATGTACTCACAAAATGGCTACTGGAGCTTATTCTAGAATGATAATTGGGGTTCAGTGAAAATAAAGGTGGTTCTCCTTACTGTCTGAATGTGGCACTGCCAGCTCTGTCATGCTAGGTCATAGATCAAATTGGTTGAAGGATCAGTTCACTTCAGAATAAAAATTTCCTGATAATTTATTCACCCCCACATCATCCAAGATGTTCATGTCTTTCTTTCTTCAGTTGAAAAGAAATTAAAGGTTTTGAGGAAAACATTCCAGGATTTTTCTCCATATAGTGGACTTCAATGTGGTCCAAGAGTTTGAAGCAATCTGTCATTTTCTAAAAAAAAAAAAAAAAAAAAAAAAAAATTATATACTTTTTAACCACAGACGCTCGTCTTGCACTAGCATCGTGATGCACCATGCATTACATAATTACGTTGAAAGGTCACGCATGACATAGGCGGAAGTACCGACCTAGTGTTTGCAAAGTGAACGTGCCAAGACTAAGTCAAACGTCATTTACAAAAAAAATAAAAAAATCAATAATAAAGGCAAAACAATGTCGGACGATTTTGAAGTTGGAGGAGAAAATGAGATGGAGGTTTTCGACCTACCCTACCTTTTTGAACCGAAACATGTGATGTGTGAGCTTTCAACATGATTACGTAATGCATGGCGTATCGCAGTGCTACTGCTAGACAAGCATTTGTGGTTAAAAAGTTTTAAAAAAATATATATATTTTTTTTAGAAAATGACAGATTGTTTTGCTAGATAAGACCCTTATTCCTCGGCTGGGATTGTGTAGAGGCTTTGAAGCTGCATTGAAACAGTAATTTGGATCTTTAAACCATTGTACCCCATTAAAGTACACTATATGGAGAAAAATCCTGGAATGTTTTCTATAAAAAGCCTTAATTTCTTTTCGACTGAAGAAAGAGAGATATGAACATCTTGGATGATGTGGGGGTGAGTAAATTATCAGGAAATGTTATTTCTGAAGTGAACTAATCCTTTAATGTTGGCATCATAGAAGGTGTAGACAGGTGAGAAATTGTTAGTTAGTGGGCATAGAAAGGGGAAAGAAAGCCATGGAATGCATTTGGGGAAAATATAAAAGTAATTACAATTAACAAGCATTATATTTAAAGTAGGGATGGGCATTCGTTTAAATTTTCTTAATGATCGCCGGGAGAATTAACGATCGATTAATCATTTAATATTTTTATATTAAAATGTATTATTTAATTTTTTTTTTAAATACAAAAAATATAGGGTGTTTTTCCTCGATCAGACCTTTATTACAAGAAGATCAACTTGTGGCAGTTAAATTGGGCGTTTGGTTAGGCTAAACTTGACGATATATGCGCTGCGGTGCTCTAAAGCAGCGGAACCTGCAGCTGCGAGCTGGCGTTCTTAAACAGAGACCCTCGTTTTTTCCAAAATAATAAATAATAAAAAAAGAGTCATGTTAAATAGGGCTGTAACGATACGCGATATAAAACCGAAATCGCGATACTCAGATCCACGAACCTGTGTCGCAGTGTGGGAAGGCAGAATCCCGACACACCCCTTCCAACTCCCAGAGTTATCCTTCCTGTCCAGGTCCAATGCTACCACATCTTTAAATTACTATTTGAAGTTAACATTATAAAATACGTAGACCTACACCACAAAAATAGTTGAGGATAAATTATTTAAAATTGGGCAATTCCAGCGTTATAGACGTGACATTTGCAGTCAACACTAGAAATACAAATTCTCAGAAAATGCATTTAATATATTGAAACTTCTGTTTATATACCATACTCCCTTAATAAACGTTATGTAAGTCTAGACATGCATTTTATATTTAATAAAGGGAAATAGTGTGCAGTGTACTTGACACATTTCACAGAATTACTAAAAAATATTTTGCCACCTAAAAGTTAAAGATTTTTTATGTCACATCCCGTTACGGACGTGACACAACAAATTTTTACCTTTAGGTGGTAAAATATTGTTTAGTAAGTATGTGAAATGTGTGAATTACAGAGACCTCAAAGAGACCTCATACATAAAGCACAAAGCCTTTTAAATGGAATTTCGTTTTGTATTAATAGTATCTTAATTTTAATCAATGTTTCATCAACAAATTACCTGGATTTAATAAATAATAAGTAAACATATAGAATATATTCTATATGTTTACTTATTATTTATTAAATCCAGGTCTATAGATAATCACGACACGGTGGCGCCGGCGTCTGAACTGCAGCTCGTCTATGCTGAGTTTCGGTTCATTTATGAGATAGCTTCTTGCCTCACAGACCTGAGAAATGTATATCTACAGAACGCTTGAAATATCTACTTTTAAACAGAACAATTCAAAACGAAAGACAACTATGTAATCCATATGATTACATCCGGGTTCACTAGGGCCAAGCCTACTGTGAAGATCGTGAGTCAGCAATGTCAACATCATCTTTGCAACCGAAAAACACTTGTTTATTAATAAACAATTTAAATGTATCCCTGTTATATTTTACATATTCATAATCATTATTTTTGCTGGTTCTTTGTGACAGCTTTTAGGTGCTTTACTGGCAGCGCCACCCTTACATGTTACATGAACGCGTCACCACTGCATCAGCACAGAAAACATGGAGATATTTTTAGACAATAATCCCACAGCCTATTCGATATTCTATTATTAAATACTCAGTGACTCATCCCAACCAAATATTAAAAAAATGTTTACTTGTAAGCGTTCATGTGACTATACCTTTCCATGTAACGCGAGCTAGTCTGTTATAACTCACACCAACTTCTGCACCAACTGATTTTGGTTGAGAAAGATAAGCATGTTGATATGATCTGAGGTCAGACGTGACCACAACCTGGTGACCGTCAGTCCAGCCGCCAGAAACACCCACTCTGAGGGGACTGATGTTGCTGCGATGCACGGTTACCTCCACGCTAACTTGGCCAGCCAGGGCCGTGACCTCTTCATGATTCTTCTTTGTAAATCAAAACGGAAACACGCAGGTAATTTAGTAGCCTACTATGGCGTAAAATGTTTAATTGCTGCCAGGCCAGCCTGCCACAGTGAAATTCATTGAATTGCTTCAAGACTCACATACGCAACGCAACCTGCATTAGTTGAGCCTAATCCATAACAAATTAACGTGATCGACGATTAATCATGCCCATCCCTAATTTAAAGTAATTTATTTAAAGGTGTCATGAAATGTATGAGGTGTCCTTGATATTTACACATTTAAGTGATTACACTAATAACAATAATAAAAAAAAAACATTTAAATTAAGTTACATACTTACCTTTTTGAAATGGCAGGATTTGAAATTGCCCCATTTTGTGATGTCATGATTTTCCTCAACACACCCGTTAACATTAATGTGTAAATCAAGGAGGCATGCTCTCAACAACTCATATCTATCAACCACAAGAATGATACTGTTGTCGAGTAACACCGTGTCCTAACTACACCCAACGCAGCAACGTGCGATAAAAGCTATATTTTCCATGTTACTCTGAGTTTTTGTCCTAACCAGCCGCGACAGCGACACGCAACGATTCTATTTTAGAAACGTTTCTATTTTTCTGCGACGTCACGGAATCTCAGGTACTGTTTATGTGCTTTATTTTATGTTTAAAGCATGCAATGTGACTTTTATTATCATTTAGTGCTCCCAGCTTTGTAGCTGTAAAAGCAACAATGGATAATTCACCTCAGATCATTAAACAAATGGAAACGAGAATGTTCAAGCTGTGAACAAACAAGTGTATCCTTTGACACAGATTGTTTTAGTAAGTCAGTAGCCTATGCATTTTTAATAATGTTTAAATGGTGTAATATTTGTGAATTTGATTATGTAGCCTACTTATCCATTTTCTTGCCAGTGCATCAAGATTACTCTCTGGTGCTGTGCACTTGCCCCGAGACTCCGCCCACACACTGTTCTGATTGGCTGTGGGTTTTGATTGATTTTGACGCATCTCGCAGTCACGTCTAGTGTGGATAGACAAATGATTTGTCACTGGAATCTTATCGCATCGCGTCTGGTTAGGACACGGTGTAAGACAATCCAACGTTGTTCTGTCTCTAGACAAACAGCACCTCCAAAAACTGTGCATAAAAGATCAAACCATTGGAAATGTGTGACTGAAGTTTATTTTTAACAACATGCCTGTGCATTTGAACAAGAATGTTTTCATTTGTTTTTCAAGAGACTTTTTTCTTAATTATTCTGAATATGCACCTTTTTTTATTATTATTGTTTATTATTATATTATTATATTGTATTAAAAGATATTGCAGTACCAAATATTTTGACCTCAGATGCAATCGTTGTGGTTGCACTGGACCACTTTAATCTGACACAGGGCAGGCTCAAACATATATGGCTCTGTCCATCTTGAATATAAAAACACACGTCACACATATGCTGTATCTGAAATTTTTTGATGTAAAAAAAAAAAAAACTCCAGAAACATAATAGAAAGATCTGAAGATGCATTTTATAAATATGTTTAAAATAAAAATTTGAGAAGCTATGACCACTTAGCATGTAGCAATTAGCATGCTGGTGTGCAGTGTTGGGCTCGTTACTCAAAAAGGTATTACTCATTGCTTCTTTCAAAAGTAATATTATTACTTTAGTTATTACTTCCTGGCAACAGTAATATTTTACACTACCAGATTGGATTGTTGGATTTTAAATCAGTAGGGGTTGATGTAAAAAAAATAACATTGTAACAAGATATGTCATGGATGGTAACTGAAATAATCATGGATTGTTACTGAAATCGTATTGGTAAGTAGTTACATTACTACAGTAGTTACAGTTACTGCATTAAGTAATATTATTACTGAAAAGTGTTACTGGTAAAGCATTAATGCCCAACACTGCTGGTGTGATAGTCACTTAGAGTCGCTTAGCAACTTTGTAAATTTGTAATTCAGTATTTACCTGTGAAAAAAGAAAAAGCATTTTTGAACGAACGAACGAACGAACAAAGGAAGGAAGCATTTATACATACACATTAATGAATAAATTTAAGTTTCGAAATATAGTCATAATATGAAGTGGGAATACACCTAAAATATTCATTCATCTAAAATCACATGGCTGAGGACGTATGCAGAAGTATTTGTTATACATTTTACTATAGAGGTGGTTGCATCTGTATAAATGTGGCAATGTTCGCCTGTTGTTGCAAGCCATTACTGTGAAGCGACACCTTGAAGGATGGCACATGTGTTGGATGTTTTTGGCGCTGATATTGTGAGCTTGTTTGAGTGTCCTTCAATGCTTTCTACAGCCTGGGGTGCAAACACACAAATGCACACACATACATACCCACACCGACTAAGACACTTACATAGACACTGTGAACAACAGCGGGCCACGGTCAGCGGTGACACTGCTGCCCTGCCAACACTGAGTTATTATCTAATCTGAGGCTCTGCCCAGGGTTACATTTGTCAATCTGTTCTGGATGGGTCCTGAGAGGCTTCTGCTTTCTGGCAAAATGTAGAAAAGAAAAAGAAAAAAAGATTATGACCAAAAAAAACAAACATATTCATCCCAAAATGCCTACAGGCTACCTGTTGTTCCTTATCTTCTGGTCTGGATGCATGGCATGAGTGATTTGTGTGTGTGTGACAAAGAACCTGACCCTTCAAATTTACAACAGAGAAGGGGAAAGCAGCGCATAGTGTCCTTGCAGCTTCAGCAACGTACACACTCTGTAAAATTATGGGTCAATATTCTTTTGCTTATAACAGTTAATTATGAAGACTTGGATGACACAAGAATCTCATTATGTATTTTTTTTTCCCATTTCCTCAAAAACTCACTCGCCATCGAGGCAAAGTTGTTTAGCAATCCAATAACATGAAGCATTGATTTTTATAGCTGTCTAATTGCATCCTCTAATCAAGATGGAATACCATAAGTGATTACGCCCCAGGCTGTTAATAAACCCATAATGACAGTGCAATGAGGTGGCTTAAGGAACACCTTGTAGACTCGCTGTGAGATGCGAAAACTCTGTGAATATGATGTGTTTGATCTGCCGGTGACAGTAACAGACTAGAGGAGCCCTTTTACTCCATGTGCCGGTGGAGAGTAATTGATTTAGGCCGTAGCAGGAAAGAGAGATGGCTGTCAGTGTCTGTTGTGACACTTGCAGGATGTCTCTGGCGAGATGTAGCAAGGGAAACCGGCCAATTAGAGAAGCACAATCAAATATTCAAGAGAAGACGGACACAGCCGTTATTTATCCATGCTAACACGTGAATATTAAAGAAGTTAAATGGGTGTGGTGTTCAATCTTTCACGTTCACAGTATGCTTAAGAGTGCACTCTTGTTTAGATGGTTAAACTGTAGTGGTTGCAAGGAAAAAGTACCTAGATTTCCGCATAATTTGGTAATACATTTTACTCTCATCTTCAACCAAGTCACATTAGACAAACACAGTCTTATTAAACATATTACAGACAAACAAAATGTTCTCATTTCATTATTAAACATGCAATATAACATTCACAGTGCAAAGAGGAAAATGTAAGAATCCCTAAGCTAATGATTTTTCTAAAAGCTAACCTGGAGTTCAGTCAATGAGACGAGATGGTTCAGGGACAAAAGACTCACAAATTCAGAGTTTGCTGTTCAGAGTAGCTATTTAGAGAAGACTAGAAAGAGCTACAAAAGTATCTCTAAAAGTCTTGTCATCCATAAAACAAGAATAATCCAAGAATGTCAGTGAAAGACTATAAATCTCTAGAACATGCTACATATCTGTTGACACATCTACAATACGTCAAATGTTAAACACTAACATGTTCACGGAGGGACACCACAAAGTAATCCAATGTGGTTAAAAAAATAAATAATAAAATAAAAAAACTACAATGTACATTAAAAATTTCCTGGGTTCTTTCGACTCATGTTTGGGTCAAATATGGGCAGAGGACTAAATCAACAATACAACGAATTCAATAGAAGAAAACATGCCAGCTGGAGTGGTCCAGTCCGAGCCCTGACCTCAACCCGACCCAATTCTCTGGCATGACCTCAAGAGAGCCATTCACACCAGATGCACAAGAATATTGCTGGAGTGGTTTTATAAAGAAGAATGGTTCAAATCAGATCGCTGTGCAGGTCTGATCCACAGTTACAGAAAACATTTGGTGGAGGTTAATGCTGCCAAAGCTTGCTGTCAACTAAGATGAACATTAATTTGTGGGTCTATTTTTCTAACTTTGCTGAAGATCAATTGCATCAATAATGCAAAAATCCAGGTAAAAGTTGCATACTTCTTCCTGAATCCGTAGCTCACTGTATAACACCAATGTTTTGCAGAGTTTTCTGCAATGATTCTAAAAAGAAAGCATAGATGCAAAGAAAATACTCATTATTTGTCTCATGTAAAGGAGGCAATATATATGTGAACAGGAATTAGAATGTGATTTCAATAAAAAAAAATCATAATGTTAAAGGAAACAAATAATGAAAATAATATGTAAAGTGTTTTACGCACTAGCACACAGGTAGCTGCTTCTGCTTCATTCCCCTTTAGCACATATACACACAGAGAGAGCTTTTTCCCCTCCCGTTTTATTGATGAGTCTGTCCTGAGGTGCATCTTCATAATTGTGCATCAGAAAAGTATAGCTCTGTGATGGATATTTGTACATAATAAATGCAGATAAATAAGAGACACAGCCATTTTTCAACCGTTTTATGCCATTAACACTATCTCCCTCAGCAACTGTCAGCTTCATAAAAACCTTCAGATATATTGTGTTTTAATGCCCCTTTATAAATGCAACATAAAAACGCAATATCCGAGAGCCTGTCACTTAGATAAACAAAGCAGAATATTGATTTCCCCCTAAATTGAAGTGGAGAAAAAACAATAATGCTATATTTGTCGTAACATGGAATTACAAGTGGTAACTGTGTTAAATTCTACCTTGCCTTGTCAGTTTCACACGTCTCCGTAGTTATTCCTCCAGACTCATTTCTTAACTGAAAACCCTGCATCTCCTTATTGGATCGGGATGCAGCCCGAGATCCGCTCTCGCAGCTTATGCTACTATTGGACCATATTACCCAGAATGCATTGCCAGACCTGCGATTAACCTTGCCTGAGTGCGCATACAGTCGATAAAGCATAGGGTAAATAGACCGGCTTTCGCTCTCAGATCGAGCACTCCGTACGGCTGGAGTAAGACCGTATCCAAGCAATATCTTTAACACAATTCCTCAAGAAGGATGAAAAAAAGCTTTAACAAGCTGGATACCTAGAGAGTTAGCGCTCCACGTCTTTTACAAATAGTCTTACAACGCTTCAAATCGGTGCTCTGTGAGCGCTCTGTGAAGTTTCCCACTCGCCTCTCCCTCGCTCCTGCTCTCTCCCTATATTAAATCGACCAATCAAAGCATGTCAGTCATGCAGTCTGCCCAGCGTCTGACAGCTTGGCAGCTCCAATGCGAGAGTGCCTCATTCATTCTTATGACACGCTTCCGATATCTTAGTGTCTGACTCTCGCAAGGTCCATCAGACCGAACAAAATTGCAACCAGAAGCTATCTGATCCAGCTCTGGGTGGTATTAGCAGCCTGTCTCACATCTGAAATGTAATAGGAGGAAAGGCAAACTAAAAAACACACAATGCTGTTTATTAGCATGATGCTAATCAAGTACGAACAAATTCCATTATGGAAAAATTCCCTTTGTATTGACTTTTTGCGAGCCAATGGGCATCCTAAAAAGCACCACAGAAGAAAAAAAAAAAGCTTGTTTGTTGGAATGAATGTTGGATACGGGCCATGAGGCACTCTAGATCGAAGCTTCACTGTAAAGGTGTGTGTTTTGTAGAGAAACTTGAGGGTATATTGACATTGCCAGAAGGGCCCTGTTTGAAACTGTGAGAGGATTGCTTAATTGCACATGAATATAACTAGAAGGTCTCCTATGGGTCCAGAGCCAATTGGATTTGATCAAAAATGGAAAGCCACCCCTGATTGTGATGACTCCAATAAAAAGATGTGACTGAAACTGGAGTGTCTACTCCCGTCTGGCCAATCAATCGGCACAAGGACTGCACTCTCATCAGAGAGTGAGTTAGTCTGGCATTTTAATGTTTGACCAGTTTAACAACAAGTAGACCTAAAAATGAAAGATAGTTCACCCAAAAATGGAGAATCCGTCATTATTTACTCACCCTCATGTAATTTCAAAAGTTGTATGATTTTTTTTTTTCTGTCAAAAACAAAGGCCCTATTTACACCTGGTATTAAAGATGCGTTTTGGTCAATCGGATAACAAGTAGACGAGGCACATACCCGTTTACACCTGTTGTCTTTTGTCCACTTTCAACCCCTTTTTTCCTAGTTTCCTTGAGGGGAGGGTCTATGGGTGGATAGATGTATGTTTATTTGTCAGATCTTTTGATGTAATGGACAAACAAGCGCACAATTTATATATGAATGCGCCCGGAGACAACAGAAAACCATACGGAGAGCTTTTGTGGCTGTTTGAATGCATTCAATCATATGAAAGCTTACACTATGAAAGCAATCCAGTTGAATGAGTTTTCAACTACCTCTCGAAGTGGTTTAAAGTGGACAAGCTCAAAACGTTTTAGACCCTGTTTACACCTGTATTTAGTGTTGTCCACTAGTGATCCAATTTAACAAAACGCATCACATTATAGCCATTTACAACTCAATAACTGTGAATTTAGACATATTCTACTCTTTTCACATACTGTTTTCTACTATACAGTAATGAAGTATGTCTTTGGATGCAGCCATATAATGTAAATGAGTCATATGGACCACATTCATAAGGCTTTTATTGTACTTTTTGGAACTTGACAGCTCCTGGTTCTCATTTATATTGTACAGGACAGCACATTGGAATATTCATCTAAACTTCCAATTTTTGTCTCAAGGAAGAAATAAAGTCATACATTTTCTAAAGGACATGATGACATTTTTTTATTTTTGGGTGAACTACCCCTTTAGGATTTTATGCTCTGAAGATCTAAAGTGAGACAAAAAAAACCTATACGCTAGCAAGTTATGCATTTTCAACTACATCTGATACATACTATTATAATTGGTGCATTTGTTTTATTTTTGAGTTTCTTTTACCAGTGGTTAAGTTTGAATAGTGGCATTTTGCTAGATTTTTCTGTTATGTACAACATACAGTTTTCTGCCTTGTGGTCTAATGAGAGACCTGTCCCAAGAAAGGCTGGCTGCACTGGCTAAAAGTAATAATTAAGTGCCAATTAAACCCCACTGCCCATGAGCAAAAGCAAGCAAGGTCAGTGTTTGTCAGACTTTACTGCGAGAAGAAAAAGACACCACTTTCCTCGCATTGTTCTGTTTATTTGGTACAAGTAATTAAAGCTCAGTTGAACTGAAAAATCATTTTGCACTTGTTTTTCTTCTAACCTAGACCTAACCAAATAAGTGCTTTAAGTATTGTGTCAACACATTTTATTTTTTTCTTCCTCTCCTTCTTTTGTTGTCATGTTGTTTTCCAACTGGACAACATGATTCAGAGTTGTGAAAGAATTATATTTTTAACATTAGTGAAACAAGGACTGCAAATGTGCTTCCACTGCATCTAAGTAGAACACATCTGTGACATAATGACAGCTGACAGAGTGTGTGATGCTTTCTTTGCTTCTCATTAGCATGCAGTTACAGCAGCCAGACATTACCTGTTGATGGCAGAGAAGAGGTGCATGCTGATGGACAGATGGATGGGGTGGCTGATGAATTCCTGGCAGGTGCTTTGTCAGAGGAGAAGCAATTTAAACCTCAGGGGAGAGGAGCCATTTGGAGTTCACACCAGAGCTCTAATGTAGAAAACAGTCAAATCCTTCCACTCCCTTTCATAATTAAACCGCACCGCACAGCGGCGTCTCCTAACAAAGGACCGGACATGAGCGGTAGCACGTTGGCCATCGGCACTCCTCTTACCTGACGCCAAGCATCAGGCTGACTGTGATTTAGAAAAATGTCCGCCGAGGGGTCAATCTTCCTTTCATAGGTTGTGACTGATAGATCCAATACCTTTGGAATCAGATAAAACTTTGACGAATGGCTTGGCAGTCGGCTGGTGGGAATCACTTTGCCCTATGCCCGAGCTGGCCTGTCCCTTTCCCATCACGGACTCTGCTGGCTTTGATCAATGGTTCCCACCTGCCGTTGCATAGGGCAGCATGCTGTCACATGATTAAAAGAGCTGGAGGATATTGCTTTCTCTCCGTTTGCTCGGCGAGAGAGAAAACTTCATAAAACTAAGGCGACAGCACTTTCTCTGCTCAGCCCTCTCACTCTCCCCCGTCTGCCACTTGGGTGATCTGGATTGATTTGAGAGCTTTGGCTGATTGGAGAACAGAGGAGTGCGGATGAGCCAGGAGAATGAGAAACATCTGTTTCAGCATGTATCTCCCCGAAAGGGAGCCGTGCTGACGACGACGGCGGTGCCTGTCATAAAGAAACTAAATATGCATTCTATAGGAATCCAGGTTGGGTTTCATTTTGAAGAGAATCAGGAGACTTTTATCATGCACATGACCTCATCAGATGACAAAGTACGTTATGCAAAGACCACAAATCAGGCCATGAGGCAGATAAGCTAAAATATCATGTGCAGCGCTTAGAACCCTGGACTGTTGAACGAAAAGATGAGATTTGGGGAACGGTGGCCGTGATTGACGAGGGAGGTGGAGGACTAGATGTCCCCGCATGGATGCAGACCATCTGAGGCCTCTGAAGTGTTTTGCACGCTCAGTCACTCATCACCCCTCATACTGGGGACTCTCACATAAGCCCCATAAATCACCGCTATCGCTCCCCCCAACTAGTGATAAATCGACCTGGTGATTAGTGTGATATATAGTGCAAAATGTAAATAATAACAAGTGTTGCTAATTGGTGCACTACCTGGCAACAAATCTGTAACACGGAATACTGTATTTACCCGACTGCCATTCTGCATCCTACAGAAAGGTGCCATCCCATTCCCTCCTCCCTACAGCATTTGCTCTTCCCTAACTGCTCTGTACTACTTTTTTAGTTTATTTGTCACTGGGGACAGGTCTCACAGCTATTGTTCAAGTTAGGGCAGGTTTAAGACCTGAAAACGTACACTTTTTTTTAGTCTTGCTTTTCATTATTTGCATGCATTGTCGCTACGCACTAGCAATGATTTTAATATTTGATTTTAGATTTGTATGGCCCTGGGAGCCGTTATTAATAGGATGAAGCTTTGCTCAGAAATAGATTATGCAACATTTACCCAGCTGTTTGACAGTATGGTGGGATCTATTTTTGTTTTATGCAGCTGGGGTCTGGGCCTTCGAAGATACTCCTGAATGTAATAGATTGCAGAGCAGGGCCATGATGTGTTTTCTTGTTCACTACTAGAGCACAGGTTCACTACTAGAGCTGCGTTAGAGGGAGATATGGGTTGGGAGCCTTGTATGATGAAACAAAAGGTGGAAGTAATACGATTATGGAATCGTTTAATAAGATTACCTGAAGATAGACTAACTCGGAAAGTTTTTGATTGGGATAAAGCTCACAATTATCCTTGGTCAATGGAGGTCCTTGGAATACTTTCACCAGTAAAAGCACAGTATATATTTACAAATACTTTACAATGTGATATATCTCAGGTTAGGCAGTTTTTGTTTAATTCTTATAAAGAGCAATGGCAACGGCAGGTGTTATACAAGCCCAAATTGAGAAGTTATGCTCACTTTAAAATGAATACTCCACCGAGCCTTATGTCAAATGCTGGCTAACTAGATTACAGAGGTCTTTGTGTGCCCAGCTTAGAGCTGGGGTGTTGCCCTTGCATACAAGCCCAAATTGAGAAGTTATGCTCACTTTAAAAATTAATACTCCACAGAGCCTTATGTCAAATGCTGGCTAACTAGATTACAGAGGTCTTTGTGTGCCCAGTTTAGAGCTGGGGTGTTGCCCTTGCAGATTGAGGTGGGGCTTTATAAAGGTGTCCCAGAAGAGGATAGATTATGTGTTTTGTGTGATTTAATGGTTGTTGAGGATGAATGGCATTTTTTTTTTTATCCTTTATATTATGAATTAGGAATGGGTATGTTTGAGAGAATTCAATATAAAAAGCCTGATTTGTTTTGGATGACGGACGGGGATATGTTGAATTGGCTCTTTGAAAATGAAATCTATAGTTTGGCTAGATATGTGGAAAAGGCGTGGAAACTTAGGCAAAGGAATTTATATCCTGACCTAAATTGACGGTGTCTTGTCTTGTTTTGTTTGTTTATATTGTGATAATGATGGTAATGTATCTTTTATGATTGTCATCTTTTTGTATTATGTTTGTTTTATATTATTAGTGTCTTTTAAGCCTATTTGGGCTGGGCATGTAAGTGCAAGACACTCTAATAAATAAAATGATTTAAAAAAAATAATAAAAAAATGTATGGACTATTACTCTCAAGATAAAAAGACAACTGTTGATGTACAGTTGAAAATATTATCCAACCCCCACTGCAAATCAGTTTATTGACAAAATGTACACATTTTCAGCAGTTTGCAATGAACAGATTAAACAAAACTAATTGAAATAGCTTAACACAACAAATGTTTCAAATGGTTTCCCCAGATTCAACTGAAAATGCAACTGTTAATGTCTTTTGCAGTCTCAAAAGTCAACCCCTTCATGGCAAGCATCTTTAGTACTTAGGAATCCTCATGAGTAGTGGTCAACGGATATGGGTTTTTTGATGGCCAATATCTTAGAGAACAAATTAGAAAAAAAAAAATTAAAATAAACATACTTAGGCCCTATACTTCATGGCAACTTCTTGAATCTGCAATCCTATTACAGTATTTTTCACAAATAAAGTAATTGTTTAAAAATATATGAATATGTGAATAAAAAGGAAGTAAACACTGTAACAGGGCACTCAGTAGGCCTAATCTAGTAATTTCATGCGCACTGATAATTTTTCAAATATAGACTTTTTTTTGACTGACATTTAACAAGGTAACGCTAAGTTTACATACAGCACACAATGAAAACGATATGAATATGACACAGTGGGCACAGCATATTTTAAAATGAAGGATTTAAAGTTTTTCGATCACGTCTCCTGTGAAGCTGATCTTCTGTTCGCATTCACTCACTGCGCACGGACCGACCATCACTCGCAGTAACACGTTTATTCAGGCTACAAATGCACACTTCACAAGATATCACAGCTGGATTCGATCAAATCTGCAAGGTTTATGAAATTAAAAGTTTATTAGATATTCAGAGATTTGTTTAAATGATGTAGATGCACATTTGCTGAATGTTGACAGTAAATGAGAAAGTATTTTAGCCTGATTGTTTGCTTTTTCTGTTACAAATAATATAAAAGCAAACACATTACTTTTTCGCATATTATTTACTTTATTTACCAGTTCTGTAGCCACCAGTTCTGTCTAACAAAGTATTTGATATGACAGACAGAGATTGTAAACTAATGAAGATGGAGAATGTGAGTGAGCACTGTGTGATCAGTCCTCTCAGCGCCGCCCGTCAAAATAAAAGTCAGCAGCGCCGTCAAAAAAAAGTCCCGTTTCCAACACATTGGCCGATCAGAAAAAACGGCCGATATATCAGCCTTGACGTTATATCGGTCGACCACTACTCATGAGCAATGGCCTCCAGTTCAGTAATATTCTTGGGTTTGCATGCTGTAACCGCTTTCTTCAAATCCCACCACAAACTTTCTATGTGGTTCAAATCAGGTGACTGTGATGGCCACTGTAGAACCTTTCAGGACTTCTTCTGCAACCAAGCCTTGGTGGAATTTGAGGTGTTTTTTAGATCATTGTCCTGTTGGAAGGTCCAATGATGCCCCAGCTTCAACTTCCTCACTGACGGCATGACGTTTTCTCCTAGGATTTCCTGATATACTTCAATAAATCCATCTTGCCGTCCACACGCTGCGGGTTTCCAGTGCCAGAGGATGAAAAGCAGCCGCAGAGCATCAGCGAGCACCACCATGCTTAACTGTAGACAGAGTGTTCTTTTCAGCATATGCTTCATTCTTCTTCCTCCAGACATATCGCTGATCCATAGGGCGAAAAGTTCCAGTTTTGTTTAATCACTCCACAGAGAAGGATCCCAAAACTTATGTGGCTTATTTATATCATTTTGAACACTTTTCTAGTGCTTTTGGGTCAGTATGCGTTGCGCAGTAAACTGCATGCATTTAGTACGCACCTTACTGTGAAAGCTGTGTCACTGTTGCCACCAAGTCTTGCTGCAGGTCTTTTGCAGTCACTCGAGGGTATTTCTGAACCTGCCTTCTCAGAAAGCTGGTTCCAGCCATTGATAGCTTCCTTTTTCTGCCCCGTCCAGGTAGTGTAACCACTATTCCTTTAACTTTGAACTTCCAACGGTGTCTCTAGGAACATTTAGTGCCTTCGCTATCTTTTTGTATCCTTGTTTGTGAAGGGCTATGATATCTTCTCTTAACTTTTTGAACCATTCTTTTGATTTAGCCAGATTTCTATCATGCAGTCAAACACGACACTCAACAAACCAGTCAGTTCAGATATTTAATGTGTTCTAGCTCAAGCACACCTGGTGCAACTAATGAAGCCCTTGATTAGTTGCATCAGGTGTGCTTGAGACAACAACTGTTTTGTAGATTTGTGATGTTGTGAGGGATTGTATTCTGGGGGTTGAAAAATTTTGAGAAAGGAAGTCATTAAAAGTTTCATTTTCAGTTGAATTTGGGGAAACCACTTGAAACACTTGTTCTGTTGAGCTATTTTAATCACATTTGTTTGATTTGTTCATTGCAAACAGCTGTGTGTAAGTGTAAATTGCAGGTTAACCACCACAACCAATTAATGTGTAAATCAAAGTGCTCAATATGTATATATTTAAACATTTCTGTCTTAAAATGCATTAAAATTCTTCAAAGCTAGCATGTTTTTTACAGTAACTGGGTGATGACGTCATAAGAGGGAGCGCAGGCGGTATTGCACTCACTCTGTGTGTGCGGGTTGAGGGAGAATAAAGCGGTTTGCGGGACTCCCGCAAACTAGAAATATCTATGAATAAAACATAAAAACTAATACATTTTTATTCATCTGTTGCAGAAAAGCAACAATAACAACTAAAACAAAATAGAAACGATTTTCAGGCCAGAGTTTCTATTTATAACATGTTTGCAACGTTGAACGATGTAGCCAATTGCAGACATATGTGTTGATTTCTTGAACGCAATGGCCAATCAGAAGCATTTAAGATAGACTCCCCTCACCGCTCAAAATGGACTTCTGTTCAGAGCTGAATTCTGTATGCTGGCAAATCCTCTAATTATAACAAACAAAGTGTATATATTGTGAAAGATTCATTGTGCAGCCAGCTTCATTGATGATAACAGAGATGAGAGATCACGATGAACTGATGTCAGCTTTTTAGGAATTATTATGGGAGTGCACTTTGCGCGCATTCAGTCATGCACGCAGTAGCCTGCTTGCTTTTATGTTATAACAGTGGTTTGTGTGTTAATGCTTTACACCATTTTGGTATAAAAAAACATACAAAACAATGGTGGGCGGTTCTTATCTTTATGTTTAGTAAGCACACTGCATTATCTTCGTAAAATGTAATGAAATGAAAAATGTAACCTGCAATTTACACTTTAAAAGTCTGTCAATTTTGCCAAGAAACCTGATTTGCAATGGGGGTTGAATAATTTTGATTACAACTGTAAATATTTATCACCTTAGTTTGTTTACCAGGCAAAGACACCCACGAGAACAGATATAACTGTATGTCTCAGATACAAACATTACAATCGAATGCTTTGTTTGTATTCGGTGCTGAAACATCCACAAACAATACATACACAGCATAAAACTGCATTGGCACCACAACCAAAAATTACGCAGCTGTCTGCTGTAAATTTAGACTTCCATATTGCAGTGCATGCTGTCAGTCCGGATGAAAGTCAGGGGCCGTGAGGTACTTTATGAAGCTGCTCTGGGAGTCTGCTCCTGATGTACTGGACTCTCAAACCAAAAAGATGGCATTCGAAAATAATTGACACAACAGCTCATCCGCCATTACATGGTCCTCATCAGCGCCCTACATGAGGAGCTCCAGATGCCTGTGTCTTTGATTTACACTCGGTGGAGAGTGAGAGGAAACACCATCTGACAGAAGCAAGGAGACTGGTTGTAATTAGCGCAGGATGTATGGAAGTAGTTAAGACCTGGAAATACCATTGATCAGGACGAGCTATTGACAGAAACACATAGAAGCAGCTGACAGAAACACAGCCGGTCATTTCTCACTCCGGCTCCTTTCAGAAAGGTGCTGCTCTTGATAGCAAGCTAACATTTTCAAAGTGTAAGACACAATTCCATTTGGCAAGCCTTTGTACACTGTGTGTTCATTGTAACATTTGCAAAAAGTGTGCAAAGACATTTGTAAATTTTACCTTTATGGGTACTACAGCTTGTCACTGGGGCAGTACCCTCAAATATACATCTTTGTACCATGTAGGATGCATATTAGTACTGAGTAGATATTTGTATAATATTAAGGTTCTAATATGCACCCTTTAGGGGTAAATAAGGAACACAATTCTACCTTTTAGGCTACTGTCTTAGTAAAAAGCTAAAGGTATTTTTTTTTCTCAGAACATTGGAACCCCTCACATTTGTTGTTTTAATCGACTAAGTATGGCTGTCAATCGTTTTAAAAAAAAAACTTTAACTAGTTTACAATAACTAGAAGCACTGACACCTTAAAATGGCCCACTTACGTTAAAAATTAGGTGGATATCCAGTCCATCACTGGCCTACAGCCCACAGCAATCCGTTCAATTTGTCTAAGGTACAGTTCTCATGATAACAGGATGTGCAGTATGTGGATCAGCTAGGTACACTCTGAAAATCTTTAAGGTGGCACTTCAAGCTTGAATTGCTCTGATAGCAGGAAACTTCATTACTGGAAGCATAATTAATTGTGTTAATTTTTTAGCAGATTATTTCCTTATAATTAATTGCTTTAAATTAACATGTTAAATTGACAGCCCTAATGAATACGGTATACTACTCTTATGGATTTCTAGCTTTATAGACTCTTATAATTGGAATTTTTCTTATATTACACCTGTTACGATTCCCCCTACAGACTTTCTCACCACTTCTCTGTCTATTTTCTCTCACCTGGACTTATACAATAATGTGGTATGTAAAAGTCCCCTTTACTTTTGTAAAGCCCTGCTAGCATGCTGCCGGTGTGCTGTGACCACTGTATGCAAAGCGTGGTATTAGTCACAGGCCGGCTGGCCATGACAGGCCTGCAGTGTGAGGGAGATTAATGCCGGCCAGGGCCACTTTATTATCTGTAGACTCTTCTTTCTTGCTCTCTGACTCCGTCTCGCCATTGCACCTTGCCATTAATTGTCTGTGCCCTCCCTCATCCCCTCCCACCCGCTCTAGAGTGACGGCAAAAGCACCTGTCCCTAGCTTTGACAATCCCCACCATACCACACTCAACTTGTATAGACGCACTCACACACACCTGCCCTACTGCCGACGGCTGCAGAGAAAATAACATTTGTGGTCAATCTCCTCTTGAAGGCACTGCATGCCAGGAGACATACAGGAAGTAAATGCAGCTGTCCTCATTTCCTCTGCACTAGATGTGGTCTCTGGCCCCATTTTAGTTGCATAGTGGAATCAAATAACTTCCAGAAGGTTTTTTTTTTTTTTTTTTTTTTTTTTTTATTTATTCTTTTTCCTGTGTGGAGTTTGATTTTTGAGTTTGAGTTAACTTAATGCATATACTTTACAGCAGAGATTGGTATTATTAAATGAGTAATTATTTATGAGAAAATGACTATTTTATACTGTAGATTATTAGACAAGTCAGATACAGGCAAAAACTTAAAGAACTGTCAGCTATATTGCTACTATTGTTTTCTTTATTTATTTTCTTTTTACAATCACTCACATGCAACAGTTGAGGAAATGTTTCTGATACATCTTTAGAATGCATGCAAAATTGCACATATTCCTGAAATGTTAACTACATTAAAAATAAATAAAAGAAAAATTTTATTTAAGAATTTATTTTCATTTTTTTTTAAATGTATGCCTCCCCCAAAATATAAATAGAAAATACTTCAATACAGAAACTAAATAGACACTCCTCAATCATCAAATGTATTCAAGTATTAGTATATGTGAACAGATGAAAGTTTAATTAATTAATAGGTGAGGCCAAAAAAAAAACATATCATTGACGTGTAAAACAAGCATGTGAATATTCTGCTAGTCCTATGTGTTCAGAATCTACACATAGCTGAGTTTTTTTTTTTTTTTTTTTTTTTTTGCTGAAGTAAGCTGGATGCAGACTCTGCACAGATATCAAACTTTATAACAGTGAGCATCACCTCCACCCTGAGCAGCATGAGTATTCCATCCAGAGATGAAGAGATGGGTGGTTCTGTCAAGCATATGCCCCTGTATATTTCCATAGGGCATTTAGCAGAACACACCTCTCTATGGGAATCTATCACATACTGCAAAACGAGTCCTCCAAGAGGTCCTTCTACGAGTTTATATCAACTTCCCAGCTGACAGCCCACCGCATTAACAATTAATTATCCGGGACAAGCACTAACAGGCTGGGTATACATAAGCCCTCTGGGAGAGAGACAACCCAGATGTCACAACGGACCGCCATGTATAATCCAGAGCCTCACTGTATTCACTCACCCACTCCCTAAGGACACTCACAAATCACCAACCAAAACACTTGTGCGCTTTAGGTTTGGTCCAAAAGGCAGAGTCCACTTTACAAGTGAGAGTTTGTGAAAATGAGAAAGAGAGAGGGAGGGTTTGAGGGTATAAAGATCAGGCAGTGTAACATCCTTCAAAACCTGACATTAAGTATTCAGATGCTACAAAAAAGCAAAGTGTTGGCAATTAAAATAATCAATCTTCCTGGTGACGGTGTACCCAACATCTGTTCAATAAGTCCCCCGCTCTTGGTCTACCGGGAACAGAGAGGGTAAAAGGGAGGAGAGAAGGTCCACTTTTAGCTGTCCTTCAGTGATGAAAACCCCTCCAACTCTAACACACACACTCGCAGCGTGGCCGGTCCGTGCGGGCCTGATGTCAGATGGTTCTGCTGTGTTGTTTCCTTTGTTATAAATAACAACAGGCCACCTGGACTTCCTCCACACACCGGTTTACCGACAATTCGATATAGGAGGGGAGACGGGAGGGGGGCACTAATGATCCCGCAGGCTATGGGCCTCACCGGCACCCCACCCTCCACCCCGCTCCCTCTCTCTCCTCATCCCAGGCTAATGGGACGGAGGGGATTCAGGGTAGGAGTGATGAATGACAGAGACGGATGGCTCGGGACAAAGCATGTGCTGACAAGCAGTGAATACGGGGCAACGTTGCAGAAAGGTCAACGCCAGGGAGAGAGAGGAAAAGGGGAAAAAGTGAGCCTCGCGTGACTTTCAAAGTTTTCTCTATCGGCTCTCGTTTGAAAATGTCTGTGTCTGTTTGTGTCTACGAGTGTTTGTTTGAGCGCAGGATGAAAGCGGGACAGAAGCTCGTAGTCTGTCCACTGACCTGGTCTACTTTAACCCTCATGTTGAGACTGACTTTATATTTATGACATTTATATTTATTACATTTGAGGTCATGGGAAGCCCAGTATGTGCAAAAAAAAAAAAAAAAAAAAAAAAAAAAAAAAAAATATATATATATATATATATATATATATATATATATATATATATATATATATATATATATATATATATATTATTTTGAAGTAATTTTCCCTTTATATTCATTCTACATTACATTTATGGCCAGTTTCACAGACGAGGTTTAAGCCGAGGTTTGAGCTGTCTTAACCGAAAGCAACTTGCACTGTCAGTGCAATTGTTTTGTCTCAAGATGCACACCAGTATTTTTTTTTTCTAAGGCACGTTTATAAAAGCTACTTAAATATTCTAATTGAACTAAGGCCTAATCCTGGCTTAATCTAAACCCTGTCTGTGAAACCCGGCCATAAACAGCACAACGGTTTTCAACCTTGATAATAAGAAGAAATATTTCTTAAGCACTAAATCAGCATACTAGAATAATTTCTGAAGGATCATGTGACACTGACTGGAGTCATGATGCTGAAAATTAAGCTGTCACCACGATATCAATTACATTTTAAAATATGATAAAATAGAAACATTTCAAATTGTAATAATGGTACTGTTTCTACTGTATTTCTGTATCAATCAAAGGGAGTCTTGGTGAGCACAAGTGACAAAACCATAAAAAAATATATATATTACAGACCCTACTATCATCTTCATACTTCAATGTTAAGTTCATTAAAATGCCCAAACAGACCATGAGAGTTAATATAAGTGGGCTACGATCAAAACACAATAACATACCAAATCATTGCTGTATTAATTATTTCTTCAGCATAATTCGCTCACTATGGATTGATACACTCACATGGGTAACGCTTGCTCTCAAAACAAACCCCTTGGCACAACAGCTCTGATCTACTTTTGAACCAGTGCCAGAGGCCTATTTTTTGGGGGTACATGTATCAGCATGTTCTGATAGTTCCAGGTTAAAGGAGGCACTCAGAGAAAGAAAGAGAGAAAGAGAGAAAGAGAGAGAGAAAAGCTCTCTCAGCTGCAGTGCCCACAAAAAGAGGATCGGTGACTGCTGCTCCTCAAAGCACAAAGAAAGCGTTCAATTATGATGTGTCTGCATCTGCTGGAACATCCAGGCGTGAGTGTCTAGTTGCCGTCCCACAGGATCAAACCTGGCAGATCTGCCCAGATCCAGGCGTAGGTAGCCAACGCTGATTTCGCTGCGTGTATGTTGTGTACATAGGTGTGCAGAGTATGTGCACGCTACATGCTCACGTCACACCAGGGACACTTGTACGCTGCCACGCTCTTTCCACTGCCAGTGACCCCCATGCACAGCTCCCCATGGCTCCCCTTTTCAGCACGCTGTTTCTAATCCAAAACAAATGATCTCAGGAAAGAACAGGGCGACATGGAGGAGGGAGGGAGCGAGAAGGGAAGAGACAAATAAAGGGGGAAAAATCGAGAGCATTATCACCTTGGCCAAGCATCAGGAGCTTTAAAAAAAAGAGAGAGAGAGAGGAAGAAAAGAAGGTCTATGGGCAAATTCATCTTCTCCCCTGCTACAATCAATCTCTGGCCAAAAGAAATACACAATAACTAGGCAGGAAGAGGCCAAGATTTATGGGCCTGAGACATCTCCACTGACCAGCAACCACCTCACCCCATTCTTTTCGCTCTCTCTCTCTCTCTCTCTCTCTCTCTCTCTCTCTCTCTCTCTCTCTCTCTCTCCTCTCTCTCTCTCTCTCTCTCTCTCTCTCTCTCTCTCTCTCTCTCTCTCTCTCTCTCTCTCTCTCTCTCTCTCTCTCTCTCTCTCTCTCTCTCTCTCTCACTCTCCTTTCCTCTCCTCTCCTCCATCTACCCCCCAACACTTACAATGATGTACTGTCTCCGCCGACTGTTTTACAAGTACATTAGCTTTATTTAATGAGATCAGCAAGTCATTTAACAGATGCATATGGAGCACGAGGCGAGAGACGCCCACTTACTCAAGGGCTCTTTATGTTGTAAAGTACATTTTGGATCAGATGTTCTGATGCATGAAAATGTGAATGTGACCCTTCTGCGAAGGGTTGAGGAGAAAAGAGGATGTTTTGTATACGATTGTGAGATTTATGCCATGTTTGGCCTGCTCTGAAAGGCCTCTCACTGCTCTGAAAGTACAACATATTAGAAGAGACCAGGTTTGAATGCATGTTTGAATGTGGGGCCTTTTTAGAGGCCTCAACTTTGCTAGGCATCAGTACAATTTAAATCACTCTTTATTCATATCTGGTTGTTTTTAAAAATGTTTGGTGACTGTCTACAGTAGTATGGATCCATGTCTTTGAAATACTGTCACTATCAGCAAATTTGGGCCAACTCCACTGTCAGGTGCTCTTTATTACATATGCTGTGATTTCCATTAAAATATCAATTGATTATGTTAAATTCATTTATAAATGTAATTAAATCCTCCTGACACAGACAGGGGCTGATAATTACTCAATTTAAACAAATGAAAATGAAAAAAAAAATCTTACACAAGATTAATTAGCATTTTTCTAGTTTCTATTATATGTGTCATTCACATACTATGTCTTTGTAAGGCGGTAAAACGTAACGACGGAGTTGTATTTTACATAGGGCTGTCAATTTAAAGTAGTGTGATTAACTATGAACAAAATAATTTGATAAAAGTGAACATAATTAATCATGCCCCTTAAATTCCATAATACGGAAGTAACACCTTAATGTTTTTGCCATGTGCACAAGCAAAGCTACATTTTCAGAGATCAGGCAGAACAGAATGAGTAAGGGGGAGGCGTTTCTTAGACTAATTGGATTTTTTTTTTTCAAATTGATTTTTAATTAATTACCAGTTTTATATTTCCATTGCACACTAATTATTAAATATTACCCATTTATGAACAAACAACCATTCAAGTTTGGGTTTGTTAAGTCTCACCAAGGCTGCATTCAAAAATACATCAAAATACAATAAAAAAAATGTTTAAAAAAATGGCAGTCATTACTCCTGTCTTCAGTGTCACATGATCCTTCAGAAATCATTCAAGTAACATGTTGAAAATAGTTGCTCATTAATCATTTTGTGGGAAATGATTTTTTTATTTTTTAAGTGATCATTTTTAAGGATTCTTCGATCAACTGAACATTCAAAAGAACAGATTTTTTTCTTAAAATAGAAATCCTTTGTAACGTTACAAATGCAATAAAAATAAAAGTGTTAATATAGCATCTGAAGCTTCTGAACCCTACCTCTGTATATATAATATATAAAACTTGTGTTCAAATTAGTTTTAATCATTTGAAAAAGCATTATAAACCAGTGTTAAATCCTGAAATCTTTAACACTCATCTTCAGTGATGACTTGGTCAGCTATCCTAATTATTTTTCATCAGTATCTGATGTTTAAAATTTCTTGCTGCATCTGTGCATGTACTATGGACAACTTTAAAGAGCTATCAAGTCATCCTGACAGCAAATAAAAACATACAGCAGAGTAATACAGACAACAGGATAAACCAAGGCCCTCATTGCCTATGTGTGTGTGTGTAAGAGAGTAAGTGTGTATACTTCCTAAAGCCCACGAGATCAGGAGAGAACAGCTCCTCCACACAGAGGTAAAAATTCATTTCTTGAGAGCTATATATCAAGCGGTATTTGTTTAATGAGTGCTCCTGCGGAAAGATGTATAGAACATGTCAGCCGTCCACTTGCAGTGCGTTCTGGGATACAGATAACATCACAGAATGTGACCGCTCACTCTGTCTCAAGCCCCATCCGCTTTATCTCCCTCTTCCCCGGCCCATTATAAATGAGAGGCTATGGGAGAACAAGGAACAAAAATAATGGAGGAGGGGGAAAAGCCTCACCAGCACTCCGCAACCTCACCAAAACAAACAAACAAAAGAATCATCAATGCCAAACCCGGATGGACATTCTGTTAAAGCACTTCAACGATGCCATTGCAATGTGCTGTAAGACATGTCGTGACGTGTGAACTGGGTGAAAAATGAGCCCTGTTAGTGGTCATCCTTTATCGGTTGAATCTCCTGGACTCATGTTGTTGTGAACCTGCTGTTTGGCATGCTTAACTAACCTGTGCTCTCCACTGGCAGGTCGTTGCACCTTTTAAGTTATGGAAATGAGATGCAAGAGGCGGACATGGGGCTAATTAATTGTAACTCGAAGGATAATGTTGGCCTGTCAGGGACGTCTGCACGTTGTGTAACATTTTTTAAGGGGAATGTGCTCAAAGTGAGAAGATCTGCTGGCGTTCCATCTTAATTGCTGTGCAGCCGGAATGCTAAAGCGCTTTCTGCTTTGCTTCAGCACCCCTCCTCCTCTGATCCCTCCTCTCCTTCCTGTCATAGTATTTATTGTGTTTGTAAACACCTCATACACAGGAATTATCAATGGGCAAAGCATTGACTGGGACATTGTGGGTGTGTGTTTTGGATGTAAACAAATTTGATACTCTGCATATATGTGTACTGGTTCATGTCCTGGATATGGATCACAAACATATCAGAAACCTGTTTTTTTACGGGTTTTGTTTTCCACATTTCCGCATTTTTTATTTGAGATTATATAGTTTGTTTTATTTTAGATTTATTTCAGATCCTAACTACAAAATATCAGAACAACAGATGTAGAATAATGACTAAATAAAATAAAATAACATAATTCAATAGAATACAATATCTCAGGCAAATTACACGAAATCGTCAATGTTGTTACCACAAACTAGAAAATATTTGGTGTTCGTGTTTCTCTTTTTGCGCATCCCAAGTATTTTGGGGGGACGTCTAATAAAATTACGATCACGTTTGTTACACGCAGCCACAATAAATAACGAAATAATCAAATAATTTGTGTGTATATATATATATATATATATATATATATATATATATATATATATATATATATATATAAGTTACTTTTACTTTTTTGGTTGTTTATCAGCATCATTGATTTTAAGAAAAACATATGCTTAGTATTAGAATAGTTATTTTAACATTAGTTTCTGTTAATTTATTCATCAAATTAATTCTCACTCTGATTGTGTTTTTTAAAGATAATTGATCTTTAGTTTTGAAATTGCTTTTAATTTTTGTTGTTTTCCTCTAAGTATTTGTGATTTAATATTTATTTCCACTATGTAATGACGATTTTGCCAGTTGCACGCTGCACTTAGAAAATGTCTCAATTAAAAACTGCAAACGCTTTTATTAATTAATCACAATTTAATTTACTTAAAAATGTTAATAGTTTAGAGAGAAAGTTAACTATTAAACTAAAAGGTGAAGTTTGCAGGTTAAATCACCTCAATCCAAACAGAATGACTGCCCTCAATCGTCATTGTTTAGGCAAATGTTTTTATAACAATTTTCCAGTTGTGTTTGTTTATAGTTGCACAGACACTCAACCTTTAAGTTTTGAAACATTAATGCACACTTCTATGAAAACTATATATATATATATATATATATATATATATATATATATATATATATATATATATATATATATATATATATATATATATACACATTTATAAAACTATAAATGTATAGCATATAACGTATATGATGGAAAGTCAAGTCTACCCACACTATCCTTAATACTCAGACTCCTCTTTATAAGTTTAGCTGAGTCTGAAAGAATAGAGAATAATGACGCTGGTGTTGATGGAAGCTGCCTCGTGGGAGACCAGATCCCGAACCCCCTCTGTGACACATCATGCCAAGAACGTGTTCGCACCAGCGACACCTCGTCCCCCTAAACCAGGGTGTGAAAATCCATCTGAATATGTAAATAAAGGAGGTGTGCAAGCGAGGACATGACAGCGCCACCGCACCTGTACAGTGCTGTACACGGGAGCTTAAAAGCTTATTCAGGTCTCTGGTCCAACTCAATCTCCTCAAATCAACTGCAGGGCTTTCAAAAGGCTCTCTGTGCTGAGACACAACATGTTCGTGACCTGTGCGACAGTGCGAGGAGGGGAGAGAGGGGTAAATGAGAAATAAAAGCAAGCAAAATTGCCTCCATGAAAAAGCCAAAAAAGAGAGAAAAAGACATTTCCGGCAGCACTGCAAGGGGTCTGTGAGTCTTATGAGTGGCTTTAAGAGAGTTGAGCAATGGTTTCACAGTAGAAACGCCTAGGAGTGGGAATCTACTACAGGAGATTATGGCTATTATTTGTCTTAATTTACTCTATGCTCTTAAATGTTAGGCTCTGTACTCCCTGCAGGATAAAGACGTCCCCTGTAGGTTGGACCTCCTACATGTGCAATGGGTTTTTATTGACTGTGAGAGAGAGTTGATCCGTGTGGGCCGTGGAAGGGAGGGGTAGCCCCTGGGTCTCGGCGATCCAAACGGATGTCACACAGCAAGAGAAGACTCTAATAACGGCTCTCTCGGGACCCTTCTGGGCCTGGTGGACCGACACATGTGCACACACATACATAGCCCGCCTCATATTCCCTCTCTAATGTCTCCTTGCCTGCTAGCCATAAACACTCACTGTCCTAACCTTCTGCAAAGCCCCCAAAATACCTCCGTTCTCTCATGGAAATGTCTAGCTGTGACAGATTCCAGTGGCTAACGGCCCTACGGAGACCAACCTTAGCTTAATTAAAATAATGTAGCTTCTTCATCCTATTATCCTCAAGACTTTCTCTCCTACTGTTTTATTCTTCTGTCACAAGGGCTCAATTGTCCACCAGGATCCTAAGTGACTCAACAGGATCCCAAAAAAAACATTGCTCTGAGACAGCGTACACCTCTTAGCGTGAGGCCTGGCGCCCAGAAGGCAACGTTTAGACCATCTGTCAGTCAAGCCGCTAAGTCTCTCTCCATCTTCGTGATGACAGTGGACGAGCTGAACGGCTTCTCCTTCTTGTCAGAGTGCCAGTGCTCATTGAGTCATCTTCACCCTGCGCCATGTCAACGGGCCCCTTTGTTCCACGCCAACCTTTTGACTGGGGCTAATGCAAACTAGTGGAAGTGCATAGTGACATGACGCAAGGTGATGGAGGAGAGAAGAGCCATGGCTGCTCCCAGCATGGGGTTAGAGGAGAGTTAGAGGTGTCGAGGAATGGGTTGTCTGTGTATACAGGGCACCTGTGGTCACATAAATAAAATAAAAAAAGGGAAAGAGTAGGACTTCTAGGCGAGACCAGGATGAGGGAAAAACTTAAAAGAAAGTGGAAGAAACAAGAATTGTGGCAGATGGGATAGTGTGTGACCACTGGTAATCGTGATTTTACCAAGACATGCTCCTGCATCAATATATTTGTTGATCATGGAACAACATTCCTGTCCGAAAATGTAGTCCTGACCCTAGCCCTACCCACCAGGCAACACTGATGTAGTAGCACCTAACCGTGACTGTAAGCCTAAACTTGACATTAACTGTAAACGTGTCACTCAAATCTGATTGGTTGATTGGAATGTTGCTCCAGGATCAACAAAGATGTTCATCCACTAACATGTTGTGCTTGGTGAAATCAGGTTCACTGTGACTGCTGGATCAAACCTGGGCCAGTTGTAAAAACTGCTAAGACTAATCTTACAAGTTCGTCATCATTTTTTTATCTTTAACTTTTTTCAAGTCAGATACATAAAAACATAGATTGTAGTAAGACTGATTAACCATAACTAACTGCTAGTTGGTCATACTAGATCTTAAGGCACAGTCTTAACATAATGGCAATGTTTATGCAACTGGCCTCTGTGTTCTTCTCTACCCAACCTTCACCGACCAAGGAGGACTTTTTTTTTTTACCCCTTTTTTAACGTTTTACTAATAAATACCTTAAAATAAATGGGCTCTCCAAGGGCTAGGTAAAATATTGATTCTCCAATTAATCACGATCATTAAATAATAGGGAGAAAATGTCTTTCCATTGAGCTGCACTACAGCACATACAGCACAACCAATGTAGTCTGATTCATGAATAACTTAAACACTTAAGTTGATCATTTAAATCAATCATTCAAAAGACTCACAAATTCAGTTACTGTTGTGTTAGTTACTTTTTGAATCTTTAAATGAATTAACTCACTAAATCCATGAGAGTGATTACTGAATCAACATCAGGTCACATTACTTTTCTGTTAAAGAAAAACAAACAAAAAAAGCATTAGGTACACATGTTTCCTGAATTCCTATTGGACTATATGCACAGTTACTTCCTGGTTTTCGATAAGCCAGTTCTGGCATTTACGGTGAACATTCTGTACTCACTGTACATCCACACAATTGTGTATTTATATTTTAATGCCGTTATCACACTTACTAAATTTGCTAATAAAGCAGTTTTATTGATTGCAATAAAGACTTGAAGCTAATGTGAACGTGATACATATGGTACATAACTGAGTGCATAATGCACCTAAACATTGTGCAATGTTTGATTTATACCAATACGGTTTTCTATTTTACTTCAAATAAATGCCTCTCTGGGGGTTAAAATATAAATTTTCTGATTAATCACGATCTTTAAATATTAGCAAGAAAACATGTCTTTTTACTGAGCTGTACTACAGTGCAAATGTGTACCAAGTTTAATGAATAAATGAATCCGATCATTATAAGCTGGTCATTTTAATAAATCATTCAAAGGCCCACAAATTCAGTTACTGTTGAGGAAGTAACTGTTTGAATCTTAAAATGAATTAATTGAATCTATGAGATCAGGTTACATTACACTCAGTTATGGATTTTTGATTTATAGTATATATACAGTACACTGTAAAAAAAATATCCAATTAAATGTACGGTTTAAAAAGACTGTCAGCTGAGACTGCCAGAAATTCATTGGGGGGAAAAATCTGGTATTACAGGATGGCATATTTGTGTTTTATAACTTATAAACCATACATTTCATTAACTAATATAATATTAATATACCTACTTGAACTTCAATAATTTGATTTTTTTTAACTTTTTTTTTTACCACCATAATTATACAGGTGGTAAAATAGACAGACATATGATGAATCAAGGCTTGTCTCGTTGTAAGTGGCCAGTCAATAAAATATGGCCAGTACTCAATGTAGACAGTGCAGAGGGTCATACGTACAAAGACAAAACACTATCAGAGCATAACACAACAATACTCAACTACTCAACTACAACTAAAAACTCAACTTCAAACTCATCACAATGCTGTCTGGATTTCTCCCAGCAATCACAATCCCTGCTTTAAATCGCTAAAATCATTCACGCACCACTCTTCAAATCCAAACAGTGCCATCATGTCTTCCTCATGGGCTGTGAAACAGAACAGGGACATGTTAAAATTCACATTAAAGACTGCAGAAACTGAGAGCAGCTCATATCTCAGCTCTTTTACGATTGTCATATAATGACAGTCACACCCGACTAGTGTTGTGGAAGTACAGGAGCACAGGACCAGCCCCTGTGGTCATATAAATCTCAGGGGGAAACGAACAGTGGCACGGTTCTACCAGCATTACTTACACGTGTCATAGCTGTCCACACATGGCCCACATGTCATACCATGACAAAAAAAACGGGGAGGGTGGAGGATTCCAGAACGTTCTACAGCAACTCCACATTTACCATATCACACGACTGCAAATATCTCTTGAACGCCGAGTCTCTGGGGCACAATTATTTGTAAGGGAATACAGTTCAGACTTGCTCTGTTCCCTTTGGATTTTATGATAACACAGCCATAAATGTGATCCAGATAGCATAGAACACAGTAAGGTAAAGTCCTTACACAGCAAAAGAGTCATGTTTTGAAAATAGCCTCAAAGAATGGCATTACATTTATTTTATAGCATTTTCATTAAATTTAATGGTTCGTGAAAAAATGAGTTATGATCATTTGGCCGTTTATTGCTGGCTAAAATCCAGACTCACAGCAGAGGGTCATGGAAAGGTCAAAGGGTTGTGTTCTCTACAGAATGACAATAATCAGTATGACCTGACAAATTGATTTTGCATCCTGCGCAGCAGCAAAGTGTGCATTAGCGAGCCCGCTAGCTTTTGTGCTGTGAGTAAATGGACAATAAAGCATAAAACAACACGCAATAGCTCTTCGGTATAATTAGCTGCTACTATATGAGGATTCAGGGCTTGGGTGGAGGGGGCAGGCAGCACTTAACACCGAGGCTGTGAGGGTGTTATGCCACTCAGAAGAACCTCATTCACTCCCCTTACAGTTCCCTCGTTACAGTGCCATGGCCAGCAGTGGGCAGCCGCTACATTTGGCGTGCCAACGGTCACACATCAGCGCGTTATCTCATCTCATCTAACACAGAGAGATGATGGCCGTCACCTCAGTAACTAACCCCCCACCCCCACAAACACACATCCGCACGGACGAGTGCTGCCTAGTAACAACAGCGGACCCGGTCCAGGCTTGTTTCAACAGCCAGGGCTAGACTAATAGATTTCCTCCTGTATTTATACCCTACATCACTCTTGCTTCCCGGGCCCTCAGCACAGGTAGCTGTTTTATATGAAATGAACAATCTTTATAGACGTGCCCGAGCCATAACAAGGCTGATTTTCAGCACCGGCCCCAGTGTATAAGTCCTGCTGAATTGTCAGGCTTTGCGCTCGACAAATCAAGCCTAACTTATGATGTTTTCTGTGTAATTTTTATTCCCGTTTGACTGGCCAACTACCCGGTAGTAATAGAATGTTGGGAAAAGGCCAGTGGGGGAATGTTTGCGCTCTGGGTGATTGATCGACGGCCACCTCGCTTTTCATTTATATCTCTCTCGCCCCTTCCGTTGCGAATCGGTTAAGTTTAGGAAAAATGAATCCGAAAAAAAGCACGGCAGAAGAGAAATGGCCTCAGATTGCAGCAAGGCACAATCGTAGATCTAAGCCAGGCCCTGGTGTCGGGGTGCGTGGATTGTTTGTGAGCATTAAGTTATCTAAATGAAAATCAATACTATGTGTGCCAGAGTTTTACAATGGAGAAGTGCCCCGAGACCATGCGGAGGGGTGGGGAGGAAAAGGGGAGGATGCATCAAGGAAAAGAGGAAATAAGGTCTGGGGCCCTGTGGGTCTCGGATTGGAGTCAAGTGCTGCGTCCCAATTCGCCTATTTATACTACACTCTAAAAGTATGTACACTTTTTACATACATCTCTCTCATACAGTTGCGTCTTTAATGGTTGCTCTCTGTCCTGTCATTGAAACTGGCCTGTCAGTAATCTTGTCACAGTTAAAATCCTCCATATTGCATTTACTTTCCCACCTTATCCGATGTAGTAGCATGTTGATCTGCATTTGTAGGTCTTTCATTCAGAAACTCTCCTCAAATGAATGCATAATAATGTTAAATTGCCAAACGGATTTTTATAAAAGTCCACATTGTTATTGCAGATTAAATCTAACACGGATGTCATTAAATAAATATTTTTTATCAGGTTAAACTTTGATTATTAGTCGCTCAAACCTTTATCTAAACCTCTCACCATTGGTTGCACACATTCACCATGTTTTGTCGGGGGGGGGGTCGAAGTTCTGAACATAATACTCCTCCAAAGCGCAATGGGTTGTGGTAGGGCTGGGCGATATGGCCTAAAAAAAAAATCCAATATTTTTTCACAAAAAATCTGATTTACGGGATAAATCGATTTTATACCCTTACTTAAAATCAATCGGCAGATGACAAACAAATTGTTCAAAACAAGTTTTAACTTAATTTTGTTTTGATTTTACCTTCTGAGATTTGATCTGAATTCCCCCCTTGGGGTTAAAGTGCAATCAGAAACAACAAGCCAAAAAGACAAGATGGCAGGCCCTGCTTTTGTAAACAGTGAAAATATAACAACATAACATAATATAACGTAACATAACATAATATAACATAACAACATAAAAAGGGTGGATTGGGATGGGTGGGTGGGGTGGGGGGTAAAAAAACTTGCATCACAATAAGTGTATTGTTATTGTCAAAACATTTGGTAACTAAACAAGAATTTTATTAAGTTTAGTGACAACACAATGTTTACATGGTACAATGACTGATATGCTACTGTTTTTATTATTGCTTGACACAAATTTCACAATTTCAATCCAATTCTTGTGATTTTATTCTGATCTTGATTCAATATCGTTTCCTTTGGATAAATATTAGGTAGCCTGCAGTAGATAGTTAATTTGTTATGTTAATTTTTCTCAACAAAAAAAAAATCTCACCTAATTCTGTAAACATACAGAGCCCTGTCAGTTGGTATTATTATTAAAGGTTAAAAATAACATCTCAAATTAAATATGCATTTTTTTATAACAACGTTGTAATATTTTAATGATATAGGTAAAAATATAATAAATATGTAGGCTAATATAGTTATCATATTTAGCAAAACCAACAAACATGCTATGGTTAAATGGCTTTCCTGAGGTAAATGTAACGTTACATTGTTCTCCAGCTGTTTTATGGACCTCTTTTTGCGGTTAAAAAAACACAGATCGTTGTTTGTAGAAGTTGAACTGTAGCTATCTTTCAAATGACCTATTGATCATTCTTGTTTATTTACTATTTACTAGTAGTAAAGACGAGTATCAGATGATCGGTTCACATGCCGCTTGAACGGAGATCTGTCACGTCACATTTACAAGCGCCGAAACTGTGTTTGTTGTTTGAATTTGTAATTAAATTGACAGAATCTGAGAGCTGAGAATTTGTTTCATGTCAATATTAACCTCTGTCTTGTCTGTCAGTGTCAGTGTCCTCTTTGCTTTGTGATTTTTCTCTGCGTGAGAAAGTGGATGTGTGTCGTGAGAGTGTGTAAAAAGTGACAATTGCGTCAGTCTCATGGTGAGTTTGTGAGAGTTGGCAGCCCTGCAGATTCAGTTTGTATATGTTTTTGGCGCGTGTGCTTGTGCTACCGCGGTCTCGTTCATTTGCCATGTTGTTTGTGTATCTCTATGGCAAACGCTGAGCCCGTTCGGAACTACGGGAGCCCAGAGGGGAGTGTCGGCGGATGTTAAAGAGAAAAACGTCCTAGGTTGCATTTCTTATTCCAACGTTCACATTAGCTTCAAGTCAAACTGCTTTATTGGCAAATTTAGTAAGTGTGATAACGGCATTAAAATATAAATACACAATTGTGTGGATGTACAGTGAGTACAGAATGTTCACCGTAAATGCCAGAACTGGCTTATCGAAAACCAGGAAGTAACTGTGCATATAGTCCAATAGGAATTCAGAAAATTTAGGAATGAATTCATATAAAAATGAAAAAAAAAGGGTGTGACGTGACCAAATCATGTGCAAGTGCGACCAAAGTTGGTAGCACCAGTGCAACCAGAGGACAAGTTAGTCTGGAGCCCTGTCTCAGCAAGCGCGTCTTTTCGAAGTGACTAACAACCTTGTCACCTGACCTTAATACTGCGCACTGATTCGCTAAAATCATGACTTTTCGGGTTGTGTTCACAAACAACAAGGGTGCTGCTTGTCGGTTTCTGCAATAAAACATGAACTTGCGATGCCTTGACAGTGGACAATACCGGCAATCTTGTCAGGCGTCTATTTCAGCTGAGATACGTTACGTGAGGATGTGGAAAGTGTCAAAATAAAGGTACCGTATATCGATATTTTATGTGTGGCATCGATGCATCGTATCGTTAGACGTTTGATCGATGCATCGATCCATATCGATGTATTGTTACATCCCTAGATAGTATGAAGATTGGGATGCCAGGTCTGCATAATTGGCCTCCTGACCAAATAAAAAAATATATATTTATGAGTAAAGATTTTTTTCTTTATTTTGATGGTCCCTTAATGCATACTATAAGTAACATTGCACCTACATGTCTACTGACTCTCATTAGAGTGTTAGTAGAGTATTAATAGACTAGTAGGGTTAGAGCAAGTTGACATGTAGTTGCAAAGTTGCTCATAGTCAGTAGTCTGACTGCTGGAGGAGCATCACAATAAAGAGTTAGCTGATATTAAGCAAACAGTAATGAGAGTTAGTTGACATGTAGTTGCAAAGTAACTTATAGTTAACAGAATGTTCATAAGGGACCATCAAAATAAAGTGTTACCAAATAAAGCTTCAGTGAAGGTTCTTAAAATAACCATTTTGACTTAATGTGAAGAACATTTAAAAAAATCTAAAGAATCTTTTTTTTTCTTTCACACTAAAAGAACCCAGTAATGGAACCGTAGATATCAATAAAGAACACAGTGTATGTGTGTGACTGCACACCCTGAGTGGCCCTATGAGAAATTTCTTTCTGATCACAACACAACTGTTTCTTGTATGTCAGCCAGCACAGGATCATTCTATCTCTCGCAATTATGTAGAGCTGTCCACAGAAGTCTGATGAAGTCATAACCGTGCTGGCTAAACACCATGCCTGTTACTGAGCCCGAGACATCCATTAGCAGACGTTTCCGCAATGCTGCAACTATGTTGCAGAAATGTCAACAGCTGCCGGGCAGAATCAAGGCTGTGTTAAAGAGTGAGAATATGTTTGTAGAGCGGAAACCATCTCGAAATTGCAGATTACTGCACAGTTTGGTGTGTAATACTACAGATTATAATACTAGCACGGTCATATTACTGAAAAACAGGAGGCCTGGGTTTGCACTTGTTGTGGAAACACTCTTCGGTTACACATGCAGTTATTTTCTTGAGCTTATAATGGAATGATAAGGGCAGGCATTTGCCACAAGACATGCCATCATATATAATAAAGACAGTCATTAACCACACACATATTTTCCATGTAATTCATATCATTGTGGGTGGGAGATCTCACCCAGTTCCACTAGCAGGTGGCAGATCTGTGAGGCTTTAAATAGGTCCCCTGCTCTCGGAAGTGGATCGGACCATCCATTCGTTAATGATTATTATCCTACTGCCTTTATGACACCCTCAATGATTTTTTAATGTCAATGTTCGGAAAAGCTACCTATAACTGGATTAATATCTGAGGTAATCTAGATTTGCTGGTCCTGTGCATTTTGATTATATGCCAGGGGCCTCTCATTGGAATAATATGCTCAGGCACTTGTCTCTCAATTATATGAGCTGCATTAACCCTTAGCTGTCCACACTCACCGGGTCTAACCTTTTTCCGCATGTAAAGAAATGTCACCACCTTTACAAACAAGTGATGGTGTCAGCTGATAATACCATGGTACTTCATATACGGTCACCATAGTACTGAATGGTACTACACCATGTAACTAATCAAATCATGGTATTTACATTTACAATCAAAGGTAATTAAAAATCTATCAAATCAAATAATAATACAAATAAAAGTGTTAAGTCAAAATCAATCAATATTGCATTTTTTATTTCATTTTTTGAACATTTAAATGTTTGAAATGAATGTACATTCAAGTGCTACATTTGTTATAATAGTGCCCCTATTTTCTTATTTTGAATAATTCTGCAAATAATGCATCTTGTCAAAGTGACAATCATGAGAGCGAAAAACCAATGGAACCAAGTTGCAAGGCAAAAAGAACTGTGTATTAGGCAGTCAAACCCTGGTGTAGCCCTATCTCCCAGTTTGCTGAGGGGAAAAAAAGAGGAAATTTTTCCATTGCAGATGCACTCAAGCAGAGGACAGGAGCTCAGGCCATGCTAATAAATCAGCCCCTGAGCCTCTGGTGGCAACTGATCACTTGGGAATACTGAAGAGGAAGAGAGAGAGATCATGGACGTGAGGCCTAAGAGAGAAATGATACTCTTAAATAGCCCTGTACCACTGGACACGCATAGAAACACACACACCCAACACAGAGAAGCAAATATGTGTAACATATCACTGATATCTCCACCTCTACGCCCTCACATTTTCCCAGACAAATTAGAGGAACCCTGGACAGTTACTGCTGGAAAAACAAAAGTCTGATTTTCCAAAGTGCGAACGGCCTATTATTGTGCACACAGAGAGGCTATTTGGGAAAGGGCCTAAGGACACGAGGGCGAGTTAGTGAGAGAGAGAGAACTTAAAAAATGGTCTCCATCCTCAGTCAACACAATGACTATCTGCCCTGGGGAAAATATCCTATTAAAACCCTAAATATAAAAGAGCACAAATGAAATGATATTCAAGAGAAAAATGCTCATTGGGTGATTTGATCAAGACATATTTTCCTGGAGCTAAACACAAATAATAATTTAAATAGATACAGATTTTTCAAACTACATTTATTTCAGATCTAGCTTATAGAAGTTTTGTTTCTACAGTGGTTAATGCTGTGTAAGTTTAAGTTTGTTTGTGTGTGTGTGTTTGTGTGTGTGTGTGTGTGTGTGTGTGTGTGTGTGTGTGTGTGTGTGTGTGTGTGTGTGTGTGTGTGTGTGTGTGTGTGTGTGTGTGTGTGTGTGTGTGTGTGTGTGTGTTATAAATTCTATAAATTCATTTATAGATCTGTTAAATGGAGGAGATGAATCTAAACCCTTCTTAAAGCATCAATTGTTGTAGGGTTACGAGGAAGAAGTTTTCGCCTAGAGCTCATATGGGTCTGCACCACAAAATAAATGACCTGGATTATAAATACACAGTCGCCTCCAAAGTTTCTTGTTGAAAAACAAATAACACAGGATTGTCACTAGCTATAAGAGTGTGTGCTAAACATCACAGTTCCTGACATGCTGAATATGCTTTATTTTGAATACATTGTAAAGCTTAGCGTTTCCTGTCATTCGTCATCGACTAGTTACTTACTCAAACGCAGTCTCATTGCATCAGTTTGGATTGTGTTTTATATGCACAGTAAAGTCAGATAGTGTGTTTCAGCTTTATTCAATCAAGTCCATTCATTGTGTACAGATCTATTTCTCGAAGCTCACTTCTCTTGTGCAGGAGGTCTATTGCTATTTCTCTTTCTTTTCTCTTTCTCTCGTGTGCCATTGCTGCGTTTCATCTTAAGTGAGTTTATTCAAGTGTAGTCAATGTTTTTTCCCCCTGAAAGAGTAGCAGAGGCGAGAGGGGGAGGAAGAGGGACAGGAACAGCAGTTTCTATGGCCACACAACCAGTCTAGCTCTGGTAGCCCAGAGGACACGTTCAGTAATCCCACCAATGATGTCTGCCGCCCCACTGAAGGCAAGCAGCCCCACAAATACCCACAGACCCCCACCATCCATTTTTATTGTATTCAGGCTGCAGTGCTGTATTTCCTGGCTCCTCTTAGCACCACACACACAGGGCACTCCAAAACAAAAATCCATACTATCGATCGGCCAGTGTCACCACAATTATTCTTTTGAAACAGCCATTGAAAACAAATTACATCTGCACTGCGTTTTCATCCGATTGCTCTGGGTGAGCAATGCTCACTCCCGTTTTCCTGCTGCCCCCATCCCAACAAACACCCTCCCTCATGCTCTTCCGCCCACAGCGCCGTGCGGCTAACGATGGTGCTGGAGTGTGTCCGGAGGGGGGGTTCGCGCCACATGACGGCGGTTAAGGAGAACACTACTTAAGAAAAACAAAAGCCTAAATTAGCAACACACCAGGGAGGGGACCTGTGCAATAGAACAACAGCATTACATTATTTTATTTTATTTCTTTTTTTTCTTAGAGGGGGCAGTGATTAGGGAAGAGTCGACTCGGTGTGTATAGGGTGAGTTTCGGCGTATGTCTGCGTGACTAGGTACTATGGCAGTAATTACCTGGCTGGTTTCCTCTTTGTCCTATTAGAAAATATATCAGTGCATGGTGTATCAAACAGCCAGAGACTCCTAATGGAATTATTCCTGTGCACCGATTCCTCTTGTTGTTTTTTGTGTTTGTTTCCTTTGTATAATAGAGAATCAAGTACACTTAGAGAGGGAGAAAGAGTATCTGTGTGATTGTACGCATACAAATGCATTTAATCAGGCCTGATTGTTATATCTAACACTATTACATGATTTGATTTGCTTACATCATGTCAATTAAGCATCCTAGTTAACATTCAGCCCCAACTGAAGGTGCACCTGTAATCTGTACAGATCTGAGTGTGTAAATGATCTTTACTGATGGTTTTAAATAATGCACTTTCAAATCAATTTCTTTGGATTATTCTGTTTGGCATCATATAAAATCACATATTACAAACTGATCTTCTGAGCTTCTCAATGCTAGTTCTGGGCATAAAATGGGCAGACACAATCACAGACAGTTGTTTGCAGTGGACATTACTGCGTGAAATGACTAGTTTAGTTTTTATTTATATCAAATCCATGTTCACATGAGGATGGTCTACACAAAAAGAAACTTTTATTTTACTTGCACTGCTGCTGAACATTTAGTGCTCTGGATTCTGTGTGTAATAACGTTAGCTTGTAAGGTGATATATACAGAGTGGACATCTAGAATGCAAAATGCAGTCCAATGTTTATTGACAGGCTGTGATATAATAAAGATATGTGTGTGACTCAGTTGTTGACCTGTACACAAAATTCTGGTTCCATGTTTACCAAGGCTGCATTTATTTGAAGAAAAAAAAATAGAAACAGTAATATTGTGAAATATTATCATAATTTCAAATAATTTTTTTTATATTTTAAAATGTAATTTGTTCATGTGATGACAAAGCTGAATTTTCAGTGTCACATGGTCCTTCAAAATCATTTTAATATGCTGATTTGGTGCCCAAGAAAAAATCTTAATAGCACTGTTGAAAACAGTTGTGCTTAATATTCTTGATGATACATGTTTTCATCATATAACTAGTAACTTCAAAAGAACAACATTTATTTGAACATTATAAAAGTGTTTACTTTCACTTTTGAGCAATTTAATGTGTCCTTGCTAAATAAAAGTATTAATAAAAAGTGTATATGCAATTTTCACTGTTAATGCTTTGATGGGAAGTCGGTCAAATGTGAACATCACCTGCATGACTTCATTGTTTTATGCTTCATTTAATGCATCTCCTACTAAACTTTTTTTCCAATGTTGACTTTATATATAAAAAAATGAATGTGGATGACAATTCAAAATTTTCATCCCTGCATAATCAAATAAAACTCTTGCACAAGTCATACTTTGTGTTTAAGCTTTATTCAGTCTGGTCCATTCATTGTGTACAGATCTATTTCTCAAACGTCTTGTGTATTGTGTGTAAGGTCAATTTTTATTTCTCTCCCTTTTCTCTTTCTCCCACCAAATCTACATCAACGGTTCAGTGTTTTAACTCTAATTTTAAACAAAGAACAAATTTGCACTCTATTCACTAACATTTTGACAACATCCTAATAATCCCAGGACAACAGGAAAGTGGGAATTAGGTTGAGCTCACCCTCACACTAGAAACCAAAACCACTGAAAAGCTCTTAAAAACACCAGCTCATGCTACAGTCAACTAAACAAGCGCTTCAGAAGCGCTGTCAGTCCTCTACCTGCTCATCTGCTGTACCAGCGGCGCTGCGGTCCAGTTCAGCACTGAAAACACAAACATACAGTACTGAAACTAATGGCCATGTGCCACGCTGTAGAATTAATTATGCCTTAATTATGAATTAATTATGACTAAGCATTTGAGTGTTGGAGGTTGGAGGCAGAATCCCTTTGTTAAGCTTTGACCACACAAGTCACAGCATCGGCCCTCCCGCAGCAAGGGAAACGCCAACTTTGGAGTATTAAGAAAACCAATAGCCTTGTTGACATGAACATGGGAGCCTAACCCCCGCAGTCTCCTCATATGAGGCATTGATTTTTCTGTCTGGGTGCAGTGCTAAAGCCATTCATTCTCTATGGGCAGCAAGACTTGCTGGGCCTGGTCAAATTTTCCACCTCCCGCCATCTTACCTACGGGCTAAAGGTTGAGATTTAAGCTCATGTACACACACACTCAAACTCACACACACACCTGCGAGACATGATTGGTGCTGGGCTTGTTTCACATGGACGAAATGTGAGGGATGGCCTAACATCTCAGCGTCGTTGGAATAGCTTGACCTCTCTGACCACAGGGGTCAAGGGTTCCTCATTCCCACCACAGAAGACTCTGTGGGTTGGACTTTACCCAAAATTGGTTGCACACACTTAGCAAAATAAATCCAATAATTCCCTTAAATGCTTTATCATCCATCTAGGAGCTCACTCTGTCTGTCATCCCTTGCTTTCTCATTTTCTGTCGTTACTTTCAGATTTAAAGGAATACTTCTGGTTTAATTACAAGTTAAGCTCTAGCAGCGTTTGTGGCAAAATGTTGATTACCACAAAAATGTATTTCTACGTGTTTTGTTTGTTGTTAAAAATCTTGGTTACATTGAGGCACTTACATTGGAAGCAAATGAGGCCAATATGTAAATGATGAAATAACCATTATTTTAAAATGATAGCCACAGAAGCAAGCAATGTTTTCTGTGTAAAGTTCACAGTATCCAATTTTACAATTTCGTCGCAATGGCAATGCATCACCATAAACCATAAATTAACCATAAAAATCATTTTTTTTCAATTGTAAGTGCCTCACAGTAACCTTTTTGTTTTAGAAAAAGAGGGATGAATCAATTAATGTTTGTTATTTTTATGCCACAAATGCTGTTGATTAATTATTGAATGCAGACAATTTCTTTAACACTTTGACATACATGGAGGTTCTGTCATAGAACTCTCTAAAAAAATATATAATGTTGTTATATAATATATAATATAATATAATATAATATATGTACTCACTCTACCCTACCCTATAACTGCACAAAAATACTGTAAAAATTAATGAACCATTTCAGCTGACTAGCAAAATGGATCCTGCTTAAAACACAGCAACAAGATCAGAGTGAACTGGTAAAACATGCACAACGCTTGCAGTTTTTCTAAAGCGCCGAGAAGGGAAGGCTGTTGAATTCAATTGCGAGAATTGTTAACATTCGTCTTCGCTATTCAAGGCCAAACCCTCTTGTTTTAATAACAGAGCTGAAGTAGTTAATATCTCTCAATAAATAATGCATGGATCGGCTGTAACAGCCTCGCTCGGTTTATCTCCCCAGCCCAAACAACGCACGGCATATGGTTGAGAAGGGTTCGCTGGCATTAAAGAGATTTGGAGTGAGAGGCGCACACCAAGGCCTTAGGCCACCTATTTGAATACTAAGCTCCTTTCAATCACATCAAATGCTTCCAATTCATTTATTCAAATAAAAGGCCCATAAACTCACACTTATAAGGCCTGAAAATATTGCTTGTCTCTCCCTTTTCTCCAGCCCTCGTTTCAATTTCTATGGAGTTCTGCAAACAGACATGTGCTCATTCAGTTCAGACACGGAGAAGATGGGCGGCATTATCAACACGGCCGCAGAGCTTTGTATTCTAGAATTTGCTGTGAATACATTTAGTTTGATTGCATCAGGAGCCTCTGACTAGAGCTTAATGTATTCGTTTTTCTTATTAGGTTTGAAAATGAGAGGTGAAAACTGGCATGAGGGACTTGAGAGTGAACAGACAGAATTTATATAAACAGTGCAATCATTCATTCAAGGCTTGATTAACCAAGCTCACAAAGAGAATTTAAGGAAATGTGTATAATTATTTGGACTGTCATCCACAAGCGATTGTAATTGACAAGATTTGTATGAGATATGATGCAATAAGAGAATGTATTAAATAGCATACGTATATAAATAAATAAATAAAACCCAGCTTGATTACCAGGAGAACATTAGGGTGAGGCGTGATATTAGAACAACACAATTATAGCGCTTTTCCTCAGGACACGCTGCTAGCGTTTCTGATGCATTAGCGAGCCTTGGCTAACGAAGAAAAAAATATTAGGTGCAGCAGATTTTCAAAGCGGCACTTGTACCCAGCATCATTAAAAATGTATTCAACTTCTCCCTCCACATGACAAGTGTTTGGTCACAGAGAAGATGCATTGTGAACTGAGAAGAAGAAAAAAAGTTTCTTGTTTCCACTGTTTTATTTATTTGTTTTATTTTTTCTTTTCTCGAACTCCCTCCCACTTTCTCTGTTTGTGTTTCTCTGTCTCCCTTCATCTCCACCTCTTCCTCCCAGTGTCTCTCTCCTCATGTTCTCTTGCCATCAGCTCTGCAGCTGAAAGATGTACCCATTACAGAGTGACAGCTTGACACACAATGACCTGTCAGCGCATTCATCGCTCAATGTTTTATTTTAGCGGAGAGCCAAAACTGAGACAAAAATAAGCAAGTTGTTTCAAGGCCCTGGAATTAGATTTTTTTTTTTTTAAATTCACCCGCAGTCTCCAGCCTTCTGATCTACTTTCGATCTGTCAAAGCGGTGAGTAAAACTAGCCTTGTGCTTAAAAACCTATAGATATACTGTGGTAGCACCACAACATCAATGTAATATGCCAGTGTAATAGTTCAGCTATCACAGTACAAATGTGTGTATGTTTGCTGTGAGCGCTTAATGAAGAACCCAGTTTCAAGAGAACTCCTCCTTCCCCTTTGGTTTGTATTTATCACAGAGTAAGGCAATGAGATTGCTGAGAAGTTATCTACTTCAGCACGTTATTAGATTAAAGGAAAGCACTTCAATTTATCAGAGGTGGGTCATTGCTTTTTTGCAGTACATTTTCATGTCCTCATAATATGTCTTAATTTAGTGGATAAAATATTTAATCCATAATTGTTAAAGATGTAAACCATATAATTTTATTTTGTTTATCACAATAATCCCAATTACGTAAACATGAAACATGAATTCTAAATATAAATATAATATATTTCATTATATTGTTTGAATGGATGTTGCCATTTTTGAATGGATGTTGCCATGTTTTTCTAACATGGAAAACTTGCAGTTAAAAATATTTATTTAAATTACATTTGTTTAAATAATGTATTTCTTAAGAATTTATGGAATGTAAATTATTAAATTAAAATAATAAAATGAATGTGTTTAAATACTGTTGAAAGTATTAGCACAAAATTGTAAGAATTTTACTCTACCTACATTTTTGCAAAACTGGAGAAATTAACACTATAGTGGCAGTGAAATACCAGCGACTTTTATTACTTTGCACAATAATTATGGTAAAAGCTGCATATTATCAATTAATAAAGACTTATTTCCACGTGGTTCCTTGAAAAAAATGCAATGCAATGGCATTAAAACACTTTTACGACAGTGTATGATTTGTAAACCAGCACATTTTGACATTTGCATCACATAATCAGCTCCATTTGTATGGCTTTTCTGACATAGTAAACTTGTACAACACTGCATTTTCCATATACAGAGCGCTACAAGTCACTTTAAAGAGCTCAATTACTTGTAGAAGCAGCTAAAATGGTGTGGTTGCATTAGCAAATGTGTTCTTATCTCATGTTTGTTTTTGTCACTATTGACAACACTATTTGTTAAGGTTTAGTGTAGGTGGTATGTTATTTTAAATTAGGTTAGAGCATTAATCTTTTAGCACCACACAACAAACATTACATTTCTGAACTGCATTGATACGTACAACAATCAACGTAATAAAACATTGTGTAAATTAGCCTGTTAAAAAAAAAAACCTGAACTGAGGCTACCTTTTATAAAAATACTCAATGAACTTCACTAACCAGCACAACCATTTCATTTTAAGTCAGAGGTCAAAGTCTTCAGCATAACAGACACATATACTTTTTATCATATACTTAAATTCTTTCCATCCATTTAGAAGCTTTTTTTTCCTTTAACACTCAAGTGCTTATTTAAATATTATAAATATTATAAAGGGTTAAAAGGACATTCAGATTAACACATTCTGACCCTAAAGTATCTAAACTGCACCAGCGATTACTCGATTCCCCAGCAGGGTTTTAACCTCACATGTTCCAATAGTCGAGCTGCTCTAGGAGCAAAGGTCATCACCCTCAAAGTGATGAACATGTTTCAACAGTGTATTATTTATGTGATAAGGGCTTTCGTTCTGCTAGCATGCTCAAATGCACATGCACACACACACACAAATTGGCACGGGTTCAGGTGGCCTATGCCCCCAACTCCTCATGCAGTTTATTGAGTCCCATGGTGAGTTGATACTCTGCTAGTGTTTGGTCATCAGTCACCGCCCACATTGTGTCCATCGAGCGTCTGTATCTCATCTCTAGCTGGACACACACCGCCTCCACCCACAGACCGTGTGTTTTTGTGAACGTGCAAGTCTTTGTATGTCCGTATGTGTGTTCACACACTGCATAAAAAAACAAATGTAATCAATCAAATGTAAAACAATAATACTGTTTCTTTGTACCAGCAAAAAAAGTGTTGCAGAATCAACCATTTAGTTTGTCATATTGTTAAGTGTAAAATCAGTTGACGACCATAATAATAACTCTTGCTTCTCCATTAAGCCAACAGTGATTGTGATTTCAATCAGCATTTCAAAGCCAAAGGAAAGTGGAACGGCATATCTTTGTGTTCTCAAGGATGAATATCCCAAGGCTGGGCCTATCTGAAATGTGCAATGGCCAGCATGTTTGAAAAAATAAATGCAGGCACAGAGCTCAGTTGAAAGTCTCTGTTCCTCCAAATCAACATATGTATCACGTTGCCTTGCGCATTCAAGTACAAAAAAAGAAAGAAAGAAAAGAAAGAAGAAAAAAAAGTTAAAAAGTAAAGGAGTAAAACTGAGCTGCGGCTTGAAACGCTGATAAAAGTGCACCGTGTGCTAATCCACGACCCACAGAAACAGATACACTACAGGGCATTGTATGCTAATGCAGCCTCACAATGCAAATTAAACTAAACTCAGTGTATACATGTACATGCTCAATAGGGATTATTCACTGTTCGTGGTGATAATGGGCATTTGAATAATAATCACTGAGGGTCCATATATCACGTTGTTATATATCACTTCCTCTACGCCAGTAGTCCGATGAGAACATGTCCCCTAAGGTTTTTGTTGGCATACATTACCAGTTAGCCTCGGTTTCATTTCGATAAAGGACATTTTTAGGTATGTGTGATTCCGTGAGATGGAATAAATGGTATTAGTACGGGGCTCACTGTAGGTTGCTGTTTCTGATCCCTGAGCCTGTGTTTCCCATCAGGCCAACAGGAGAGAAGCATACAAGCGGTGATTGAAAGCCCCTGTCAGTCAAGCCATTCCCCGACACCCTGGAGTTGTGTGTGAGAAATGCCGATTGCATGACTGAAACACGTACAAGGATTTTATCCGGCCAGCTGCGATAAACATGCCTTTGAAGAGTGAAAAATGTTGCGCTGGACTTGTAGAAAGACTGAAATAAAATAAAAAAAACGGTGCGCAGCAACACTTATACGAGTAAAAAGGTTTTATATATGTGCCACTATTGCTTTGTTACAGATCGTTTAATATAGGGGTGTAACAGTACACAAACATGACAGTTCAGTACGTACCTCGGTATTGAAGTCACGGTTCGGTACGGGTTCGGTACAGCAGGGGTGAGAAAACTAAATGTAAAGTTGCTTCTTTTTTTAATCAAGCAATTTCATTCAAATGTGTATATGTGTTTAAATAAATCCTATTATAATTAAAATTTTCTGAAGGATAAAGAAATCTTAGCTGTAAACTGTGGGGAGTCCTTAATTACTCATTACTATCAGGGTTTGAAATGAACAGCCGCCAACCCGCCAAATGCGGGTAAAAATCAACTGTGGTGAGTAACGCTGTCAAATCACTAGCCAATTTGGCTTGTTACTGACTATGTTTACTCACTTTGCTGGGGAAGTTCGTGTAAGCCAAATCTGTGCAGATTTAGAGCAAATAATCTCGTGAGTCATCGTGATATATTAAACACAGCGTATATCTGGCTTACTTGAACATACGCATCACTACGCAACAAATAACGGCGCGCGATTCATTTGCACTGAAGCAATATATAAAATAATACAAAAAAAATTAAAACAATAATATGGCGATACTTCACACAGCTCACACGCAAAGACCGAGCTGAAAAACAGCACTTCCTTTCCTTACAGCTGAAGATGAGAGCTCTTAGGACATTTGAGCATTTGGTTAACAGAAAAAAGCATTGTAATTTTTTAACATCCTACAATTTTAGCAGACCCTGGCATATCCTGAGACCACGGTTTGTTTTATTCCGCATGGTGTTTGATGAGGATGAAAAAAGAAGGGGAGGAGATGGCTAGACAGGATTTTGGTTGAATAAGAAATGAATGTATGAAATTGAATTGTATATATATATATATATATATATATATATATATATATATATATGTATATATATATATATATACACACACACTCACCTAAAGGATTATTAGGAACACCTAAGGCTGGACGATTTTGGCTAAAATCATAATCGCGGTTAATCGAACAAGTTACCTCGATAACAATTATTGAACGATTATTTTAAAAAACTTTCTCATATGTCACTGGCAAGGCTTATACTGTAAATATGTATGTATTTTTTCTAATGAAAGAGTGCATAATCCTATCTTTGTGGTTCTAAAATAAGGAAACACACAGATAGCTTTTAATGCTTATTAAATATTTCAAAATATTAAAAAATGTAGAAAATAGTTATTTTTGCAAGCAAAATAAATTATTGTAAATATTGCCATATATATTGTTAAATATAACTTGTATAAAACTAAAAAACTAATCCTTTTCATATTTTGTAGCATTTGTAAATGCTTTTGTTATCGAAGGCTGCTTTGTGGAGTGGAGGCAATTGTTGCTGGGTGTTTGTCAGTCTCTCTCTTTTTTCGCGTGTTTCTTTGGTACAAGCGGCTCCTGTTGCTGAGTTGACTCAGTTTTTGAGGAGAGAGTGCGTTCACACACAACCCGCAAAGACATGTGACATGTCTCAGCGGCGTCTATAGTTTGCTGTGATTTCTCTCTCTCGAGAAACCACGCTTGTGCATTTTTTGTCTCTGACTCGATCATAAACTAGCGCATTATGTACCGTTTCACGCTGGCGAACGATCCCGGCTTTAGCACCATCATTACAACAACGGCTTTTGTCCACACAGCGCGTGTTTCGGGACTGAACACGGCAATGTTACTACCGTATGTCCCAACCTGGCACCAATCCCGGGTCGTGTTTACGTTCACACAGAAGGTGTTTGTTATGGCAATTGCCCGGGATCAACGCGCTGTGTGAAAGGAGCTCATTTTGCTTCAATGTCGCAGACTGGACGGGCGGAGTTACGTGACACATGTGCTAATTATGTTTAAAGGGGAAAGTACATTGACACACAGTGGGCGGAAATACTAATAGGATTCAAAAAACGAAATAACCGACATGGTAAAATTACGTCGGTTATAGGCTCTGAATTTCGGTTTCGATTATTTTCCGATTAATCATCCAGCCCTAGGAACACCTGTTCAATTTCTCATTAATGCAATTATTTAATCAACCAATCACATGGCAGTTGCTCCAATGCATTTAGGGGTGTGGTCCTGGTCAAGACAATCTCCTGAACTCCAAACTGAATGTCAGAATGGGAAAGAAAGGTGATTTAAGCAATTTTGAGCATGGCATGGTTGTTGGTGCCAGACGGGCTGGTCTGAGTATTTCACAATCTGCTCAGTTACTGGGATTTTCACGCACAACCATTTCTACGGTTTACAAAGAATGGTGTGAAAAGGGAAAAACATCCAGTATGCGGCAGTCCTGTGGGCGAAAACGCACAACCTTGAGGCGGATGGGCTACAGCAGAAGACCCCACCGGGTACCACTCATCTCCACTACAAATAGGAAAAAGAGGCTACAATTCGCAAGAGCTCACAAAAATTGGACAGTTGAAGTCTCTTCTTCTACTTCTTCTGCGCTTTTTACTGGTAGCAAACAGCGTTGCATTGCGTCACGTGTCCCCTTCTGGATCACCTGTGCCTAACTGTATTCGTCGTGTGACTGCATGCACCGAACCGTGATGTCCTTACCGAACGGTTCGGGAAGAATACATGTACCGTTTAGGGCTGGGCGATATAGGCAAAAAATCATCTCTGTATTTTTTGGTTGAATGGCGATATACAATATATATTTTTCTATATGGATAAAGAAAATCTGTTTTTATTTAAAAAAAAAAATTAAAAACCTTATTTGACATCCTGCCCGATGATATTACACAAACAATGTTGATTTTGAAGGATATAGAAACAAATATGGTGAATTTAATGTATAGGCTGTGCAATATATTATGTGCAAAAAGATGGTTAAAATCACATTACATTCTAACATTGTAACTTTACAATCCAAAAACAAAAATAATGTTTTTGTTTTTAAATTGACTAAAGACTAAACTAAAAATGAAAATAAAAACAAAAACTAAAGCAAAAAACAATTATATTAGCCTGCATTTGATTACACCATTGTAAAGGTCACTTTCATAAAAATATACTTGTAGGTTTAAAATTCCACATTAATTGTCTCTAATAACAAATATTTTAGCAATATGTATATTTTAGTCAGAATTATTACACTACTTTTCTATTGTGCTGCCTCTGTTTGGCACGCGGCGACGCTCATTCAGGGAAGCTTGAATTTTAGCAGAGATTCACTTGCAGAAGCTCGTCCTCTCCTGACAGTGAAATGGATATATTTGTTTGACTTTCTAACATTTACAGATGGAGAATATACCTGTGAAAAAGTGTACCTGTGTAGGCACTGAGGAAAGCACGACATCTCAAATGCATTAAACAGCGCAAGTATTTATTGTCAGTCAGCAACAGAATCTGTCAGAGCATCTGACAGGGAAAGCAGCTTTAAACTTGTTAACTATATCTTACCAGTTATTTTGAAGCCCTAATATAAGCTTGTGTCATGTTTAGGACAAATTGTACTATGTACTTTCACTGCAGCCGCTCACACTGCGTCCTCCGCTATTTTTCAGATGTGCTCATATCAAACTACTGTGTCAATATAAGCGGTATTGCCTCATTCTATATCGTTTCAAAAAAATAAATCGATATATCTACAAACTTGATATACCACCCAGCCCTAGTACTGTTACACCGCTAATATGTACTGATGATGTGTACGCGTCTAATCAAAATCACCAGTGACCTGATGTGTTCTGTAATGATTCATGTACAGTCAGATGTTCTTTGTCTCAAAATCATTTATTGCTATTTATGTGTCAGTAAATGAAACCAGTTACTAAACGTCAAGTTCACATTGTTTCTTTTAGTAGGATGAAAATATTCTGTTATTTAAACTGTGATTAAATTATGTATTGAAAGCAATCAAAGAACACTCCCTTTACAATTGCTTTAGCTGTTAATCAAACGGCATGACTTTATCAGTGACTGAGTTCTGGACTCTCGCCAAAACTCCCGCTATAATCAACAAATCTTGTATGTACATGGTGTTTGCACTGTTAGTTAAGAAAAAGGTATTTGTGAGAGTGCAGAAATCGAGTTGCTATGACGAGATCACTTCATTCACACACTCAACATGGCTGTGATGGGCTACAATGCTCATCACTGCAACCTTTCATGCCACAATTTAAATTTAATGCTATACCTAAACATTATGCTATAATCAACACTTTTCACGATTAATTAACCTTGAGAGCTGTAATAGTAAAAATATGCTAAAAGTTTTTGAGACAGTTTCGCATGTAACACATAGCTATTTCATATGCAAAGATGTTGGCCAATCACAGTGGGTGTTTACATAAGGTGTCAAAGCAGACACGCCCTTCAAACAGAGCGTTCAAATCAGAGGGCTATATATACAAATATAGATATATAAAGTGTACCTAAAGTTCCAATAGTTCCATTCTGGCACAATCAAATATACTCACGGTAAGTATATTTTTAGTTGGGCCACAGCACTATTTCTGGATAACTAGCCTAAATTACATTAAGTGCAAAATGTGTTATTTATTTATTTAAGTATTTAAGCACACCAATTTATTATACCAAAAGTACAATTGCAGGGTATTTATATTATGTACATACATATTTAAATCTATTCGTAGTATACTTAGCTTTTATATATATATATATATATATATATATATATATATATATATATATATATGTGCGTGTGTGTGTGTGTGTGTGTGTTTTCTTTTATTTTTTCTGGCTGTGGAACCTTTTCTTACTCCCCTGTATGCATCAGCAAACATGCTGATACAACTTAAAGGTCATGTTCTTTTCATGTTGACAGGGCCTTCTGAAACTTTGACGAGGTGGTCCCTCTATAGGGGTGCACCGTCTTTCCACATGCTATAAAGGAATTAAGCTTCCTATCAAACCTTTGTCAGCTCACTCATGTGCAGTGATTAGAAAACCAAGTAACTGAATAAATACTGGACCCACAACTCAACAGCTAAAGCAGACACACTGTGAATGAAAACAGTGTAGACATCGAGAGGAAAGCACGCTGTATACATTCTGGAAACATTGCGATAACCTCATTAAGAGATCAGTGAACTTGTAGACAGACTCCTTAACCTGACTCATCTCAAATACAGTAATTTGAATATCTCTCCACAGCATAATTAATAGACAATATATCAAACATACCAGCAGCAAAGTATTTTAACAGTATTTCAGGAATCTAAATGGAAACATACTATTTTTTTTTTTTACATTATATGTAGGAAGGTTGGTTGCTAGATGCACTGTTGAAAAGATTTTCATCCAAAATTCATACACACACTCCTACCCACAAGACTAACTCTAACTAGTTAGTCAAAATAATTAATATTTTAATATTTATTATTAAATTATTAATATATTTTTGGGATATTCAAAATAATTAACCAAGCATTAATACCATTGATCAGCCTTACCAAACGTGGATGTTTTTTCACTAAGAAACAAACATTGTTATGTTATTTGATTGATATTGTGAAGCTGCTTTGATGCAATTTATATTGTGAAAAGCGCTATATAAATACACTTGACTTGACTTAACCTTTGTAGCAGCAAATGTGAATCTTCATATGTACATTCACATTTTAACATGTACATTGGTGGTTAAAGACATCTAAAATAAAACGACCACGCTTTTAACTCATGAGCCCAACAATAATGGACTAGTTTATATATGTGCATGCATCTTTGATTGAGAGAACAGTCAAAATATATTCCTGTGTTTTTTTTTTCATGATGCTGTATATAAAGTTTATGCCATCTTCATATGTGCATGCAATAAGAACATATGTACACAAACCTGATAAAATCTGCTCTCTATTCAGTTTGGGAATCAATACAAGAAAACAGGATCTGCATAGACGTCATCATTGTAGCCATCTGCACCTAATCTTACACTGCATGGTAAACAATGGAGTTACCCTAATTGAAACTGAAACGCCTGACCCTTTTCAACCCACCTTGTTTAATTTAAGCTCAGTGATAATCATGAAATGCTCTTCCTTTATTAAATTAAATGTGACACTTGTGAGCGTTGCAGAATGCAATGCAACAGTAAGGGAATTTTAACAGCATTGCCACGATGGCATTCAATGTAATCAGGGTCTTCATGCTATTTTCTTTCAGTCAAACGTGTGCCATCAATATGGTGTAGTCTGTCAGCCCTGTGGTATTCACCTGTATGTGTACGTTTGTGTATATATATCAATGTGTGTGTGAGTGTTGTTAGACAGTTCCTCGCCTCTCTCTTGTTTTAAAAGGCACGTGTAATAGCCAGTAAAGAATGGCCTTAAGAGACTCTGGCATGTTGATGCCTGATGCACAAAGGTCATTGATTCCAGGGCCCTCAGCTTTCTCTTAACAATTCGTCGGGATTTTGGCATTTGGTGAGCACACACAGGACAGCTTCCCGACAAGCCGACCTTGACAGCGAATTGGATAAATAAACCTTCAATTTAGCCTCTCCTCCCAGCTCCGTGCAGCCCGGCAGCTCGTCCCACCGGGAGACTTCACCTATCCATATCGCTCAGCCCGCGCCTTCTCTCCCTGAGCCCGGCACGTCTGCTCAGCCTGCCCTCACTCCAGTGACAAACATCGTCTAGCGCACGCACTAACAGCCCTCTCCTGCAGCAGTCAAAGTCAATACAGCTCCCCTCAACAATTTAATGCCAATTCTGTCTTTCGCGCTGTCCGTCCCGGGCTTCGACCACTTCTTCAGCGTTCATACAAAATGCACGCCCGTGCAAGCTCTCGTCAACCCCCTCTCTACTTTCTCATGAGACGGCAAGGATAGGGGCATCGCTCCATAACGGGTAATGACATGGCATTTAATGATACTGTCCGAAGTGATCCGCGGCCCGCAGACAGGTAATGCACCGGAGGTGTAGAGCAGATAAGCATGGCTGCACTGCTGCGTGCTAGTGGTTCTGGGGCGACGGCAGCAATACTGTATCTCTCACAGGCCCTGTGCAGAGACCGGGTGACACATGCATTGCTATTCTCTCCTCAGCCCTGCCATGGACCGTAGTTAAAGGTAAAGAACGCAGTCTGATGGAAAGAACCCTTAGCAGAGAGTGTGTATTCATTTTTATGTAAGATGAGATGGAGTCAGAGACATACAGAGAGTATACAATAGTGCAACCTTATATCCATTTTTATTTTATAATTTTGTTTCATTTCATTTTGTTTCATTTCATTATTTTATTATATCATTTAGTTTCATTTTGTTTTGTTTTTTATTTAATTTAATTTCATTTTATTTCATGTCATTTTATTTTTATTTCTTTTTTTATTTACTTTTTCATTTCAATTTCATTACATTATTTCATTTTATCAGTTTCGATTTGTTTAATTTTGTTTTATTTTATTATTTCATTTCATTATTTCATTTTATTTTATTTATTTGTTTTATTATTTTATTTAATTGTTATTCCATTTCCTAGTCAAATATTTTTTTAGCATTTTAACAATAAAGACATTTATAATACTACAAATGGTTTCAATTTTTTTAAATGCTGTTTTTAGCATTGATAAGAAGAAATGTTTCTTGAGCAGCAAATCAACATATTAGAATCAGAAAAACTGTAGCAAATAGTTAAATGTAGCCGTTTTTTTCTTGTGATGAATCAAAAACACGTTGATTCAACTTAGATTTTTAATGCAGCATGAACACTTACTTTTTTAGGTTGAAACAACATAGTATTAGTTATTCTAATATTGTAGAATACAAGAAAGAAAGAAAGAAAGAAAGAAAGAAAGAAAGAAAGAAAGAAAGAAAGAAAGAAAGAAAGAAAGAAAGAAAGAAAGAAAGAAAGAAAGAAAGAAAGAAAGAAAGAAAGAAAGAAAGAAAGAAAGAAAGAAGGAAAGAAAGAAGATCTAAAAAAGGATGTATAAATTTCAATATACAAAGGGAATATATTATAATTTACATTCACTCCTTGTCATCTGATTGTTAATTGTAGACTGTTTGCAGAAGGAATGAGGTCACGTGGAAGAGACGAGAAGAGAACTTGATTCATTCTGAAGTTAAAGCCTGTCAGCTGAAAGAGGAATGAACAGACAGTGAGATAGAAAGAGAGGCACACAATACAGGGTGATGGACAAGGGTAAAAAGAGCTGGAGGTTTTGATCATTCGCTCTTGTCATTCTTTAACCATGGCAAGAGAAGAATTGGGAGGGCAAAGAGAGCAGGGGGTAAAGAGAATAAAAAGTACAATGAAAGAGTGAGATGCAGAACTCTCAATGAGAGTTTGAAAGACAAGAGTACAGGATCAGTCTGACACCTCTCTCTATCCACACTCTCTCTCTCTCCATTTCTCTCAATCTCTCTCAGGGGCCTTTAAATGCTTTCTGAAAATACAAATCGAATGGGGGAAAAAGAGATGTGGTAGTGTTAATTATGCAGTTCTACAATGGCACACTAGCAAATTATTACTCTATTAAGGTACCAAGCTACAGGTTTTAACATTTGAGTGGCACAAATGTGAAAATTTTGCAATTGATCTTGCTACAGTGTCAAGCATAAGTTTGTGAACCCTTTGAAAATATCAGAAATTCTGCATTGATTACTCATAAAATGTGGTCTGATCTTAATTTGCTCACAATTATAGACAACCACAATCTGACGTAATAACACAAACAACTGTACATATTTGGAATTACAAAAACAAAGTGAAAAAGTGCAACTGGAGCACTTAATTTTCACTAAAACCATTTTCACTAAAACATGCTTTGTGAGCACTAAGTTAGTTTGGAGTATCCACGTGCAAACTATAATGCATGTGAACTGCTCTGAAATATTGCGAAACATTTCTGGTAACACTTTACTGTTTCATCATTAATGAATAACTACACGGGAACAAATGAGTAACGGAATAATAACATTCTAACTACTATTAACTAACAAGAAACTCTGATTAATGAATTAAGTAAAAGCACTCAGTTGAATGCAGTAGTTCACTATTAGCTAATCAATAACTACTATTTTTTTCATACCTCCCAGAGGACTTATAAGAACTGCATACAGGTTAATAATTAATGTGAATAATTCATAATGTATAATTAATTATAATGCAAAGATCATGGTAAGCCACCAGTAATGACTGAAGTATTACCAAATCCTTCAGAAGGAATCACTAATTATTTGGATCAGAATTATAAAGTGAAAAGCCTGATAACTCCCTATAACTAAATTCACTGTAAGCTTTTGTGGTTTCTGTAAAGTTTTGGATAGTGATTGCTTTTGTATGGAAGTAAAATAATGGCAAATGTTTTTGAAACAAAACGCCTGTTGAATTGCACTACTAAAAAAAATATGCATTGCATTATATGCTTGCATTTTAATGCATTGTATTTTTAGGACTTGCATTTTTTATTGGCTCAAATTCGACATGGTTGAATATTTAAGCTGTGAATATTTTAATTCAAAACTTTTCAAAGACATTTTCATTATTACAAATTAAATAATCCATATTCACCTTTCATATTTCACTTCCAAAATATTCAAACTGTTTTAAAAATACAACCTATAATATTCAACAGGCAATTTTCGGTCCATTTTATTTCGCTTTAAAAATTCGCTTCAACAAATTCAGTGGTTCAAATTCAACAGTAAATTCAACATTGACATCCAGGAACTGCAGGAAAAGCAGTGGATTACCGAGCGTAATCTCTATCTGCTGTAAATCTACCACACCAGCAGGGGGTGCAAGCGCGTGTTGTTGACGAAGACCAGAGCCACAGTTAGAGCAAGCCATTCATTCATAAAAACACATTTATAGAAATGTAAGTGTATTTGTGATATCTTTCTCTACCGTGAACGAGATTATAATGTTATTCCCCCGATGCTGATGTACAGATCAAATGTTAGGCCTACATTTGAGGTAGACATATTTTTCTTGGTTGTTTAGTTGCCTTAACTTTATATCGCGGCGATGTGCTGCAGTACTAGGGTTTCCCTCAATACTTCAGGATTGCTGGACATATAAAACGTGTAACGTAGCTTAACTAATACAGTGATATAAAAGACCAAACTTGCACCTAATTGAGAAGGCTGTAGGCTATATGGCTATAGGCAAGCAGATGGACTCAAAATATGAAATTTACACGCAAAGTTTCACACTAAGCGTTTCCCAGTGATATACTGGCATAAAGTTGGCTTGACATTGGACATTCGCAAATTTAGGCACCGTCTGTAAAGTTACGCATTGGTACACACGTTTCTAACTTCAATAGCGTTGGGAGAGAATGACTTGAACAGTGGTAGGTGCCAGGCATGATGCACACCCTTTTATATTTTTGATATGTATTCAAATAAATGAGTTTGCTACTGAAGTTAGAAACGTGTGTAATGTTGTATGTAACTTTAGAGACGGTCCCTACGCATGAATGTCCAATGTCAAGCCAACTTTATGCCAGTAGGATATCCATAGGCGTAAGTTGCGGGTGGGACATGTCCCCACCACTTTTTGCCAGGGTCAATATTGTCCCCACCACTTTTGAAACCACTTCTCGCAGCACGATGTAGGCCTATATACAAATAGCCTAAATAAAACATCTCCAGTTAACAGCAGAGCATTCATTTCATTTGTTAGTTAAAATAAGAGGCGATCTAATGCTGAAATGTGTTGTTTATGAAATCAAGTGCTCGCTGCACTGCGATCAGAGGCGCGGATACAGTATCTCTTAACTCGGACGCGCGTTTCTATCGGTTGCGGAGACTCTCTTCTCTATTCGTTCCGGTGAAATCACAAAACAAACTGCACTCAAACGTGTCCCTGCTTGATATACAACAACTGATAAATGGTTTTGGTGAGGGAAAAAAACTATACGAGTGCGGATTACAACCCAGAACCTCTGACACGCTTGGCAAAAATTCTCGGCACTAACAACATATTAGATCTCATTAAACTCGACAGATGAAACCCAATGTACTATTTAAATCGATTGCTGGACATCGTAATGTTATTGTACATAGCCTACGTCTGATTTATGATTTAACATTGTATTAGCAACACATAAACAACTGTCCCGCCCACTATGCCACTGAGTAGGCCTATATCACAGGGAAACACTGCGTGAAACTTTGCACGATAAGTTCATATTCTGAGTCCATCTGCTTGCCAACAGTATAGTAGCCTGCAGCCTTCTCAATAAGGTGCGAGTTTGGTCTTTTATTTCACTGTATTAGTCCATTAAGATACATTAAGCACTTTATATTCCAGCAATCCTGAAGGAAACCCTTGTATTGAAGCACATCGGCGCGATATAAAGTTAACAAATACACTTACATTTCTATAAATGTGTTTTTATGAATGAATGGCTTGCTCTAACTGTTGCTCGGTCTTCGTCAACAACACGCGCTTGCACCCCCTGCTGGTGTGGTAGATTTACAGCAGATAGAGATTACGCTCGGTAATCCACTGCTTTTCCTGCAGTTCCTGGATGTCAATGTTGAATTTACTGTCGAATTTGAACCACTGAATTTGTGGAAGCGAATTTGTAAAGCGAAATAAAATGGACCGAAAATTGCCTGTTGAATATTATAGGTTGTATTTTTAAAAAGTTTGAATATTTTGGAAGTGAAATATGAAGGGTGAATATGGATTATTGAACTTTTAAAAATGAAAATGTGTTTGTAAAGTTTTGAATTGAAATATTCACATCTTAAATATTCAACCATGTCAAATTTGAGCCAATAAAAAATGCAAGTCCTAAAAATACAATGCATTAAAATGCAAGCATGGTTAATGCAATGCCTATTTTTTCAAGTAGTGCAATTCAACAGGCGTTTTGTTTCAAAAACATTTGGCATTAATTAACTTCCATACTTTTGATGGATTTGGTAACACTTGAGTCATTAATAGTGGGTAACCATGATCTTCACTTTAGAATACTGATCCAAATAATTTGTAATTCCTTTAGAAGGATGTAACAATTGAGTCATCATTACTATCTGAAAACCATACTAAAACCTAAAACCTTATTAACTCACGAAAATTTTGCCTCAATAAACTCCAAATTACTGGTTATTAATAGTTAGTAATTAATAGTTTGTAAGGTAGTTGTTTAGTATATTGGGTAGGATTGAGAATGTAGAATAAGGTCATGCAGAACGCTTTAATATGTGCTTTATAAATACCAATAAACAGCCAATATCCAAGTAATATGCATATTAATAAGCAACTAGTTAATAGTGAGAATTGGACCCTAAACTAAAGTGTTATCAAATGTTAATATTGCGTTCCTCATTTGATCCTGTGTAGTTATTAATTAATGACGGAACAGTATTGTAAAGTGACAGCAAATGGATCAATTCTGTTGTTGATGTTCATGACAAAGCAACTTTAATGGTGTGAGATTTGATTTCTCACCTGCAACATCTCAGCTGTATAGTGAACAGCTTGCTGTCACATCACTGATGTTGCATCATTTAAATTAGATTAGATTAACAATGGCTTGCAGGCTTGTCGATAACACTGAATAACTAGTTGATTAATTAAAAAAAAATAGATCCAGATCAGAAAGATCAAATCGAAATGAAACCCTTATGGTAACATCTGTGGTTATATCTTATTGTGCCACTGTATTATAGTAAACATGTGGTGTGACATTATGATAATATGATAACACGGTAATACAATATTACCTTGATATATTAATATGTTGCAGCTAAAAAAAATGTAAGATTACATATCATATCATTAGGCTACTTGCATTGTCATGAAGCATGCAAGCTGAATCAACATGAACAGTGCAAAAACAAGTGTTTTTAAAACAGCTTCTCTTGCTCACCAAGGCTGCTTTTATTGGATTGAAATGACAATCAGTAGTATTGTGAAACATTACAATTTAAATTAGGCCTAACTGTAATCTGTTGTAATATATTTTGAAATGTAATTTATTCCTGTGATGATAAAGCTGAATTTGTCAGGATTCTTTGAACAGATACATCTACGCACACAGAACACTCTGTACTACATCTGTAGTATTTACAGTATAATAATGCTTTTGTAATGCATGCCACCAAATTGTTAACATCGTGCTAACTATCATACTACCTAGTAAACGTTTCTCTACTGCAAACGAATGAATGAAAGTGAATGACTAATTAAAAAGGAAATAGATCCAGTAAACATGGTGACAGGGTGAATCCTCTCTCTGTGGCCTTAACTGAAGCCTGCTGGCTGGAGAGAGACAAGCTGTTTGTGTGCTGTCTGACAGGAGGAAATGACTGTTATCATAGCAAATGAAATCAAGACAGCACAGGGTCATGTGACGGTCTCGAACCCCCTCCGCAACCCGCTAGTGATATTATGAGGTCTCAGAGCACAGACCAGACAGAGTCCTTCTGATTATTCAAGCTACATTACTATCAATCGGCCAGAAAATAAAATCAGAAGGATTCATAAAAGTTTACTGACAATGACTGCTTGTGAATTAAGGTAAAAGTTTAATGGCTGTGGCTGAGACAAAGTTGAAAATTCTCAGCAATATGGCGAATAATGCAGATATTGGCATTCACACATATTAACCCTATAAAGCCTACTGTATACTGCATCTTTGAAACATACATAGAACATAGTTCTAAAGACTAAACTATCAACACAATCAACACGTTGCACACAATCCACAATGCCTTCTGCCCTCTGACTGATAGTTTACTTTTTAGCAAAGTTCAAGGCCTTTTAGTATAATTGTAAAAATATCCACCTTCAGGTTGTGGTGGTACATGTGTCTTTTTACTGTGAAAGTAAATGTAATTAAATTTTAAGTTGTTAGACTGAAGCAACTTTTAGTTTAAATATATTTGATATATCAGGCTTTTGAGGAATGTTTACTTTATAGACAAAGTATTTTCTCGTAAAACATACTCCAATAATATTGGTTTAAAACTTTGTAAAAAAAAAACAGTGTATATGGGCCATTAAAGCTTGATGTATCAAATATGATAATGCATATAGGCAAACTTAGACTTTTTCATGTTTTATCTAAAGGTTCAATAAACATTTCTGACTATTATTTCATATGTCAAGCTTACAGGGTTAAAGGAGTGTGTAAGGATGCAGAGGAAGGTTTAGGCAGGATCTCAGACAGCTCTAATGACACCTTCAGCCATGAAAGCGGAACCTGGCTCTCCCTCTCCCTGACAGTAATAATGACTGGCTTTGCATAAACCCGTGTCACTCGCAGCAAAATACACCAGGCCAACTTCATCATATAATTAAACCCTGCCTACTGTATCTCATAATAAATGCATGTAGTGCTAATAGCTACCTCTCCGCAGCACCTCAGCTTTGATTTAGCCATTGCGTTACTGGAGGTATGTTTTTGTCCTGCCTTTCATTCCTTTCTTCTTTTTTTATTTAATCTCTGATTGAAGTACTACTGCTGTTTAAGTGGATACATGGGAATTAAGTGGTCTCAAAGAGAGAGAGAAGAAATCAAGAGGGAGACTGGCCAGCTGAAAGGTGGATGAATCAATTCATTCTTACCCCTTCAGATTTGTACTGTGTGTGTGTGTGTGTGTGTGTGTGTGAGTGTGTGTGTGTGTGTGTGTGTGTGTGTGTGTGTGTGTGTGTGTGTGTGTGTGTGTGTGTGTGTGTGTGTGTGTGTGTGTGTGTGTGTGTGTGTGTGTGTGTGTGTGTGTGTGTGTGTGTGTGTGTGTGTGTGTGTACATGAGTGTCTCTCTGTTGTCTGAAGAGGCCCCGAGGGCTGCCTGGGGGCCTGCCTGCAGTGTCTGTTCTTACACAGCTCCCAACATCAGGAAGGAGAGCAGACATAGTACACTAGCCTGCAGCAAACACACACACACACACACACACACACACACTAACCTGTTTTTATTAAGCTTTATTGTGCATATAAACAAGCTCACACCTACCCCTCCTCCCACTTTAATTCACTCAGCTCTTTACGACATTATAACAATACATAAAAACACAAATATACTCCCCCATATTTCCCTCTCGTTCTCGAGTCGCTGCTATGCCGGTATCTTAGCAGAGGCTGTCCGCACTCTTGATTCTCTGATTTTATTTGCATGGCATAAGTAAATACATCAAGATGGCTTAGTAATGCGTACAGCAAGGCCACAGCCCCACAAATCACCTGCAGCGCTGGCCTAGGCCATCACTCACGCGCCCCGCACTTTACAACACAATTACCCGCCGCCTGACACAAATGAGCTGGGCCCAGCAACCTGCAGCAAGCTAATTACAGCCCAGCATGGCCCGCCTCCCATTAAAACAATGACAGCCTTTGTGCCACTGCCACCACCAACAAACCGCCACTGCCCACAGAGCTGATACAGATCTCATCTTCTGATCTTCAATCAGAAATGAAATCAGACACATCCTGACCCGTTCGTTTTGCACACGACTGTGTCTTATGCTAATGCACGACAGCACATGTGTGTGACACTAACACAAAGCATTTCGGGTACGAGTTGGACTGGTGCGGAATTGCAAAGGCTGTCACTGTAGAGGCCAATTGCAGCACTGAGATCACACATGATAGTCGACAATGTTGTGACAGAGTTATATTGTGAAATAGAAGTGTAGCATTCAGATTACAGATTACAAAATACAGGTACAAGTCATACAGGCTTGGAAATGACGTCACGGTGAGTAAATGTAAGAATTTAGTGTTTTGTTTTTTTTGTGAATTATCCCTTTAAGATCACGACAGAATGGGGTGGTGCAGTTCATTCAGCCCTGAGGGGGCGGTGTGGTGCACTTCATCGTAGTCAGCAGGGCGTAGCTTGGGATGTGCCTGTGAAACTGTTTTTAATTAACATTAATGATGCCATGGGCCTCAGTCACAGGATGATCAACCCAACATACCACAAGTGTATCACAAGAGTGGCTGACGGTGGAAAAAGTGGTGACAAAAAAAAGAGAGACAACAGCCCCCTTTACCTTCCTCATTGGTGGAATAAAATATGCAATGATGGCGGATATTCCAGGCTCCTAATTACCAAATGTTTACAGTGCACTGCCTCTATCTCTACCCTTAGGCCTCTTTTCCTTGAACCTGAGATCTCAACAAAAGGAGGTAGAACAACTGAGGTAGAGAAGAAGAAAAAAAACATGTCAGGCATTTTACTTTGTTCCTTGAGCACAGAGGAGAAAAGCGCAGCCGTCCTGGGTCCATATGAAATGTTTTCACAAATCCCCTGGGAGACACTGTTCAACACAGAACTGGACCTTTGGCTAACTTGTTCCTAATGTGCATAAACCGAATTAATACTGTCTTTGAATATTTAATTACCATCCTGGCCTTTCTGGATGTTCTGTACTGCCAGTAATGACTTTACACAAAAGAGGAAGCACATCCGAAACTTCCTGTTTATCGCACAAAGCACACAGACACAGCTTTTAATCTCTCATTTCGAGAGGTTAAAATGAATAAGCTTTGTGTCAAACAACTACCACTGTCAGTCTCAAGCCCCACCTGCATGGGAGGCAGAGCTTTGTTTTTGTTCTTTCATGTTGAAGCTAGGATCAGGGAGAAAGAAAAGGTCAAATATTCCACGTTTGGTTTTGTGTTTATGTGTCATGCATTTCACTGCCATTTGTTTGTTCTTGGCATCCATGGCTGCCAGAAATAAAAAAAAGAGTGCCTGAAACGAGTCCCATCTAAAGTCTTTAGCGTTTTTTTTTTTTTTGTGGTAATAAAAAGAGCAAACCCTCTTGAGTTTGAACAGTATAAAAGCAGAATTATTTCCTCTCCCAATCCCCTCTTTTGTCTGCAATGGTGAATTAAAGCCATATTTTATGTCACTGCTGACATATACGTTGTGCCTTAAACAATATGAACTATGTGTTAAGATATAAATTGCTTATGCCACTGGATTTCTTATTGTGACACTTTTTTGTATAGAATTTTTTTTTGGTCACATTTTCTCCAGTGCCAGCAAATATGGCAACGGATTGTCATAAAACATCCATGATCAGAAAGACTGTGGCATGCAGTTAACTAACAGAATTGACAACTTTCATACATGTTGGGGGGGGGGGGGGGTGGAGTTGTGTTGTGTTATGTTGGGGTTGTCTTAGAATCCTTCATAAAATTATATTTTAGAAGCATGTAAGGAGATCAAATTCAAGAAAAAAATATTTCAACTTACTGTTTTCAAAAAATAAATAAAGCTGTAATTTAAAGCTGAAATTTCAAAAGTCATTACTGCACTCATCAGTGTCACACAATCATACTAATATGTTGATATTGTGATAAATACATATTTTGTATTATCAGTGTTTAAAATGGTTGCATTTTCCAGTTTTTCAAGATTATTTAAATCAATAGAAAGTTCAAAAGAACAGCATTTATTAGAAATAGAAATCTTTTGTAACATTATAAATGTCTTTGCTGTCACTTTTGATCAATTAAGTCTTGTTGGGGAAAAATATATATATATATGCACCAGTGGTTGAAAATTTTGCTAATAAAATATTTGTGCCAGAAAAATAGCTCAAGAATTTTGTCTGGTCCCTCTGTATCATCAAAGTGAGCTTTTATTATGTTTTGGACTGTAAAAGTTTAAGGGTCAGTAATATATATATTTTTAAGAAGTTTATATACAGTATATAAATAAGACAGATTTTAATAAATATATACACATATATGTGTGTATATATATGTGTGTTTATATATGTATATATAGAAATGTATATATATATATATATATATATATATATATATATATATATATATATATATATATATATATATATATATATATAATGTATAACTGACCCTTAAACTTTTAAATGGTATTTTGTATACACATAAACAGTAATTAATTTTTTAAAACTTATTTTATAAACGAACTTAGCACCACATTCTATAGTTTGAGCTACAGGGATTTTATTAGATGTGTGGTCTTTCTGGAGTCCAAGACTGGAGGGTCGGTGTTCTCAGAACACAGCCGTGATACAGCACAGGCAATGCGATTAGTTACGGGTTAAACCTTAAACACATGTTGAATCCTGCATGATCACAGATAACCACACACTCAAACGGAGGAAGACTGAGGGTGAGTAGCAGCTCTCTGTCTCTCTGCAATGTGGACATCAGTAGCTCGCAATTGTGGAGGAGGAAAACGACTGCGTGCCATTCCACCGTTAATGTGTCTGACACATAAATTAGAATAACGAACAGCTCACCCTCAACAAACACTTTCTCATTACTCTCGCTCACTCGTTCTCTTCTCTGCTTTCTTGCTCACACACTCATACACAACATGTTTCCTCTCGGCCGTGATTGAGAACTTCCTGTCTCCGGCGCAACCTCCCTCCCACCCTCTCCCTCTCTTTCAGTCCGAAGACACTGCCCCTTTTCTCCCTGGCTCATGAATATTCAAATGCCTGTAATATGATGTCCACATTTACAACATCAAAAACGCAACAGAAGCAGCATGTTCATTTCCAGTCAGCACCTGATCATAAAGACTGAATCGGTCTCAAATCCCAGAATGCCTCAGTGTCTGCGGCCCCGCTCCTGCTCCACTGGGGCTGTCTCATAGCAACCTGGTGTGTTTCCCTTCAAACAGGAACCCGCAGACAGACTGCTGTTGTTTTGCTCTACTCTGTCATTACTTCTCATTGACTAAATGATGGATATAGCAGCCCAGCATGACAGCGGCAGTGATGGGAGCCAAAGCCTTTATAGTAAGGTGGACTACGCCAGGGCTATACACACACCATAAGACTCTGAGGGGGACAAGTCTGTAATATTTGACAACGGTTTCACATTAGAAATGTTAATCGACTAATAGTATTATCAAAGTATTATCACAGTATTTGATGCAAACTACTTGAATTTTTGTCAAAAATCGAATCATTTCATGATTCATGTAATGCATAGCTGACTGTGAACATTAACATGAAAAACATTAAAAGAGACCTTTTTGGCATATTAGGTACACAATTAAGGATACGGCCACATAAATCGGGATATACAGTATTTGAAAATGGTGTTTTTGTTTCAAAATGCTCTCCATCCATGTTTCCAAAAGTTTCTTATCCACACTGAAACTCATTTTATGGGGCAAAACATAATGAAAGCTCACGGAGAGGATACAGAGAGTTACAGACAAAATTCTCAAGCTATTTTTCTACCACAATCATTTTATTAGCTAAATTTCCAACCACTTACTGGTGCATTCAGGTCATACTAAATCTCATTCCACTTATGGGCTAAACAATTACCCTCATGTTTTGATGCAAGACAGCAATTATGAGTAAATTTTCTTTCATTTTAGCAGCAATGTAATTGTACAAAGTAGTATTTATCTTCCACAACAAAGTGCAAGTGAATAGCACATATCTGCCACATGCTGGCATAACCATAGATATACCTATAGACTATGGATACAATATGTGTCACATGACTAAAAATGCATCAGATTTTTTTTAATACCTCCATACAGTCCACACTACAATGTAAAAACAGCGTTTTCAAATGTAATCCTCCTTGGAGAGCGTTTTAAAAAAGCTCAGGACAACAACGACCGTCTCAGTTTAGAAGTTCGAAATGTAGAGAAAAAGATGTAGACGTAAACAATGTGAATGTGTGCATTTATTTAATTAAAAATAGTATTTGGAAACAGTTCAAATGCATTGGTTTACAATCAATTTTAGTTCTTTTAATGACGTATTTCTGTTTCTTTATTCCAAATCCCTTTAACTCATGTAATGATTTAATTCCTTTAAACAAAGACCATTACTACCATCCCCCCTAATGTTCAAGACATGGTCACAGCCTTGGATTACGCAGCCCAAGCAAGAGCACTGTAGGCCGATAATGGGAGAGATACGCATCTGGAGACTGATGGGTGGTGGGTGCGCATGAGGCGAAAGGTGCTGATGAGACTGGCATTTAAATACAAACATATGTTGACACACACACACACACACACACACACACACACACTTTCCCCTCAATATTAAACAAGACAATGAAGTAGAGGAGTGAAAAAAGGGGTGACGCACTATAGTTTCTTGTGACATCCTCTCCATAAGCCCCCAATTCTTCTTTCAAACTGTGCCAAACTTTGAAGAGACCTCTCTCTTTCTCTCTTTTTGTCTATATCTCTCACTCAGTTTATAAATTCCCCCCCTCCCGTCACAGAATACACCCACACACACCCCTCCGCACAGCTCCACAGATCTTGGCACATCCCCTTCTTTCTGACAGGCAAATCAAACCAATGTGAGTGATAGAGAGCAGAGCAGTGTGTGTGCGTGTGTATGAGGGATAACAATCAAAAGAATGAGAGAGTACAGGTGTTTGGGTTTACGAGACAAGCACAGTTGCCTGGGTCTTTGACAGCTGTTGATGTTATCACAGACACTTATTGGCTGCAAGTTTGAAAGGCAGCCGGGGGGGTGGTCAAGAGACACAGGGAGAGAGTGAGAAAGAGAGTCAGAAACTAGAAGTTGGAAGAGGGGGAGCAACGGCCCTCCCCTTTGAAACCTCCCTGTGCTAGATAACATTTGGCTGAACTTTCCAATGTGAACCTCCTCCTGACATGCAGCAATCTGAGAAAGAGGGAGAGAGAGGGATGAAGACGAGTAGGAAAAAAAAGTATTGACTGCAGCGTTTCACGTCTATTAGGAGTAGCAGAAGAGGGGGTCCGGTCTAGAAGGGTCGTGGGGGAATGTCTCACCAAGCTGACAGGCGTCACGTTAATCAGGAGGAAATGCGTTCGCTTGAGTCCTACCACACACTTAACCAGAGGTCGGTGCACAAAACAATGAACGGAACAAAAAACACAAGAGTAAAGCAGTCAAACCAGAGTGGCTATTAGCGGCAATCTGACCAGTTTCATATAAAGCCTCCCTGTTCCTTTTTTCCATCACTTTGACATGCAATCAGACCAAAACAAAACAGACGTAATGTGCAGCTATGGAAAGGATGTGCAACGGCCTCATGTGACAGTTCAAGGCCTTTCATTCTGCTGCAGTGGGCCTCCCAACATTTACAGTTACAACTGAAAATTCTCACATGAGAAGATTGTCGCATTAGAACTTTAAAAACATATCAACGATCAATGAATTGAGCATAATTTATGATAATAAGGATAAGAATATGATGTCCTTCAACTTAATTTTGTGGATATTCAAATACTTGAACCCTGCTCCTATAGGAAGCCACTGTCCTGCAGAGTTTAACCCTAATCAAACACACCTGAATCAAGCTCTTAAAGCTGCAGTCGGCAAGTCTGGCAGATTGAGTGGGATTGAGTGAGATTTTCTGTGAACGCGCCCGTCTCATCAGCATCCATAAACACCATGGAGTATTTGGAGGTATGCTGCCCTGGCTAATCTACCGATAGATTGCAATTGCTGACGGCATTTATACTCTAAATGAGCTTACATTCACACGGATTTCAGTGCAAACAAAGCTAACGAACCTACCCAACAAGTGCTAACGTTAGCTATCCATACCAACACATTTGGGCAAACATACTTAGATTACAAACAGAACACTCAGAAATAAAGTAACTGGTTGATAAAGCACAATTACCTGTCGAGAAGAAATGTTGCAAGCTCTGCATCCAGCTTAAACCCAATTAAATCACGTAAATCTCTTCACCTTTCAAATGCCGATCCGATGTTGATCCTGGTTTTATTACGGGCACGGTAGCTTTCTTTCTTTACTTCTTTCTTTTCAGCAGGTGTTCTCTTTTCCTGTGTTGTTTTTGACCTCCTAGCTCTTGGGGTTAACCGAGGAATTGGAATCTTTTCCGCCATCACTCTTCGTTACTGCGCGAACTTCAGGCGTGTGCATGTGATTGTAAGGTGCGCGAGGGGTGGCGTGTGCACGCCCTGTGATTGACAGTCAGATCTCACACCCCCCTGCACTGATTCGCATGAACCGGGAGCGGTGGATTTTTGCAAAACAAATAACACGCTCCAGGTGGAGTTAGAAACTCGGGTTTTTTCTAAAACCACTTAATTTATGTTGTTCTTTCGGATTATAGTGTCGATTTCACTGAATATGATCAAAAAAATGTTGCCGAAGGCAGCTTTAAGGATCGCTTGAAAGTACACATGCGGAAGCAGGAGGGAAACGAACTTTGCAGGACAGAGGGTCCCCAGCAAACCAACATATTAGAATGATGCTGTGTTCAAGTCATGTTTTAATTACCGTAACGATTCTGAACTGTAAAAAGCCTTCATGTGCTTGTAGAACTTGTAATTATAATGTGTAAACTAGGGATGTTAACGAATAATCGATGATCGATTAATTGTTGATAATACATTTAATCGCTAAAACTTATCGATCATCGATTAAGCAGGTTTATGCGCGTGCATGCTGCTCAACCACGAAACATGTAAGAGCGCGCGCCGGAGTTATGTTTGGGACTATTTTACAACTTCATCCTGACTATGTTTGCGTGTGCGTTCGCAGCCTTTTGTTTTGTGCAAATGTAAGTTGCAATAGTTTATTTTGTGTGCACCTATCTATATCTGATTTATCTCATATTGGATGCATTTGGCTAAGAATTGATGCTAAAGCGTGATCTTTAGCGCACGCAGCTCAAACGGCAATGCACAACTAATGACTATTGGGACTGTCATATTACATAACATTATAAAGAGAACAATATTGTAATAAAACATTGTGAATTATTTGGGTTTAGTTGCCGTGTCACATTGTTCCAGGAAGAGCGCGTCCACAACATTCTGAATGGCACATAACTTAGTTCATGTTCACTTGTGCATTCACGTCATTTTGTGCAAATATAATTTGTAATATTATGTTTATTTTGTATATATCTTATTAATTGCATACAGAATGTGTTTTTTGAGTTAAATAACGCGCTAGCAAAGTGCTCAACGGTTAATCATTCAGCGCGCGCGCCGCTCAAGCAGCAATGCACGACTAATAATAACGATGATTAATTTGGGACTGTCATATTACATAACATGAGAACACTATTTTATTAAATCGTTGTGAATTCATTGAGTTTAGTTGCCGTTTTCAGTGCGTTGTTCAAGGAAGAGCACGTCCACAACAGTCACACATTCTGACAATTTAGCACGCATCTGAGGCGGCATGGTGACCCGTTGTATTAATCGTTATATTTGATTATTAAATAATTAATTTAACTTAATTATCAATCACATCGAAACATTTTAAAATCCTACTAGCCCTTTATTTAGATCCAAAAAAAAGGGTTTTGAGCAGCATTTGCAGACCGTCATGCTGTTGGCCATATCACTGCAGCAGCCACGCATATTGCAGTATTAAGGCTAACGATTAATTGATGAAGTGATCGTTAATTTAAACGACGATCGATCATGGGAATTTGTAAAAATTTGCATCCCTAGTGTAAACTATTTTATTTCTGAGAGCTACAACTTGTACCACTACCACCTGACCACTGCAGATGTCAGGTGTGTTCGACTAGAAGCGGCATTGTGCGGATCGATTAGTAATATGACATCAAAGCACCACGAGGGCGATTTGAAAGCATACAGAGCTTTATTTATGGTAATTATGACATGGCATGAACAAAGCATGATTTCTGAAGGATCATGTGATCATATATATATATTTTTTTTTTTATCTTACCAACCCCACACTTTTGAACAGTAATGTCTTAGACATTTCTTGCTTTGTCTGTATGCATTAAAACATAACAGAAAGAAAGATTCTCTGAACAGCATCTTTGCACAAACTTGTGACAGATGCAAAAAACAATCCTCACTGAAGCTGAAACTGAACTGAAACATCACAGACCTTGTTAAAATAAACATCAGATACTCTTTCCCTATGCAATCAAATGTTCAAAATTTCAGGGTCAAATATGAAAAGTTTAACAAATATTCAAATTTAAAGATCAGCCACTAATCTGAATATGAATATATGAATCTACAATCTGTTAGAAAGAGCACAATGTTTTGTAGAATTTCTCATTTTTCTCTATTGTCAGAAGGCTTGGTTTCCATTGAGGGTAAAAGTTGTTATTTCTAAAAGTTATAGTATGCTTTTGTAACCCCCATAAGAAGCTCTTATAGGAATGTAGCCAATTCCTATAACTTCCAATTATAATACTGCATACAACCTGTATTTAGTAAATCTGCCTAAATCTGTTGAGCAGTCATGAACGGGGAATTGTGATTGGTTAACATTTCAAGCTCCGCCCTGCTATGCTGGGTGTGTGTGTTTTTGAGTGTGCAGCGGGAGATGCGGATATACGAAATATTCAGAGTGCTAAGAAATTAAGCTGCATAAACTCAGCGAAATTGTTTTGTTGGTTGAAAACTGGGTATGAATTAAAAAAAAGAGCATATGCATAGGAAAGAGGTGCAGAAGATTTTATTTTATTTTAATTCCCTGTTGATTTTGGGAAGGAAAGAACATTAATTGAATCTCGGTGTGTAACTTACTCATTTATGAATCATGAATCATATGTAGGATTTGGAGACTTGATTCATGTTTTATGTTTGTTTAATGTTTCAATTTTACTTTTGTGCTATACTTAAGTGATATAAGGTTGATTTCACTGAACTGTGTGTGATTAGGAGAAATAATGCATTTTTTTGTTGCACTTGTGCAATGGCAAGATGCTAATTGCTATATTATAAAGATGCAAGTTAATATTGCGATTAACTGCTGATGTGTTCTAAAAACCAACCTGTTTTGTAAATTTTTGTTCACAATTATCGGGAAGGTATTATATTGACCCATTTTGACTTATTAATGAGTCAATTGTGTTGATTAATATGTGATTAACTTATGTTTTTATGTTTACTTATTGTTATGTGAATTCAGGAACTGTTTATTGTAAATCTAAATTTGTGCATTTGGTTAATGGTCCTGACAGACTTTTTGAGTGAAATTTATGTGCCGGTTTCTATGTAGGTCAGGTTTTTTGGGGTTTCCTTGAATTCTCTCTTCCGGCTGGAAGATGGCGAGCCACCCAGCTTGATTTTGGTGATCTTCATTTGTGCAGTGTGATCCTTGCCGTCCAGCAATGTGGGTAGGATTGTACATAAACTTACAACCCATGGATTTCATTTGCCAGAAAACTTTCTTTGAAACTGATCTGAGCTCAGCAACGTGAATTTGAGTGGACAGAACTGGTGATTCTTGGTGACATAAGTCATACACGTACACTGATAACACATCCACACACTTGTTTATTGTAATTGTTTATTTATTAATTGTTTATGTCAAATTAATACAAGTTGTAATTCTGTATGCAAATCTTTGTTGTCGTGATTTCAATTTTGTTAAGGTGAATTATTTTTTATTTGGGGTAACTGTGTATTCATTCAAACTAACCTAGTGTGTACTTACTTTCATAATACAATAAACGCTTATCTAAGATCAAGGAAAAATTTGCTTCCTAACTGTATGTTCACACCGCCGCCGACTTGAGCTTCAAAGAAGCTCTGGCCGCTCTGTCAAGGACGCTTGTCAAAAAGCACGGGGATGCTCGTTGACGTTTTGGACGCTCTGACGTATCAGGGAGAAGAGAAGTGTCACAACATGAAATGTAATAAACAGAAAAAACAAGCAATACATTGAAGAAACCTTTTATAATGACAGCATTTTCATAACCGTTTTGGTCACATTTGGTCGGGGAAAAAAATAATAATTAGCTATTATTATTATTATTATTATTTGCATTAGGCTATTATTTGCATTAGTGCAATTGGTCAAATCGTTGTCACCGTGAGCAAATGAATTGCATTCCCGCTTAAAAGGAGCGTTCGTAAATATTTCAAATAAACGTTGCGCTCATTCTCAAATGTGTATCACTGGATCATTATGGAAAATCGCGAAGTTGTTGTGTTTGGTGCTGCTTTACTGTATTTGCGGAGAAGACGTCGGACTCAGAGATTTTGGGTTCATGACACCCTCCAGGACCGTTATCAATTCGGAGAATATCACCGGCTGGTGCAGCAGCTGCGGCTCGATGACGAGACGTTCCAGCGGAACTTCAGGCTGGACACGAAGCATTTTCTCGGAACTAACGTTTTGGTTGGAACGAAAGTTCACTGCGTATGTTTCTCCGGAATCAGCCAGAGTGAAGGACGTCTTTATTCTGATTGGTTGCTGGCGTTTTGCCGCTGCTTGCCGCGTCATTGCTCATTACCATAAAGTTGAGCTTCTTTCAACTTTCTGATTGACGCTCAAAACGCCCAAAACGCGACGCCGAGGGATTTGACGCTCCTTGCAGCTGAGAGAGGCCAGCTTCCATTGAAAATGAATGACTTCCGGCCGCTTTGGAAGCTCAAGTCGGTGGCGGTGTGAATGTACAGTAAAGATATGTCCCTTTTCATGCAAATATTTCAATTCTTTCTACTGAGCCTGATCCCTCTCATTCCTCAGGCAACAGAGAACTCAAAGAAACCAAGATACAAGCCAGCCAAAAGTAGGCAGTGAAACCACAGGATTTCCATCTTAAACTATTTTCCCTTTCAGTTTGAGACAAAACATAGATCTTGGCTGCGATTCGACAAAACTGGAAAGGATGGCATGTTACACTGCACATAACCTTTTTTTTTCCTATTCCACTTCTTTTTGTTTTACCCTTTTTCTTTTATTCAGGTTATATTAATTCGCTCTGTGTAAGTGTTCTCAATGGATAATCTGTATGGTAATGGGTCATAGTCATCCAACACCACATATAAAAATGACAGACTCCGCAGGAGTTAAGAAAAAAAGAAAAGTGTGACAAAATGAGTCCCCATCTTACTCTTGCTCTATTTTCTTCCACAAAATATTAATTTCCACCTCAGATGCTAGTGATTGATACTCAGCATGGTGAACTAATAGCTGAAATTATATTTGGTAATAATTCATGTTCGGCGGTCTCATGTGAGCTCTGTGTGGCCCCCCTGTCTAATTCAGCTTTAGGAAGCCAATATGAATTTCATGTTTAACCAAGTTCTACTTGATTTCTACAGGGAGCACTCTCCTACCATACACTTTTGCTCTGTACAAATTCATATGCTAAGGCCTTTTAAGGTTTCCATGTCATTTGTCATAATGACATAAATGATTCATAAACCATGCTCCTCATCTCAGCTTGTTCGTTCATTAGCGCTTTGCTTCTCGTAACATCCACGTATTCGGGCCTTACACACATTTTATTGTTTGTGTCTGTGTGTTTACGTGGCACTTTCTTACATATGCATATTTTAAATGAGCGACATATCAAAGCTCCACCAAGGCAAGGAGAATAGGAAGTGGTCATTAAGGAAAAGAGCAATACATGTTTCTCACTTTTTTTCTCTCTCCTAATACAACAGATGACAAATTGCGTCCCCCAGGTTGCTCTTGTTATTCCACAATTACAGCAGGTACGAGTGTAAGGGGTGTGTTCCCCCACAGGCTTTTTTAATGCCGCCGAACAAATGATGACTGAAGATGGACAGGAAGATACATTTCTAAAAAATAATAATAATAATAAAAAACTACCGCTCAAAAGTTTGGGGTTGCTAAGATTTCTTATTGCTTTTTTAAGTATCTTATGCTCGCATATGTCAAGTCAAGTCAAGTCAAGTGTATTTATATAGCGCTTTTCACAATATAAATTGCATCAAAGCAGCTTCATAATATCAATCAAATAACAATGTTTGTTTCTTAGTGAAAAAACATCCACGTTTGGTAGGGCTGATCAATGGTATTAATGCTTGGTTAATTAATTTGAATATCCCCAACTGAGCAAGTCAAAGGCAACAGTGGCAAGGAACCGAAAAACTCCATCAAGTGACCTACTGGTGTCCTAAAACTCCATCAGGTGACCTAATGGTGAAAAAAAAACCTTGGGAGAACCCAGGCTCAGTCGGGGGCCAGTTCTCCTCTGGCGTTTATGAACTAGAGGCCGGATTTACAGTAACTGTAATTTGATACAGAATTTTGTTTTATTTTATCACTTCGGGGTGGGTACGCGAACCGGAATCACAACGTTTTATCTGTAGAGTGGGAAAGGGATCCTCCATAGGGAGAGACTAGTTGGCACATATGCTGCATTTATTTGATCAAAATTGCAATGAAAACAGTAAAATTGTGATATATTATTACAATTTAAAATACCTGTTATTTTTTATTTTATAAATATATATATATATATATATATATAAATATATATATATACTTTTTTTTTTTTTTTTTTTATTCTTGTGATGCCAAAGCTGAAATTCTGTCATCATTTACTCTCCCTCAATTTGTTCCAAACCTGTATCAATTTGCAGAACACAAAAGATATTTTGAAGAATATAGGTAACGAAACCGGCCCAGGGTCCTATCGACTTCCATAGTATGGAGGAAAAGAAAATACTATGTCAATGGGGCTCGACAACTGTTTGGTTACTGAAATTCTTCAAAATATATTTTTTGGTTCATACAGGCTTGGAAAATCTTGAGGGTGAGTAAATGATGACAGAATTAAAATTTTTGGATTTACTATGCCTTTAAGTGTCACATTCACAGTTTCACATCAGTGTCTGATATTCTGATTTGATGCTCAAGAAGCATTTCTTATTTTTATTACCGTGGAACACAGTTCTGTCTTCAAAAGGTTCAACTGTGAAACATTTTTTTCCAGAATAGTTTTTTTTTCTATGAATAGAAAGTTCAAAATTACAGTATTTAACTGAAATAATCACATTTAATCAATTTAACAAAATGTATTACCATTTAAAAAAAAACACTACTGACCTCAAACTTTTTAACTATATATATTGCCATGATTTTTCTTCTTTTCAACAACTTGTTGGATTTTTAAGTTTAGCCCAAATGTTTCACCAAGCACAACATGTTCGTGGATCAACATCTTTGTTGATCCTGGAAAAACATTCCAACCAACCAATCAAATTTGAGGGACAAGTTTACAGTTTATGTCAAGTTTAGGCTTACAATCAGGGTTAGGTGCTTATACATCAGTATTGTTCACATATCATTTCCCTCTGATTTTAGGGATAACTTGTGGGCAGGGTTAGGTTTGAGGGTAAGGATAGGGTTAAGACTAAGTTTTCGGACAGGAATGTTGATAAAGGAACATGTATTACTTGGCCAAATCAAGGTGACCATCATTTGTGACCGTGCTCAAAATAGACAGCACTAATTGGTGGGTCCATGAGGTGGCAGCACTCACGGTTGGTCTGTTCAAACGTCTTAGAGTAGAAGTTGGAAAATGCCAATACAATCAACAAAAGGTCCAAACCACTCAAATGGATATGCAAGCATATCAGAAGACATTTATCCTTCTTGAGTTTGAAAAACATTTTGAACGTGTTTGTGTCCATACGTCCATGCTCAGTGGAATATATTCAGAAAGTCTAGAATGCTCAACTGAAAAATTAAGCACACACTCCAGTGTAAAAGAGATAAAATTTAAAATTACTTTTCAATTACAAAAATCATCAATTACTCACACAAGTCATTCCAAAATGATGGCAGAATTTTCATTTTTCGGTGAACTATCCCATAAACACAAATGACTATAACCCAAACAAATCTATACCTCAAATAATGGCTTTTTCTTATCTCTGCAGTTTTGATTGCGAGATGGAAGTTAACACCAAAGTGTTGGTGGTCTAAAAGGCGCTACAAGTTAGTTTAAAGTGAACATGGTTCTGCATTGGAGACAAGGAGGGGCCTACGGGTTAGACGAGGTGAGGTTTGAGCTTATTGGGTGTCAGTCAAATCTCCTCTTGTGCATCTGCCACAAATAAAAATAATAAAGTGCAACAAGTGGTTTCAATCACCGCTAGCCTGTGATGCTTGAGGAATGGCGGGGGGTTGGAACGGGATGTGTCCCATTGGCCATGAAAAGTGAGCTTGAGTTTGGCTCTGTTTGAAACAAAGGAAGATTTATCTGCAGATTTGACAAAGTTCACATACAGTGTCAATAACGGCCTGAAAGGATGACCATCACCCCAACCGGAGAGGTGTGTTTGGAGCTGGAAGTTTAAACCTGTGTTATTGTTAGCAAGAGTCATGGGATGAGAACATAACAAAATTCCAGTCTTCAGCAACTTTAGTTATATTGATTGAATGAGTGTCTGCTTATATATAGTATATACCTGTACTGGTTCTGTGTTTCTGTTCACTTGTCTGTCTGCATTCATCTCATCTGTTCTCCAAACTCCTTAGGATCTTTTCCACCTGAATAACAGATGAACGCAGAGCCGCCTTATTAACTGAATCCGAATGAGCTCAATGCACTGCATCTGCAAAAATTAATTATGCACTTTATAATTTTAATAATATGTAATGAAAAGAACAGAAGGAAGGATGAGAAGGGGGAAAAAAAACAGGTTCTGTCTTTTATCATGAAACCCTTTCCAAATTTAGAAGTGCTGTGTGGAGAAGCTTCCCTTTCGCTTTGAGGTAAGGAGGTTTTTTGACTTAAGGAAAGAAAGGGGAAGGACAAGAGGAAAGGAATTAAAAAGGAATGAGCGAGCCCCCAACCACCGGCTCGTTTTTGGTAATTAGCTATAGCCACCTCAGCGTTTTTTGATGAAACATTTCTTAAGTACGCAATAGGAAGTTCCTCATCTCTCAAACTCTCTTTCTATTGTGGTTTGGGACAACACAACAACTGTCCCATCCGAGCATGCCCAGCATATGCGTGAAGAAGAAAAAGTGTGTGTGAGTGTGTGTGTGTGCTTATGCGCATTAACTTGCGAGTGTGTCTTCCTTCTTAAACAGCCCGCTAATCACACAAATTATTGCATCTAATTACCGCACAGCCTCTAATTAATTCCTCCAGTATCACATCATTTAGTACGCATTCACACCACAGCACCTGTTTTCGGCAAATCCACACCGTTAATTTGCTTATAAAACAAACAGCATTAGCATAAAATGTTTAATAATGTGTTTAACCATTTGGTTGTCCCGTGTCTCTGCAACACAGAGAGGTCAGCCGATGGCGAGGCCGCCCGAATCACCCGCACCATTGTTCTGGCTCCAACCCCATCGCACTCCAGTTCATATTAATAAAACGAGATCACTCACCACTAATTAATACAAGCATGCACTGCTAATTTCTGCTCTGTACAACAAGCCGGTTGATGAACCCCCTTCAGAAAGAAGGAGAGGAGAAAAGAGGATGAAAGAGATAGGAAGGCAAGCACACCGTAAGTAGATCGTAGGAACGGAAAGAGCAAAATGGGTCACAGACAGGGAGAGAAGGATGAAGATGATAAATGGATAATCATGATGGACTGATAAAATGTGCTTGTGATGTAATGCTTGATGATTCTTTGAATTGACTCATAACCTGATCTGGAAATATAGATATTTATATACCTGGTCCTGATAAACCCTATGTTACGGGGACAAAATTTCCCACAAAGATGTCAGTTTTCAAAGTCCTTGTCTTTTTTTTTTTTTGTTCCCATTCCGTTTTTTGTTTTTTTTTAAGAAAAGTTTTCTGTTATCGGTAGGGTTAGATAGATTATACAGTTTGTGCAGTATAAAAATGTGTGTGCGTGTGTTGATTTACTGACAATGAAATATTGTAATATTTTGTCTTAAAATTAATAACATATTGTCCAAACAAGCTAAACCTATGAAAATTGTTGATTGATGGACATGGTTCATTACTAATCGCTAGTAATTCGGATGTGTTTATAGTATGAAATTCAAACATCTGCACATAATATTTCATTTAGCAAAACCATCTTTTTTTTTTTTTGTTTTTTTTTTTTTTTCACACCACATAGTTTATACCAAACTGTGTGGTTTAAGCATGTGGAAAAGACAGTCTTTATTATGAGCTATTAAAAAATAGTTGTAGGTGGTACAGTGGCACTAAAAAGTATTTTAACGTTTACATTAACAGTTAAAACAGTTAAAACAAGATAGACAAGAGATCACGGCAGCAAACTGCTTGCTAGAGCTTTAATCCAAACTAACTTGACTTTTATATTTATACTTTTTACTTTTACATAAATATTTTAAATCCTGTGTGTGTGTGTGTGTGTGTGTGTGTGTGTGTGTGTGTCAATTCTTTACAAATTTAAATGTTGTGCTCCATTTCTTAAAAACAAAGAATTTAAAATAGAAATATATGATTTAAAAAAAAATTGTGATTGATTTATGCTGAGACATAACGGACAGTGCACTTAAAAGCATGTTTGTGCACATGTGTAGTGTGAAGTTGTTCTGAGCTGAGAGCTCTTGAATGACTGTAAATATCCCATTACACTAATGTTTGTTTCTTTGTACACTCTTCCCCCTACTGGTGTGAAGATATAATTATGGTGCTGTCATCAGTATACATGATACTGCTCAGCTCACACCACTCGGCTTTGTATTAAAATCTGATGAAACCTTAATCAAATCTGATGGGTTTCCATTCCAACCCAAAAATTTGTAAAGCAAGAATAAAAAGAATATAATGAAAAAATTATATGATATTCAGTGAAATTGCAAACACATACTGCTGTGCTCCAGTGTGAACTGAATCACAAAAATGTCATTGTATCTGATGCCTTTCAAACAAACAAACAAAAAAAGATAAATACATAATGCCTTATTTCTAATACATAGTTTGTCTTATAAGGGCCACCATTGGACAAACTAATGCTGTATAGGTTCCTGAGCACACTAAGAGAAAGGTTAGAGAGACACTAGCGTGCTCATACACAAACACTCAAATATACAAGCCACAAATCAAACAGACCTGCATAAACAGTACTGGGACACTTACGACACAGAACAGACAGATTTCTATCTGAACACATGTCTGAGCTCCTCATATTTTAGCCAAACACAGATAGAGAAAAATAGATTGATGAATCACCATCACAAATACTCTTTGTTACAAAGGACCGTAGAACGATAAAGAGGCCTGGCAAGGATCGGGGCTAGGTGCAGATTTTTTGACATCCGTCATAAAGAATGAATTCTCTTTAATTATTCATGAGGCCTTCCAAAAGTTGAACATTAATTTTTGATTCTATCCTGGCCCATTATTTGTGTGGAATCAAATGAAATTGTTATTGTGCGTCGGACAGTAATGTGCGAGTTTGTGCGCATGTGACAGAGAGAAACAAGCCATTGTTCCTGGCCGACGCTCTCTAATGTATGAGATGGATCGGGGTGCGTTTACACAACAAGCTACATTAGAAGATCCGCCTTATCAATTCAACTCGCCTTTTATGCTCAGTATTGCTTGCGCAAGCAAGGTAAAACATTGAAGATACACATTATTAAAAAAGCTGCCCCCTTTTTGTCCTGTTAGAAACACACACGTACATACACACCCACACTCGCGCACACACTTCAACCCTACCCAGGGCTAAATAATTATCCCACTTCTCAGGATGATTGCTCATTCTGGCTTTAAAGTACATGCTATAGGCTCTCTCTCATTAGAAGCCTCCAGTCCACCAACGCGCAGGTCCATGTGAGAAATTATCAATTAAAAGCCTTGCATCATTTGCATAGGAGGAAGAGGAGATTTATGGGAGCGCTAGGCGCACACAGGGGCCGCGTCTCCCCGCGCAATCCGGTGCCGCTCAGATTGTTTGTGACCAATCTTAAATTCTGGAGCTCTACCCAAGATGAACGGCCGTGTTACTGTTAACGTCAAGGAGTCGGAGGCCCGCGCTGAGATTTATTAGGAATATTATCACAAACATGTCTCAAGTTTTCCCTTTTAATATGTGCCAAGCTCCTCCGAGGAATGTTTCCAACGCTGCAATTACACTCCTCAGCAGCCACATTCCCATGCCTGGCATATAATATATTAATAAACATCCACCCAGCTTTTTTTAATATATGTACGAGTACGAGCGTACGTGCGTTTGAAGGGGTTAGAGAATAAGTACCAGAGGATGTACTTATAAATCATCTTTGTGTTTATTGTTGTTCTCTTTTCTCCTTTATTTTTTGTTTCATTTCCCCTCATCCTTCCTGTTAGGATGAAAAAGGCTGAGTGATCGCAGATGCCTCCTGACAGAGTGGGGGGGGGGGGGGGGGGGAAGTTGCATAAGTAATATGTTTGATTTGGAGAAACAAAATTTGCATCATTAAAATTGTTCCCCTTAAGCCATGGTATTGGCCTTTTCTAATGGAGTGTTGCCCTGCTAAATTGCATCGACCTCTGAGTGTTCGTGAGCGAGAGCACCTTGCTTTCTGTTGTTGTGTGTTTAGTCATCTTAAATTAGAAAGCAAAAGTTGACGAAGGCAGGGAATTACTGTGACCTCCTCTAGTATTTGTACACGGTCGTCATCCCTTTGGGTTCTTGTGGGACTTCAGGATATGCCTGGCCTTCATCTCCTCTCTGTCAAAGTCAAGAGTCCTGTACTTCAGCGATAGGAATGCACATTGTGAATGTATCAAATCTTTGATATTTGTACCATAATTATATTATTCGTCAGTCAAATCAATGTGTTAAGTCCTGTAACGTATCGCTGTCAGTTGTGTTATATTACAAAATGCTAGTGGCATATCAGTTACTGTTGTTCTTTTTACTTCTACAATAATATAATCTATAAAAAGGTTCCGTTCAGAATTTTGGATTTATTATAAAACACTGAAATAATTAATTGAGGTAACACTTTAGTTTTACAGCATCCTTGTTACACATTACATGTAGTTACTGTAGTAATAACTATAAATTATGCATAATTACATGCAACTAACTCTGTAGAAAGTACATGTAGTTAATTATTATTAAACAGTATTTAAATGCATAATTACACTGTAACATGAATAGGGTTACACTATTTTAAGGCGTCATTGTTAGTGTAATTATACATTTGGGTACTGAGTAATATTAATTAACTACATGTATTTAATATAGGGTTAGGGTAGGATTAGGTTGAGGGTTTGTTACATGCATAATTTACTGTTATTACTATGGTAAGTACATGTAACATGTAGCAAGGACACTAAAATAAAGTGTTACCAAATAAAGTGAAAAGAAAAAAAACATTTACAGAATGAGAAAATATCGATATTTCAAATATAGACAATCACATAATTCTGAAAAAATCAATACTCTAAAAAATAGTGCTACCCTATTTTACAGCGTCCTTGTTATACTGTAGATGTTACACTTACTATAGTGACAACAGTAAAATATGCATAATTACAAGCAACTAACCCTAACCTAAACTCTATAGTGAGTACGTGTTAATTTATATAAGCTAATTTATTTGTGCAATCACACTAACGTCGCCTTAAAGTAAAGTGTACATTTTAATAACGTTGCATGAAAAGCAACAACACTCATATTTAAGGAAATCCAACATTCATTCTGTGTCAGTAACCTCACTGCTCACAGTCACAGTTGTTTTCATATTTGTTTACTAAAACAAAAAGCTGTTATGTAAAAAAAAAACAATTATCACAAATAACAAACAGTATGCACATAAAATGCTGTTGCTGCCTTAGTTATGCAGACAGAAAAATGTTCTTATCACACGATGACTGAAGTCACACATTTATCACGTATATCAGTAGTTTGGTTGTTGATGATTCCGATCCCCTGAGACAACACTAACTGAGCGCTATGAAAAACCTCAGACTGCTAACAGAACTGGCATACATTAATAATGAGAGACTTTATCATAAACAAGACTTGAAAACGCTGGCAGACGATTGCATGATAGAACACTGTCCGTGTTTGTTTGTGTAGCGCGAACGGTCTATGAATGATCCACATCTAAGAATGACATCCGTGAGCCAGAACGGTGTTTTTATCCCGAGCCGGGCTGCTCGAGGCAGTCTAGATATGAAGAGCAGGCTGAATATGGATCGGCCTCCCAGAGGGTAAGTGGGATGGCTTGTTTAATATCCTCCAATTAGAGTACAATTTGAGAGATCAGCCGCTGACTAGCCCAGGCCGTCCTCACCTCTACAGAGGGGCTGTCACCTACTGTCACATACAGATACTGCAAATGTATGCGCTCAATTACGGAGCTCAGGCAGCCAGCCACAGGGCCGGGCTAAATATAAAATGGCAGCTCTGCGGCCCCCCGGAAAAGGGTCGAGGTGGGAAATAGCGTACGAGGGTATGGTAATACCCAGAGTAGCGCCTCAGAGGGGAACATGTGATCTCTGCCTTTAGATTTATATAGGTTTACAAGACTTAAATAAAGAGTTCTCTCCAGGGGAACGGCGAGGAGGTGGAAAGAGAGGATGTGAGTCTCGGCTGCTCTCCCTTTCTCCCGTGGAGCGTGTGGTGATAGGGCCCCGCTGTGACCTGTAGTGGTGTAACGATGTGGTGGCTTCCCTGCATTGGTGATTACAGGGGGGTCTGGTGCCTGCGTTCACAGCTCAGCCAAAGGCAAGCAGGTCTAATTGCTCTCAGAGGGGGTGAGGGTGAGAAAGAGTCTGCACAAGCAACCGCAGAAGTGCCGGCCCTCCATACGCCATAGAAATCCAGGCACGAGCGAGGAGAGAGGAAAGGAGAACGACACAAACCTCTTCTCTTCCATCCTTCGAGAAAGCTAAAGGAAAGAGGAAAGCAGAACGAGATGGAAGGAGAGGGAAAGAGATAGATTGTGAGAAAGGGCTCCTTTATTAAAGCTAGTGCTAATTGAGATAGGAGCCAAATAATGGAGGATGACACTTTAATGAAGACATGCTATGTGCCGCTACTTCCTCTCACTCCCTCGCTTCCTGCCAAAGAAGAAAAGAGAGAGAGCGTGCAAAAGAGTGGGAGAGGAAACAAGCGTGCACATTTCTGCTGGTATATTACAAGAAAGAAAGACATAATGTGGAGGTATCCTCGCTGAGCAGTAATGCGTTTTTGGAGCCGTGTCAAAAACACTGAGGGTAGATGTTATTGTTCCCCTGTGTTAAAACCCAATTACGCAAACCGGAGTGTGATTGCATTCACCAGCGCCGCATCTACCTACAGCTCCACTCGCTGTAAAAAAAAAATATATATATATTAAAAATTAGATGGTGTTCACGTAACTTTAGGAAAAAAATGAAGCCAAATGCTTGCATGGGCCTTATTTGAGTCGGATTCATCGGATTTATGATTTCACGTAAATGTTTTGATCTTAAACGGAGAAGGTGCCATCATTGCATTAATCAACTATTTAGAATAAGAACGTTTAAAAATGTATGTCTGTTTAAATTTATAAAGCTCCCTTAAAGGTATTGTAGGTAAGATTTTTATAAAAAAAAACTTTTCCAAATTTGTTTAAACTTTCTATATATCAATACATAATTAAAATGTAAGTACTCTGGAAAAGAGAGTATAAAAATCGAGTGTCTGTAGTCCTCTCAGGGCTGCAATAAACACAGCTACTTATCTCCATTCACTTCCACCCCCTCCATTCTGGGCTCCTTCCAAACCCACGCCCCCAAAACACATGAACGCGCGATGCCGACCGCTCACAGCTGGAGGACGCGCTTACCAGCGCCGAGCGGAGAGGAGCGCAGTGCATGTAGTGACATCATGTCTGACTCACATGTAATAAAATACCTAACTTTATCATTATGAATATAAACACCTAACATGGCTGTTAGTACTCACTATCAAGCTAGCATATCGATACTGGTAAAGTTTAAAATATATTGAGTTTGATTCGTTAACGAGCTAGTAACATAAAGCAAAGCTAAAAACAGGTTGCATTGATAACACGTTCTCCCATTACAATCAGTCACACTGTGATGAAGGTGAATTTCGTGTAAGATTCATAACATATACGCCGTGTTTTGCATGTAATTGTGTCTCTTACCCTCCTCGAGTCAAACGAGTGGGCGCATGTGGGCAGCGCATGTAGCAGCGGGGGTGTTGCCATGGTTGCGAGAGAGTGACAGTCGCCTAAGCCAATCCTTTGCTTCGTCCCGAATGGAAATAATGAGCTGTGTTTAGTGCAGATTAAACGGTCAAGAGTCACTCGATTTTTATACTCTTTTTATGAGAGTACTTACATTTTAATTATGCATTGATATATATAGAAAGTTTAAACAAATTTGGAAAAAAGTTTTTGTATAAAAATCTTTCCTACAATACCTTTAATTTAAGTTTTAAGTTGTTCAATATTATGCATTCAGCATACCTGTGTTCTAGAAATTCTAGCTCTAGAAGTTGTTAGAAATTATGGAGAACTAAATAAATGTTTTTTTTTCTAAATTGTATACAAGTGGGTAAAACAAATAAACATTGCATGTTTTGCTTTATGAATTGATTTTAGGTTTAAAAAAAAAGTTTAAAAGACTAACATTCAATATAGTCTCAGATAATAGGTCATGAAAAATGCATGATTAATAAGTATAATAAAAAAATGCTGTTTAGTTCTGGTTCGAGTTTAGGATCACATCACAGTTTCATCAGAGCCATTTTATAACTTCAAATCTACCAACATTTGACCTTCAAGTCCCTTGATGTAGGCTAAATATCAAAATCAATTCAAAACACTAAATGGAATCAACCATTAAAGAGTGTCACATCTCAGGATAGTAAACATCCTAGTAATTACTTTTTCTTCAAATAGTATCACAGGTAAAAACATGACTTTTTTAGGGGCCAACTACCTTTCTTTCCCTATAGAATCATCAGTTTCGTGTGCTGTAACACTGAGTGAGCCTTTAACACAAAACTCCATGTCTACTAGGGCTGTCAATCTTCCTCTATAATACTATTCGAATTCCATTCCTTATTTTATTTGATATTCGAATAATATCCAATATTAAATGCTCCCCTATTATTAATATTTACGACATTACACTGGCTTAAGGATCGCTAGTGCCACTATAGTATTTGGTTGTTGTTACACGTTCTGTCCACTAGAGGGACATCTAACATTTCAATTAACATTTTATTCGTGCTGAATATGGTTGAAGCGCTTCCGTTGGTTTTCGGCTAATATCTCCTTGAAAAACCCCACCAAAAATTCTGAAACTTATATCATTCTTTTCAGTTCGACTAGACAGGTCTCGACGAATCCGTGGAGTTTTTGCCAAGACATTTGCGTTTTTCGCCTCACGGGTGCTTTGAGGGGCGCTTTTTACGTCGTTAAACATTTACCATTTTTGACAGTGTTGTTATGATGATACAGTGTGGATAATAAGCACAATTGTGTTACGATTCAAAAACTTTATTGTTCATCAGACAAAACAAAGGCATTTAATTTTCACATGCGTGTAAGCCAAGGCGACAAGAAAGGCAAGTCTAAAAAAAAAAAGGTGTAAAAATTTACAAAAACAAGCAATATTCGAATAGTAACTTCAGCATTCGAATAGTATTGATTTTTTTTTTTAATATTCGAATTATATTTGAATTTCGTTCCAACAGCCCTAATGTCTACAACAGTTAAATATTTTTTTTCATGAGGGGCTAGTAAAAACATGATGCAAGATTAACCGCCCAAGTGCAAACTGGAAAATGTCACAATTTCTTTAATGTTATTGATTTATCACAAAAACATTTACACACACTTAGTGAAGAAGAGCCACTGACTTTTCTTGTAAGTTCATTCAAAAGGTTCAAATTTAAAAGTGTCAAACTATATATAAATAAAACTGACTGATGGTTTTTGTTGTTGTTGTTGTTTTTCCACACCAGTTGGTCAATTTCGGCAGTGCAAGAATTTCAGGTCTTGCTAAATCTGCTAATCAAATGAGAGGAAAACACTGTTATGATGACATAATGAATGTCATAATGACATAAAGAAATATTAAAATGTATTTTTTATTTTGATGAAAATGAAACTAAACATTTGGTTCTATTAATCTGCTGATTCACGTGGCAGCAAATGATTACAAAAAAAGTTGAAACTTGCAGTTTTGTTTTAATTCCAGCTTATTATATTTTTGATATTTAGCCCTTCAGCACTCAGCTTCTCCACTGGTGAGTGCACAGAAGGGTTTGAGACTCATGACAAAAGCCATTACTGATCTCACTCTGTCTCTCTCTCAAACAGAGATGAATGGCCTTTTACATCCTCTCACACCTAACATTGCGACAACTGTGCTTATCAAGCTAAAAACAACCTGAGTGTACGAGTTTCAATGTGAGTCCACTTCAGAGGATTTCTAACTCAGGGTCGCTCAGTCATGGATAGGTGCTGAGAGAGCACTTAAACCTGTATAATGAGCCGTTAAAAAAAAAACTTCATTATATAATATTCAAATGAGACAACACAGTCAGTTTTGTTCATTTGACCCTAATAAATCTGCACTTTCAGTTTGTTGTTGCTCGGTTTCCACCCGACCAATCTCGGTTTGTTCTTTAAAATTATAATAAAAAAAAAATAAAAATAACAAGGTCTCATTTGCTAACATTAGTTAAAGGGCACATAACACACAGTTTCTGCCAATCTCATGTTAATCTTGAGTACCTATGGAGTAGTATTGCACCCTTCATATCTCCGAAAAGTATTTCATTTTATCATATTTATAAAAAGACAGATAGGCTACCTGTACCAATTCTTTCCCCCAAAAAATGCAGTGGGCGGAGCTAATGATTAACTATATGCTGATTTCACGCAGCCGCCATTTTGAAATCGAAAGTGAGGCTCCACCCCGGAAGTAAAGATAAACAGCAATGCCTTTGACTACCAACCTGAAGCTGCTGCCGCATTTAACGTTACACTATTGAATGTTAATATCCAATAAAGGATATGTATATAGTTTGTTCCTGCTTCTTTTTTACTGTCTTAATTTTATATATAATTTATATTTATAAATGAATTTCACTGTATATAGTCTAAAGTTTTAAATAAATGCATGTACAGTTTTAGAATAACTAATTTCTACATTAAACACAATACACCCTGTCATTCGCGACTCTCCTGTGATTAAAGGCGACACTTCCGGTTTTCTTCCCACTGGAGCCTCGCTGCGTGAAATCAGCGTATACATTCGTGTTGTTTACATTCACTTACGCACCCGATTGCCAACAAAACACAGATATTTGCTGTTACTTACCGCCTGCAATTCCGACTCATGACCTGGATCTTTTATCATTGGGACTGCTCTATATGTTTTAAACGATCTGCAAATCAAGCGTCGAACTGGGCCTTGTTAATAAAACTTTCGTCACCGAAATGCGGAAAAACTAACTGAATCCACTGTTCCCCTTATTTGGGAAGCTGAACAAGGTTATCTTTCCCTCACAACAACAAAAAAACACACTTCTTTGGTGAAATTGTTGATTTCGTGGTCTCTAAACAAAAAATGACAGTGCTGCCAACGGCCTCCGAAGCACGTGCTCTTGCTCTCTCTGGTTGATGTGAGAGCGCGCTCTTCCGGGAGAAGTGCCCATATAAGGAATTACACCCGTTTTGACGTCATACAGGGCTATACTCGAGGGGGGAAAAAATTCCAAACTTTTACGAATCCTGAAGGAGTGTATTTGGCACAAAAATCCTCCGTCATTTGTCAAACCCATTTAAAAAAAAACTTATACCATGTTTAGCATAACAATGCAACTCTTTAACAGTGTAAATAAGTCAGAATGTATGAAATAGCTATGGACATCGTCCCCTAACGTCAACTAATAATGAGCATTACACTGTAAAAAGTGATCAGTTGACTTAAATTGTGAGGAAAAAAGTGAGGAAACATGTTGCCTTGAAATTCTCAAGTAAATAAACTGCACATGTATTGAAAAAATGTATACATTTGGAAAAAATTGGAAAAAATGAACTTGACAACAAAACTTAATTTTTTCAGTTACGCATGGTCAACTGATCATTTTACAGTGACACAGTATATCTTTTTATCTTTGTTAACATAAGTTAATACAAATACAACTGTGCATGTTAGTTCACAGTGCATTAACTAACAAATGCAAAATTAGATTTGAATAATGTATTAGTAAATATTGAAATTAACATTAAGATCAATAAATGCAGTAGAAGAATTGTTCATTCTTAGTCCATGTTAACTAATGAAGTTAACTAATGAAGTTAACTAATTTTAACAAATGAAACATTATTGTAAAACGTTACCAAAAAGCAAACATTAAAAATATGGTTAATTTAAAAAAGTAAAGCACAAATCTGATGGATCAGTATTTTGAACCTTTTTTCGCAAAACGCAGACTAGCTTTGTTAAATGCTATAGCGAAAGAGACAGCACTGCTTCAATAAATGTGTAATGAATCTAATCATCTCAGTAATCACTGCTAGATATGAACAATATGTCCTTGTTACAAAGTAAGAAAGCTTTATTAAGCATTACTTTAGCTGTTGTCCTGGATTTGACCCTTGTTGATTAAAATTAGATTGAACACAATCAGGCATACAAGTGTTACAAAAGCACCGCAGTAATTGCCAATTAAGACTTTCTTGAGGAGCAGGTGTGCGGAGCAAAACAACGAGTAAGTATATGATGCTGTTGTTAATTCCCAGAGCTGTGTGCTGCTGTGTGTTTGAAGCGTACGGGGAGGATCTCTGGTCATTATAGGCTGAGGTGTTGTCTTGGCATTTGGGAATTCTGCTGAAGTAGTCGATTTAGCTCAGAGTGACCCCAGAACATCACCCTCTTCATCTCCTGGGTCTCTCTCTTTGCTTTTGGTTTATTCACAGGTCGTCTTCATTTATTGTTTGTTTATACTTGTCTTAGTTTAATTTGAATACATTTTTTTTTCATGATTATTATCATACCACCACCATCATCACCATCATGATGGATATTTTTGCTGTTCGGTTGTCATTCTTCTTAATTGTTCAGTAGCGCCATCCAGTGGAATATGATCCGTCTCTGTTTTTATTTCAACTTCTTTCTCTCTCTCTCTCTCTCTCTCTCTCTCTCTCTCTCTCTCTCTCTCTCTCTCTCTCTCCTCGCTCTTTCACTCTTTCCTCCAAATTTCAGTGTTATAGTGTGTGATAGTAAAAAATGAGCCGTCTTTAACAGGGGGAGCTAAGGTTCTTTTGATTGAAGTGAGTGATTTTCACAAGCGCACCTGCGTAAAATTGATGATGATGCTGTTGAAATCATTTATTACAACTTTACTAAGATGAATATGAGCTGTGTTTTCTCATCATGCAAATGCAGGCGGATAATAAGGCCTCTCTTTCTCCGGAGACAGAAAGCGGGGGAACTTTTCCATCTTTCCCTCCATTTTTTCCCCCTCCCCATAGTTTCTGGTTTTGCTCCAATGAAAAAGATATCATTTCTTTCTCTCCGCAAAGTGCGGCGAGCGCTCTGTCATCTTCGACCACTGCGTTAGGTGATAGGCAGACAAAAGGAGAATGCATTATCGGCGGCGAGGATCAGATTGGGAGCGCCGCAGCTGAGGCCTATCAATCATCTGTCATAAGGACTCAGGAAAAGCACGCTTTCGGAATCCACATCGACTGATCCTGATCGTTGCGAGCAAGCTCGTGAGCTGTACTTTGCATGACCCAACCTGTAAACATCATCCAACAAAAACAGCACCTGTCACTTTCTTCAGGCACTATGGCACACAAAACATTCGCTGCGGGAAATGTGCACATTCAACAAAAGCGCAACTTGGTATTTGGATCTTCAATTCGTTGTGTATTACAGCTCCAACTCAATGGGCGGTGATTATAGTGTCATTGTCTCTTCGTTTGTTTGTTTGTTTATTCATTTTCTTTATGAGAGTTCCTCATTCCTCAGCTTCAAGTTAATTTAGATGCCCTGCTGAGGTGCTCCTATTCCACTTCCAATATTAAAGACACACCTCATCATGTTGAGCTGCCCATACTGCAAAAAGGAGAAAAACAAATGAAAGAGACAGAGAGAGAGAGAGAGAGAGAGAGAGAGAGAACGGATACTCGTCAGCTGAGGTTAGCATGAGCGCTTCGGCCAGGAAAACAAATGAATTTGATTACAAATGCACTACAGAAAAAATCATTAGTCCAGGCGGGTGGAACCGCACAGATTTGGAATACAAAAAGGACATTAAAATAGCCTCTGCAAGACAACCAATCTGAAAATGTAAATGCGTGCAAGAGACAGTTACAGACTGTAAGTAATTACCCGAGAGAAGAGAAGCAAGCAGAAAGGTTTACATTAAAGCACTGAGGAGGTTTTTACACCATAGCCGAGGTTGAAGCTGCGCTTTCTGATAATATTTTACACTTGGCTCCTTTGGCAATGAAAACAAAATATTTTTTAGCAAACTATTCAAATAGAATTCCGGTTTGATCTTACAGGGCATAAAATGTTTTAAACGACTTTTTTACGTAACATTACGTTTTTTTTATTAAATTGTAACAATATTTAACTGTATCTTTGATCAAATAATTGTAGCCTTTACTTAAATACACATACTGTTTGGTGTGTTTTCATTTTCAGCACTGTGCTGTAGTTACAGGAACATATGCAAAGCTGTGTTTTCTAGAGTGTAGTAGAAGTGCATCCACATCCTGTGTTGGAGCTCTTGCCCACATTACTGGCTTAAACAGTTCTAGAATTCCTCACACAAAATTATCGTATGACTTCAGGAGGCATAGAACATACTAGTCATATCGGCTACTTTTCTGATTCTTTTGTGGTGCATTGTTATGTTTGTTTAATGTCATTATGTGTAATATAATATGTGTTGTGCGTAATGCACTACCTCTGCACGAAGTGACATGCTGAACAGCTCATGGGAGGATACTGAACTGTGACTAAGCACTAGACCATGTATGATTAGTCTTAACCCCATGCTGTGGGAGACGGATGAGTTGAAACTGTGCGTCTCTTCACAAAGAGAGAAAAATGCACAATAAGCTGTCAGAGCACAAGGGTGATTGGCTCACAGATGAAGAGGATCTTGTCCTGGTAATATTAAGGATTACAAGTGCTCAGCCCCCTTTAAGTGAGTTATTGCTCCATGTCGTAGACCGCGCCACTGCTCTGCATGGCTTCTCAGTATATTGTTCATTTTAAAACTATATCAGTAAAACCAGATAAGTATATATAAGTAAAGCTTAAGAACAATAGATTTAAGGGGGGATATATATATATATATATATATATATATATATATATATATATATATATATATATATATATATACCCCTGAGAGAAGAGAAGATAATCTAATATGCTGATTTGCTGTTCAAGAAACACTTCTTATTATTATCAATGTTGAAAACAGCTCTGCTGCTTAATACTTTTGTGGAAATATTTTATGTATTTTTTCAGGATTCTAGATGAAAAGAAAGAACAGTATTTATTTGAAATATTGTTCAATTGTTCAATTTCTTTAATGCCACTTTTGTTAAATTTAACACATCCTTGCTGAATAAATGACTGACCCCAAACCATTGAATGTGTCAATCTATTATTAACAGGTTTGTTAAGCAGTTCTTCTTTGGATTCAATCTATCTGTGAGAAATGTAAAATGTTCAAGGATTTTCCATCACTCAACTTCCCCTCTTTTACTCTCTCCTCTGAGATACTTAATTTATTAGTGCACAATGGTCTCTCTCTCTCTCTCTCTCTCTCTCTCTCTCTCTCTCTCTCTCTCTCTCTCTCTCTCTCTCTCTCTCTCTCTCTCTCTCTCTCTCTCTCTCTCTCTCTCTCTCTCTCTCTCTCTCTCTCTCTCTCTCTCTCTCTCTCTCTCTCTCTCTCTCTCTCTCTCTGTGTATATCTTTTCATTCTCCATTTCTCCTCTCTTTTCCTTATCTGTTTTAACTTTTTTTCTGTCTTCTTATCAGGATAATAAAAGGATCTTAAAAGTGTCTGTACAGGCTACACTTTCACATGCTTCTGGTTATTGCATTGCAAATTTAGGGCCCCTCCGGAGTCCAGTAAATCCTTCCACAAATGTCTTCGAAAAAGTGTGTCTGGAGGTGACGAGACGCAGGCCTGGGAGGGATGAGGAGAAAATAGACTCCAGTGCTGGAAAATGACTTTTTCTCCTTTTTCTCGCTCTGCTCCTTTCCTTCTTTTTCATCTACTTCTCTCTCTCTCTCTCTCTCTCTCTCTCTCTCTCTCTCTCTCTCTCTCTCTCTCTCTCTCTCTCTCTCTCTCTCTCTCTCTCTCTCTCTCTCTCTCTCTCTCTCTCTCTCATTGGCTCTCATAGATCATTAGAAGGTTTTAATTAAAGGTTGGAGGATTAGGCCAGTTAGCCACAGTCGTTTGTATTTCTTTTTTTCTGTACTCTCTCTTTCTCTTTTCTTCTTATCTATGCTCCAGGTTGTGCTGCTATTTAAGGACTTGATTGAGGAAGAGGATGTAAATAATGTGTGTGTGAAACTCATATCTGTGCATGTGTGCGTGTGCGACTAAGGTAAGAGTTCTTGGCACTGTGTAGAGTAAGCGCCCCTCTATATTAAGGCAGCACTGTGATCAAAGACATCCACCCACGTGGCTTCAGATCTAAAGGAGCTGGTTCCCTCCGGGTGAAGCTGACTGCAGGGGAGACCCTCGCTCCGGGAGTAAAGAGCTGAACGAAAGCTGCCGTCAGATCAGTGCACGCCCGCAGGGGGTCTCACCTCAATCGCTTCCTATACTGTGGTCACGTGGGGGCAGGTGAAGTCACAGAACTACCCTATAGCAAACAAATACTCACGTTATTTAAACATTTAAATAACATTTGCTTTTTCCACTGTCCATATAATGAGACATACAGAACTTTCTTCTAGGAAGGGCAAGTAACTTAATACAAATATATCAGCCTGATCTCATAAAATTTATATGCGAAAATCAGTTTTCGTGTGTAAATGATACACACTTTATGGCGTGTAATATGCATGTACCCCACACTACTACTCCTACCCAAGGGGTTTAAAGTGCATATCATATGCACGTAAAAATTAATTTTCGCGTATAAATTGCATGATAAATAAAATACGTGCTATAGAGACGCATTTCATGAGATCGGGTTGAATATACTGTATAAACCCTCATTTATATGTAACGTCATATGTTTTTACATTTCATGCCGATGAATTGCAGTGCTTGTGCAAACCACATCACTGATGCTTTCTAAATAGCTGCTTTCTCACCGCAGTGTCAAGAGCGCAACACCTCTAAATGGTGCTCTCAGCAGCATCGACGGCGTCGGGATGTTTTTTTGGTTTTTTTTTTTATGTTATTTTTACCCCTAAGAGAAGGACGGAAGAGAATTTTGCCATGTGTATATCGGTTCTTGGCTTGAATCACATGCAGGGGCTGTTTACACGACACCGTTTTCAACTAAAAACTTAAGCATTTTTAAATATATCGTTTTAAGCAAAAGGTTTTAAGCATATTGTTGTGAAAACGTATCTTCAGTCTCTCGTAAGTTACAAGTGTACGAGTGCGAGCATGAGCTGTAAGCTGCTGGCAGCAGTTCACATAATGGCCACCGGTGTCGCTCATAACAAGGGTTTCTGAATTCTACTTATAGCCACTTTAAATAGTCTTAATTCATTGACAATAACAACAACGTCAATAATAATAATAATAATAAAAGTAGTAGTAGTTTTTATTTTGATTATTATTATTATGAAGAAGTAGAAAAAAAAGTAGAAAAAGAAGTACTATAGTATTATTATTATATTTTTCTATATTACTGAATCGACCAGGCAACAGTTTACATGACATTTTTCAGGGTCGGATCAGATAGAAATAGCTCTTGAAGAAAAAAAAGCACATCGTTTCTGAGATTTTGAGAAAATACACTTTCAAACTTTCAAGAGCTGATTCAAAAACACCTCTTTAGCTCTCCCTCTCTCTCTCTCGCTCTGTCTCAATGTGCTGTGAGCGCCGTCAGAATGCAGGTGCGAATGACAGTGCAGTATGGCATCGTTTGATGGCCTTGACAGCCTGTCATAGGGAAATCACTGCCACATGGCTCTCTTTCTCTCTTGCTCTCTCTCTCTCTCTCTCATGCTCTTTTTCTCCCTCTATCTCTGACTGGTTGAAGGGTTGACCCTTTCAGCTGGCCCCGCTGGTCACGTCATCACTGTCTCTCTCTTGCTCTCATTCTGACAGAAGACATGAGCCACTGGACACGCCAGGGACTGGACAGGTGAGGCCCACTGAACACACACAAAAAGAACACACACAACTCACTCTCACACACACACACACACACACACACACACACACACACACACACACACACACACACACACACACACACACACACACACACACACAAACACGCACACATACTTTTAACCCTCATGTTTTGTTAAAATTGACTTCTACAGTTCTTCTTGTACTGTTTGGACTCTACTGTTAAAAAATATAATACATTATAATGCTCATCTTATTAAAAACAAAATCATCATAGATTATTAAACATTATCCCTATCATTACATTGTTTCTGTTTGGATTTAATATAACACTCAAAATGAAAATAATAAAATTGTCCCGGTTTATAAATCCTATGTCTCCTTTTGTCTTGTGTTTCTGTTGTTGGGTGTGTGTGTGTGTACTGATTAGGTGGGCGTGCCCACTCAATTACATCATCAGCGATTACTCATCATTCCCGTCAACAGCTGCAGCTCATCTCATCTTGTGTATATATACCCATCACTTTCTCATCTACTTTGTCAGATCGTTGTTTGTGGTTTCCCGCTGTTGTGTTCCAGTCTTCGTCTCGTATCTTCCTTCTTCCTTGTTCATGTTCCTGTGGATTTCATGTGGATTATTTCTTGTCACTGGATTCACTCACCGCACCGCTGCACTGTCTTCACCAGCTTCATCTGACCATCGGGGTCCTTGCGCCACTAACCTGTCATCTCTGGACTTACCACCATCTACTTCATTTATAATAAACTTGTTCACTTGCATCTTGCTTCCTGTGCTTATTACCCTGACAGAACGATCTGACCAACATGGAAGCAGCGAGCGATTCATCAAGTTCAGGCTTTAGTGGCGCAAGTGTCCGGACTCACCCAACAGATCCAACAACTCCGGATTCCCACTGCGCCACCCGCACCGCCGATTCCTCCACCACCACCAGCGGAACCCTCCCAGTCTGAGCCTCGTCTGCCGGTTCCCGAATCCTATTCAGGTGAATCTAACTACTGTCGAGCTTTCGTAACACGATGTGAAATGCATTTCTCCCTTCGACCCAGGACATTCCAGGAAGAACGAACCAAAGTTGTGTTTGTCCTAACCTTGCTGTCTGGGAGGGCGGTGCTATGGGGAACGGCGGTGTGGGAAAATCAGGACGAATGCTGCTCCTCGTTCCAGCGGCTCTCCGACGAGATGCGGCGAGTTTTCGAATGCTCTGCTGCGGGAAGAGAAGCTGCCAGGGTGCTGGCGGATCTAAGGCAAGGGGGAGGCGGGAGCACGGTCAGCCCCGTTTACGATCCTGTGCCCATGCAGGTGGGTCGAGCCCGGCTTTCCCGGGAGGAGAAGGAGAGGCGGAGATCCCTGGGCCTTTGTATGTACTGTGGAGGAGCCGGACATTTTGCGTACAGTTGTCTGGTAAAAAAGCCCAGCCCGACAGTAAGTATGAGGCTACTGTCGGGTGGGATCTCTGCCGAGAAGACCTCATCCACATCTACTCTCCTTCCGGTAAGGCTCCGATGGTCTACTCACCTCCACGACTGTTGGGCACTTCTGGACTCGGGGCAGAGGGTAATTTCATGGACCACAACTTTGCACGCACATTTCAAGTTCCCCTCAGACACCTTTCGCACCCGATTGCAGTTCACGCCCTCAGTGGTCAAAGACTCCCACCATATCACTGGCCAGCGAAGACATTACCCTTATCACATCAGGCAACCATGCCGAGACCATCTCCTTTTACATTCTGGACACTCCTCTTGCACCCATCGTTCTTGGTCACCCCTGGCTCACCCGTCACAACCCCAAAGTGGACTGGCAGCTCAAGTCTGTGTCGGCATGGAGCAGTTTTTGTCATAAGTCTTGTCTTGTCTCTGCTTGTCTGTCTGTTTCTGTCCCTGTGTTTCAGGAGGAGGCAGTGGATTTATCTAACTTGCCCACGGAGTACCTGGACCTGAAGGAGGTGTTCAGTAAGTCTCGGGCTGATTCTCTTCCCCCGCATCGTCCCTATGACTGTGCTATAGAGTTACTGCCAGGTACGTCTCCGCCTAAGGGCAAGTTATATTCACTCTCGGCACCAGAGAGAGATGTCATGGAGAAATACATTTCTGATTCTTTAGCAACGGGATTCATCCGCCCTTCCTCTTCTCCAGCGGGGGCGGGGTTCTTTTTTGTGGGGAAGAAGGATGTATCGTTGCGACCTTGTATTGATTACCGGGGGTTGAACAACATCACGGTAAAGAATACTTATCCTTTGCCGTTGATGTCTTCAGCCTTCGAGAGGTTGCAAGGAGCATCTATCTTCACGAAATTGGATTTAAGGAATGCTTATCATTTGGTCCGCATCAGGGAGGGGGATGAATGGAAGACCGCGTTTAACACTCCCAGGGGACACTTTGAATACTTGGCTATGCCGTTCGGCCTTTCCAACTGCCCAGCGGTCTTCCAGGCACTTCTCAATGACGTATTGCGAGACATGGTCGATCAGTTTATATATGTCTACCTGGATGACATATTGATTTTTTTTCATCGTCTCTCCAGGAACACGTGCAGCACGTCCGACAAGTGCTTCAGAGGTTGCTAGAGAATGGGCTTTTTGTCAAGGCGGAGAAATAAGCTTTTCATGCACAGTCTGTTCCTTTTTTATGTTACATCTCGTTTGAGGGAATGCCCATGGATCCTGAAAAGGTTAAGGCTGTGGTGGATTCGCCAAGTCCAGATTCCCGTAAGGCCCTACTGAGGTTCCTGGGGTTCGCCAATTTTTACCGGCGTTTTATTCGCAATTTCAGCCAACTAGCCGCACCTCTGACCGCCTTGACCTCCCCCAGAACGACCTTCAGGTGGTCAGACGCAGCCGAGGCGGCGTTTGCTAAACTGAAGGGTTGCTTCGTTTCAGCCCCCATCCTGATAACCCCTGATCCATCACGTCAGTTCATGGTGGAGTTCGACGTGTCAGAGGTGGGGGTAGGTGCAGTGCTATCCCAGCGTTCTCCTTCAGACGATAAGATGCATCCTTGCGCGTTTTTGTCTCATCGTTTATCCCTTGCAGAACGCAATTATGACATTGGCAACAGAGAGTTGTTGGCTTTTTCAGTCGTTTTGATTTTACTCTCTCGTACCGCCCGGGTTCCAAGAACATCAAACCAGATGCTTTATCGCGTATTTTTGACCGTTCCGAACGCCCGTCTACTCCCGAGTGCATTTTACCAGAGAACCTATTCATCTCTACACTCACATGGGAGATCGAGTCGAAGGTCAAGAAGGCCTTAGAAGGGGTAACGCCTCCGATCCGTTGTCCACCGAATCGTTTATTTGTGCCTGAGGGTTTACGGTCCAGCGTTATTCAGTGGGGTCATTGTTCCAATGTGGCTTGCCATCCGGGGGTCAATCGCAAGTTTTTAGTCAAGCAACGATTCTGGTGGCCTCTCATGGCTCGCAATGTTCACAGTTTTGTTTTGGCTTGATCAGTTTGACCCACGGGTAAGACTTCCAATCGGCCCCCAGATGGGTTACTTCAACCGCTGCCGGTGCCTTCAAGACCCTGGTCCCATATCACTCTAGATTTCATCACCGCCCTCCCAGGGTCACACGGTAGTTTTGACCGTCGTTGACCGATTCTCCAAGGTGGCCCATTTCATTCCCTTGCCCAAATTACCCTCAGCCAAGGAGACAGCGTTGATCGTCGTTAACCACGTCTTTCGGTTACATGGCCTTCCGACAGATGTGGTTTCTGACAGAGGACTCCAATTTGTGTCCGAATTTTGGCGAGTTTTGTAAATTCCTGGAAGCGACTGTCAGTCTGTCCTCTGGGTTCCATCCCCAGAGCAATGGTCAAACTGAGCGAGCCAACCAGGATTTGGAGAGAACGTTGCGATATTTAGTGTCCAAGAATCCTTCCTCCTGGAGTCAGCAACTGTCTATGGTGGAGTACGACCACAACGCGTTGCCAGTGTCATCCACGGGCCTATCACCGTTTGAGTGTAGTGTAGGATACCAGCCACCTATTTTTCCTAGTCTGGAGTCCGAAGTCGCGGTCCCCTCCACACACGCCTTCGTCCAGAGGTGTCGCCGCACTTGGACTAGAGCCCGTGAGACTCTACTCCAAGTGGGGGCGCGCACCAAGGCCCAAGCCGATCGCCACCGGCGTAGGCCTCCTGTATACGTTGTCGGTTCCAAAGTGTGGCTTTCTACCAAGGACATTCCTCTCCATTTCAAATAAGCTTGCGCCTAAATTCATTGGCCCGTTCTGTCACTAAAATCATTAGTCCGGTGACAGTCCGCCTCAATCTTCCTCCAGTGTACAGGAGGATTCACCCCGTCTTTCATGTATCCAAAACTAAGCCCGTTTTCTTTGCTCGCATTAATCTGCCAGTCCCGGTCCCCCCCCCCCCCCCGCCGCGACTCGTAGACGGGGAACCTACTTATTCGGTCAATCCTGTTCTGGACTGGAGACGGAGGGGACGCGGATTTCAGTACTTGGTGGACTGGGAAGGTTACGGTCCGGAGGAGAGAAGTTGGGTACCAGCTAGAGACATCCTGGATTACTCCCTTATCGATGATTACAATCGGCAGGTAAGGGAGTCTGGGAACGCTCCTAGGGAGGGGGGTACTGTCACGGTTTATAAATCCTATGTCTCCTTTTGTCTTTTGTTTCTGTTGTTGTGTGTGTGTACTGATTAGGTGGGCGTGCCCACTCAATTACATCATCAGTGATTACTCATCATTCCCGTCAACAGCTGCAGCTCATCTCATCTTGTGTATATATACTCATCACTTTCTCATCTACTTTGTCAGATGGTTGTTTGTGGTTTCCCGGTGTTGTGTTCCAGTCTTCGTCTCGAGTCTTGTATCTTCCTTGTTCATGTTTCCGTGGATTTCGTGTGGATTGTTTCTTGTCACTGGATTCACTCACCACAGCGCTGCACTGTCTTCACCAGCTTCATCTGACCATCGGGGTCCTTGCGCCACTAACCTGTCATCTCTGGACTTACCACCATCTACTTCATTTATAATAAACTTGTTCACTTGCATCTTGCTTCCTGTGCTTATTACCCTGACAAAAATAAACTAAAAATGAAAAAAGTCTGATTTATGTATACCAATCAGACATGTTAACATTCGTGGGGTGTCTGAGACACCATATTTGGACAGTTAAAATGAGTTAAGTTGAAACTGTGTTTATAGCAATTAGGAAAAGTGATGTAGCATCAGCCTAAAACTTGTTTTCGAGCTATTAAAATAGCCTTGGGGTGAGAACAGAGCATGGGGCAACAGAGTAACACTCTCAAACATAGCAACACGTCCCGACCCCTGCGTCTGTCTGAGCAGCTGGAAGGGATGAATGGTGAAATGGCAGAGCTGACTGACGTTTGGAGCAGAACATCCTCTGGCTGCTGGAGCTGACAGACAGACAGGTAAAGCACAGACAGAACCGCAGTCTACAGCACTGACAGACAAAGAAGGAAAACAGGGAGCGTTTTAGGGAGTTACATTTGGACATGGAGCAACAGGAGATGAGATGTGTCTGTCTCTGATAGAGATGATGGAATTGCCACTTGCTGTGACAAAATGAGAGGATTAACATCATGTACTGCTCATGTGTTTAATGTGCATGTGTGCGTGTTCAGAAACAAGACATTCCTCAGAGCAGTACTTCGGACCCCCCACAGAGAAAGAAACATCCACTGTCATGGTTTTTTTCACCAAGGTAAAAGCACAAGAAAAGGTGCTTGATACAGCTTATACACCTTTTAAATAAATTACACATGCTTTTCTGAGTGCTTAGCATCACCATCATTCTGTACACAGTTTTGTGTATTTTAGTTACAGCAACTGTATTTTACAACTGAATTTACTCCTGCAGGTAGTGACAACTATAACCGTCAACAAAACATTCAAATGATAGTGTTCTGCTATGTAGCTTTTATTGTCCTGATGGCGGCATCCATTGAATCAATTTAATAAATATAATCATTTATATTCTATATTATTATTTTTACATAGTGTAATAGCATATCGCTAAGAAAATATGCTATTTACACTTAGTAGCATCTCTTGCTATTTGCACATTTTAAATGCTTTGTTTGACATAGTCTCAAGACCACAATCTTCAAAATTAGGCAAAAACACCCGACAAACCAACTGCATTGTTCAGATCAAAAAGGCAGTACACAGTTCCTCTCCCTGATAAACATGCTCATCAAACAACCCTCTCAAAGCATGCAAGGATGAATTATACACCGCTCTCATAATCCGGAGGTCACAGCGGCATTGAACTTGATTGAAATGAATGAGAGAATTAGCCTGCAGTCACTGTGATTCCTGCCTTTGAAGCACCTCAGTCCTATTGGCAGCTTCACAGAGCTACAGATGTCCGTCTGTCAAAGGGCCTGGAGCTGCAGCATACTGGCTGAGGGCGGACAGACAGTTGGATCTGCGCAATATTTCTGAACAGATGACAGAGGTGAATTATTCACATTGTTATGGAGGCCTCCCTCTCCTCCTCCATAAATCTCCCTCTCCTGATGGAAATAATGGCAGACCCGGGAGAGGGGGAGTGATACCTGCTTCTCTCTCAGTTTAACAAAGACCATCCAGCATCAGAAAATTCCGAAAACAGAGATAGTAGCAGTATGTTGCATGGGGATAGATAATCCCACGATATTAGACATTGACACAGTCATTGGCTTCTCGAGGTAATTTTTACAAATATTAATGGAGCTTGACTGCAGAGCAAATGGAACATTTCATTTTTGGAAAACAGGTGAAGCAGCAGAGACAGGGTTAAGTTCCTGCCTCATGTACTCGCGGCCAGAGGCTGTTTGTTTCTTTTTAAAATGGGCAACGCACCATATGGGGAGGTCATTAGTCTTGACAAAAAAAGAAATACTGTCCTTCACTTATTATAAAGGACAATGTGTCAATGAGGAAATTAACTTTTTCCCTTTCACACTTTTTGTGTCTAAAGGACCTTGAGTTTTTCCTCTGTTGCAGTTTCCAATAAATAGGACAGCTTTTGTTTGTAATATAGGAGAAACATGTCTACAGCTGGCCACTAGACTAATCAGTGAGAACAATGCAAAGGGCATGCCCGATAAAGTATATTTAAAAGCCCTACTTTTTAAATTTGAAAATATACATATCAGATTTTATCATATAAATTATATAAAAATCAAATAATAAAAAATATAAAACTGAAACTTTTTAAAGAAAATAAAATAGATAAATGATAAAATAAAATAGTCTGTAAGAGCCAATTCAATGTCAATAATGTGTATATTATTACTGTTTTCTTATAGTGTTGATTTTCTTTGAGAGGCAATTCTGATATTTCTTTTGTTTATATATATTTCAGTATAATTTCCTATGTTTTCTGATGTATAATTTCTGTTCTGTTTCTTTAATTGTTAAGATTGAACTTGAACAGTTTTAGGCAAGGAAAAAAGGGAGAAACAGTGTTCTTACCGTTTTGTCTGTCATTTATGGATAAAATGTGTTTAAACATTTAAGGTAACACAAGATAAAGGTTTAACAAGTATAATATCATAGGATACAGAAGCCAACAGGATTTTTGTTTGATTAAAACTTGCACTTGTTTATGGATTTTGACTGACTTCTGTGATGAGTAAGAACCCATTTTCCTATCACTGTAATGAAAGTGAAGTTAACCTAGGACTTTGCATCTACACTGTCATTCATCTAAGGAAGGAAGGAAGGGAGAAAGGACTGATGGACAGGTAGAGACAGACAGACATATAGCGAGATATATAGAGACAGACATACAGAGAGAGATAGAGACAAACAAGAAAAATAAAACAATTGTAAAAGCCCAACTTTACATTTCACAGATCTCTTTACTCAGTTTTGCTTTTTTCATCTTTCAGTAAGGATGTGACTGCTGACATAACAAACCTACACATTTCCCCACAGTAATCTCGCCAGCGACTCATCAGTGCATCAAATGTTTCCGAGCTCTCTTTTCTCCATTCAGTCTTAGCAACAATTACCAGCGGCTGATAGACGCGGGCCCCTCCACAGAGCGGCCCTCACTGTAGATTGCCAATTTGGACGTTTGTTTTTCGTCTCCTTTCTTTTGCTCATTGTTCTCCTCTCAGGCCAGGCTACTGTCAGGGGGCTCGCAGGAGGCTGTGGTGCCGGGTCCCGGGCCCTACAAGAACGAAAGGGTGTCAAAACACATGGACCAGACCATTTATCATGTAATCTGGAGAGCGAATGGACGGGGCACTATCAGCAATCTGCTATTGATCCGTTGCAGCAGGCCTGCTATTGTTCATCTGAGGAGCAGGACTGGCACACAGCATTAATGAAAGAAACTAAACAATGCATAGCAATCAGAGACACAGATTCACAGGCTTGGCAAGAGATGGGGAGAGAAACAGGAAGAAAAAGACAACAGGGAAAAGTTTGAAAAGAGAAAGTTTGGGGTTATCTGGGTGACTGTGTGCGAGCGTGTGCGTTACGAGAGAGGCGGTTAGAAATTCGATTGCATTCTCTCGTCAAGCAGCAGCCATGACTAAGAGTCGACCTGAGGAGCCGACCCTGATCCAGCCCAACATTTTTAAAGAACAGCTGCACTTAGAGATGAAGACACCCTCATGCACCATTACTTCAAACCGCATCTGTGTTTAGCCTCAATTAAACACCATTATTACACCATGTGTTGTCCTTGGCACTTTTGGCATTCAAAATCTCTTTTAAAAATGAAAATGACAAAAATCTTTTGACCAAAGCAGAAAAAATACACTCCACTTAAACCTGGCTGCACTCTCATATGTAGTGTTGGAAAGCTTAATTCATTTTAGTGAATCGGTTCATTCAGATTAATGGATTCAAAAAGAAATGATTCTCTGATTTTATAGAGAAGTCTCTGCCCGGTAGTTTTCGCGTGCATATGATACGCACTTCATGACGTGTAATACACACGTACCCCACACCCCACATTTTATATTGTTTATAATTAATTGATTGAGGAATGAGGAATACTAAGAAGGTTAATCTCTAATTTATAAAAGTTTAAGGGTTAAAGGTTGAAAAAAATATTTTACATGCTCACAGAAGTTCCTTTTTGTTTGATAAAAAACACAGTAAAACAAAATGTTAAATTTTAATATAATTGTTTTCCATTTTAATAAAAATGTAAAATGTAATTTATTGCTGTCATGTTAAAGCTGTATTTGTTAGTATCATTTCAGCCTTCAGTGTCACATATTCCTTCAGAAATCATTCTAATTCGCTGATTTGGTTCTCAAGAGATGTTTCTTCTTATTATGATGAAAACAGTTGTGCTGCTTTATAATTGAGCAGAAACAGTGATGCACTTTTTTTCAAATATTTTTTAATGAATAGAAAAGTTTAAAAGAACACGCATTTATTTGAAATCGAAATCTTTTGTAACATTATAAATGTCCAAACTTTTAACCGCTACATATTTTTTAAAACAGCAGTTGCTTGAGCGTAGTTAAACTATAGTTAAATAACTAGCTAGCTTTAAATAGTTAAAAAGACAGCTACACAACACTCTAGTGCCACTAAAAGCGGCTAATAGCTTGCCATTCTAGCTAATCATGTCAAGCTACAGTTTTAAAATAGATTCCACGTTTTAAAACCTGCTTTATTCATCGTCTGCATCTCTAATAATGTGAAACTGACATTTTAGACTTTGTCATACACAGCCCAGACAACACATTTATCTCTTCTATCCATATTCCAGCACCACTGAACCTTGCAGCATTTGAGCAGAGGGCAAAGGAGGAGACAGAAGCATTTCTTTTGAATGTTATTCTCCTCTGTGAGTGAACTGTGAAATCAAAAAGTCCCCTTTATCTCAGCGTGTTGTCCTGTTGTGTTTTAAGGCTGTGGTTTGTCACAAATATGAAGGCAGATATACTGATCAGAGAGAGATGCAGTGGAGGCTGAGGTGTCAGACTAACTGTCTATTGATGATAGAGGAGAGGCATTTTCTTTCTCTCTTCCCTCGTAAAGCTGTGCGATTGCCCATAGCATCACCATCTGTTGGTGACTGTAGGGTGAAACAGTAAACACTCTGCCTTGTGTGTGTGTGTGCGTGTGTGTGTGTGGGAGGAAGATAAAAATGGGAGCGATTTCAAACCTTTCACCTCTTCTCCTCTGTAATGAGTGACTGAAGCAGAAGCTTGCATGTTATGGACTAAATATTTATCAATTAATCCATCTGCATGTTCAAACCGAGTTCTCTACGAGCAGTCCAACATAGCCCTGAGCTTTAATAAGACTTAACAAAATAAATTTTTAAACAGCCACTGCTGCAGTTTCTCTCTCTCTTGCTCTCTGCCACTCATCTGTCCTTCTCTTTCTCTAATCCGCTTCATTTTATCGCTGCTATTTGGACAGCACTGGCAGGGTGACATTTGAGTGAGTTTGACCCATAGGGTGCCTGGAGGTGTGTTTCTATGTGTGTGTAGTAGAGAAGCAGGAGCCAGTAGATAAAGCACTCGTGTAGCGACCGTGTCATGTAATTCCCCTTTAATACAGTCGAGGCTGATTCCAGCGAGTCTAGATCCACACGGGTCTCCTGAGACCTGATGTCAGTATCCAGCAGGAGCTCAGTACAGACACTGCCACTGAGATACACACCTCTGCAACTGCATGCCATTCTGTGGGTGTGTGAGCGAGAGAGAGCGTGTGCACATAAACATGCAGCAAAACAATCGTGTATTTCATATCAATTCATACAAGTACTTCAACATTAGAAGCTGACAACACACACAGATGGCCAACAGTCTTGATACATACTCCTCAACAATGGCAAGCACCTGGCAAAAATCACAAGCTTCGATCTGATTGGCTGGCTTCAGAAAACTTCCAGGAGTCAGGTGAGCAGGTTTTTAAAGTCTGCCCGTGATAGCAGGGAGCTACAAAGTGCAGTGACATTTGTTTGAGGCACTTAAATAACCAAGAAGTCTATGAGCAGAATGTATATTCTACTTTATATCGTTGTCTTATCAGTCTGCACAATGAATCAAAACACAATCAAAAACATGATATGGCCTATAGGGCATTCACCTGTTTTAAAGTGAAAGTGTAGCACATTTTGCCTAAATTCTTCTACTAAATGCATGCAATATGTACTCCTTTAACACAAACTCAATCTAATGAGGAGGTCTGGTTCGCTCACCGTGCATTGTAGAAGTAAACTGATCCATGACATAATAATAATAGATTTTATTTGTAATGCACTTCACATTTAAGACAAACCTCAAAGTGCTAATTGACTACGTTTACATGTGCACCAATAACGTGATTATTGCAATTAAAATCGGCGGACGCCACATTGTTTAATGCAACATTATCACATTGTATCGCAGAATGTTTTCACAGTCACATCTTTCCACACAAGTTAGAATACTATTAAATATTATCTGACTGTTTTAAACAGACCAACAATCCATACTCTCTTTATGATATTCTGTGTATCATGGACTGGCGTTCATCTGTGAGTCATTGTGGTAGCGGTGTTTATTCTGACAATATAGTGACTGTGTTCCAAGCTCTATGTTCACATGAGCCTGCTCGAGCCCATAACTACATATAATAAACTACATATGCACATGTGTGTGTGTGTGTGTGTGAGAGAGAGAAGTATATGAATGTACGTGTGTTCATGCTCTTTGCTTTAACGTGCTCATTACAGTGGTCGGGATATCATACATTAATAATCACTACTGACAGTCTTCAACAGTGGGGCAGTCCCATAAGTCCAGAGATATTACATCTGCTGGCCTCATTTATCTTCCTGCAGCCCTTACAGTTCCTCTGTGTCCACTTCAATGCCAGCCCAGCACACGCTTAATTACGAGCACATCATAAACAGCGGTGACACACCCGGGGGCATGGATGGGATCTGCCCTCACCCCTCCCCTAAACGGCCCCCTGGCTCTCTTGCATACTGAGGTGTTCAGAGAGAAGATCTGCAATTTAATGGTGGAGATTTGATGTTAAAAGACAGTACGAGTGCTCAGTCCCCAAATGCTATAGCATCCATATTTTGAAGGATTGTTTGCTTTGTTTTCATCTCCAATTTCATTCCACAAGCTTGGCTTCAAATGATATTTTTACATTGTTTTAAATAAAAGCTTTAAACTGTAGGTGCCAAATTGTTTGTCAAAAGGCTACACACCATGAGAAAAGTAATAAGGCACAACTAGCATCTTTTGAGTAATGGGATTTCTGAAATATTTCCATACACATATTCAGTGTTAGCAGAGATAAAAAAAAAATGCAGTTAGCCACCGTGGCCATTTTAAAATGAACATTAGACATTTTAAACCTAAATTCAACTACGACTCCAGCAGTAAATCATGAACTTCCTGCTGATAGTTTGATGGTTTTCAACAGCTTTCTGAACCGACACCAGGTCAGGTTTCCCTCATTTGCCAATGTTGATAGCGTAATCTGACACCTGTAGTTAAATTTGGCCAGTTGGGTACTAATAATGTATCACAGTCCACACTGGGAGGCTTTGTTGGTTTGTATCAATCTAAAGTCGTCTATGTGTCTTCATCCCATCAACCACTTCAAATGAATAGTTCTCCCAAAATATAATATAATAATTATATTACACTCATGTAATATAATAAGGCGCATCCCAATTCATGTATTCACTAATCCAATATTCTGTGCCGTTTTTGTAGTATAAATAGTGCAAGGAGTGTTTTCACCCAGGTGATGGTGCATAGCATAGGGTACATAGTGCATAAGTGTATAGTGCGTCATTAGAGACGCAACCTTTTAGTTCATACTCAAAGCTAGAGGGCGCTCTTTCACACAAAGTCCAAAACAGACTCATAAAAAAAATATATCTTATGACCTTCGAAGAAATCCCTTATATGGACAAAGGCATCCAGCTATCACTGTAGATGAATAAAAAGCAGAAACTTTTCGGCAAATGTAATGCAAAGACAATAAACAAACGATTGACACAATATATGACCAAGGCATGCTTTTCTAGTGTGCCAGGTTTGAAAACAATTCTACGTAAATACATCAAATCATAAAACCTAACTTTTATACTTCACCCTCATTGTGGAACACAACACACACACACAAACAGACAGACACATACACACATTATACTCTGGTACCACCTGCATTTTCAGACCTTCAAAACTTCATTGCATTTCACTCAAAGGATCACCAAGGTGAACTGGAATTACCCAGAACACCTTGGCCAAAACCTTGGACTTACACAGATGCTTACCTTCATAAGCAAAGGTGAATATGTGGGTGTCCTTTAAATGTAATACCGCATTGGTAAAAATCTGCTACACAAAGCACATTCTAAAACTATAGCTTGTCCATTAAGTATAGCCTCAGCCATGCACCCACAGGTCAGGGAATCTTTTTAAAATACATCAGCCTACTGCCTCTTTCTCTTTGTCTGGGGGAGAGAGGCTGAGATGGAGAGGGGCATCTGAAGGTTGACCTGGTTGCCATTGCTCCCACTTCTCACGTTTTCAACAGCGCCAAGGAATAAATACAGTGCTGAGCAGTATGGGTATTGGAAACTGACACAGGTGACATTGGGGGTGCGATGAATAAGTGTAGCAAGAATTAAAGGCAAAATAAGATGAATCAGCTGTTATTTGTCTTTCTTCCAACCAGAACGTGTAAAAAAAAAACAGACGAAAAAAACAGACAAGTCCTTCTAGGGTACATTAAAACAGGTAAGGTGTATTTCTCACTCAATTTCTTTTTTTATCATCATCAGCTGCTGGTACATATGGCAAAGCAGTCGTTTTCTCCAAGTATGGCCCACTCCTCTGTGCAACAGAGAGGTTCATTTCAAAAGACTTGTTCTCTCAGAAGTGAGAAGAACAAAGAGAGAGAAAGAAACATAGCTTGACTGATTCTCTCTCTCTCTCTCTCTCTCTCTCTCTCTCTCATTCTCCCTTTTGGTTGCGCAAGGCACAAAAGACATAAGCAATGTTTGTTATGTCTACCCCCTCCCTTTTCATTGTCAACAACTTTTGTTGTTTGTGTTTTGATGTTGCCTCATCTCTTTTCATCTTCTAAAACCATGCATCAGGTAACAAAGAGGAACTATCAAAGAGAAGGAGGCGTTTACAAATGTTGGGGGAAATGTTTGCATGATGCGTCTGAAAGTCATCGGTACTACAGCTCTGTATCTTCCAGCGAGGAGGATTCAGAACTGTCTCTCACTTGTAATTTCAAAACACCCACAACCCATTCAACAAGTAGGCTATTCAAATCAAAGTATTCTATATCATTTATATGCTACTACCAAAAACTAACAATATAGTACCATAAAGTATCATGATAATACCGTGTTTTTTTTAACATAATACCATGGCAGCATCTAATACCTTGGAGTACCATGTAAATTTCACAGTACATGAATAAAGTAATTATTCAGAACCATGGTATATATCAAACTAAGAATGCACCAATATTCAATTTTGTATAAAACAGATAAGCCAACAATCATGTCCATGACTAAAAAAACAATAAATTAACAATATTAATTTTGTCTAAATACATTAAAAAATAAAACACTAAAGATTGTAAATGTTACAAGTAAATTTAGGCTTGCAACATTATAATGTACAGCATAAAGATAGCAGAAATGAGCATGTGAAATTAAATATCCAATAGCAGCTAATATATATGCATTTATTTGTAATATACCAATAACTGTATGGAGAGAGAAAAAATGATTGGTTGATAACAATATGGTTGGATAATCAATGTGGTCGGGCATATTGTGCATTTAGCCCAGTGATGGACTGGCCACCTGTCCAGGATGTTTCTCCGCCTTTGGTCTTAGACACTGGGATATGCTCCAGCATCCCCACAACCCTACATAGGACATGTGGTAATTAAAGAACATGGTATCAAAATATATACCATATACCATAATTTACTGATCAAAATATTACAAAACATTCAATGACTCTATACTGTATACAGTAATCAAACATATGGTTTATGTTAAAATATTAAGTTTCCGTTGTTTATTTGTTTGAGATAGGGCAATCAGGACTCCCTCTTCTCCTTGTTTTAGGAAAACATCAGTGTCATAAAGGATAAAGGATAAAGTGTCCTTCTACGCAGGAATAAAATATTTCAGCCCTCGTTTCCCCTGAAGACCAGAGACGGCAAAGACAAAGCATACAATAATTAAAGGGCCAAGCACAAAGCGTGGGATGCTGGCGCAGGGGGAAGACGACGAGCAACTCCGCATCATGTTGGCAGATAAATTCCACATACAATTATTCATCCACTGCCCATGACATGTAGATTAATGAGTCTGATAACCCAGGGCATTCCAGAGAAGTATACTCAATTCTGTTGTGTCTCGGTCTCTTGGGTGCCCTCTCCTATATCCCTTTATGACTTACAAAACAAATCCCATGCTTTGGTACGCCAGGAAAACGAGGTTGAATCGATCTGGTTTTCGGTACCGTAGGTCTGCAATAGTGTCAGGGTTCTGTGAGATGCCGGCATGTGGTAGGTGAAGACCTATGAGAGTGACTCTGTGAAAAGAGAGTCTTAGACCAGTGTCATATTGTGTCCCATGGTCCCATGCAAACAAGGCGGAGAGGGAACAAGACAAGGAGAAGCAGCCCCCCCCAAAAAAACACAAGCCTCCCTGGACAGTTGTAATGAATGAATGGAGATACTTCACAGATGGTCTTCAGAGGAGAGGATGACCTGCAGGAAAGGCTACAAGACTGCCACATGGGAGAGGCTGGGTCAGGGGTGGTCAAAACACTTCTGTCACAGAGGTGGTCTTCCTTTAAAAATACAGTTATTTAAGCATTAGTCATTTTCTGTGTTCCTTTAATGTCAGTTCAAAGGTAAAAGCTTACCTATGGTTGCTTCAGGTGATACTTTTTTCAGCACAAAAGTGTGTCCATTCCATTACTTTTTAATGGTTTTCCAGACCGCCAAGTCAAAGTCAGCTACTTAGTTTGAGGCTGATTTGAGTGCCCTACATAGTTGGGCTGAGGGATTTGCCACATGATTATGTGCACTTTGGTATCACTCATGTTGTGCAGGATTGATACCTCAAAATCCAACTGAAAAGTTTTTTTTTGTCATGCCAACACTTAATTGCTGACGAGACCCACGCCATGAATGGACTCCCCCTCTCACAAGAGGCAAGGTAAAAAACTACAGATTTTGTTCTGACAAGAAATATTTTACAATCCCCAACTGTGTGTTATTAAGATGGGATATGCAAAAGATATATTTTTTTAATCAATCCATTTAAGTGCAAACTCTGATTGCCTATACATCACTGAAACAAATACTAACCTTACCCCTGAGGCCTATTACACAAATCTAGTTGAACAAAGAATCGAGTTTCAGCATAGGTTTAGAGTTGCCAGAGCCAGACAAATCCAACCTGATTTTGAGTTTAGAACAATCATAATACATGTTCTCTGTCAACTCAGGGTTTGATCCAGATTTTATCATTAACTTTGGAGTGTACACACCTAAGAGTGTGACATCTGCAGCTAACAGCCAAAATTATTAAGAGACAGGGCTTGACAGTGCGAGCATTTCACTCGCATTTGCAACTAAAAATAGATGTGTGCGAATAGATGTGTGCGTAAAATGTATTTTGTGCAAATCAAATAAAAAAAAATCTTAAATGTAAGATCTTAAATAAATTGACACTGACAAGTATGGCAAAATCTGTTTAGTACACCGTGTTGTATATATATATATATATATATATATATATATATATATATATATATATATATATATATATATATATATATATATATATATATATATATATATATATATATATATATATATATACAGTCGTGCTCAGAATTAATGGTACCCCTGGTAAATATGATGAAAAATGGCTGTAAAAAATAATTCTGCATCGTTTATCCTTTTGATATTTCATTCAAAAAATTGGCAAAAATCGAACCTTTCATTGAAGTAAAATAATTGACAGTGGAGGGGAAATCACATTATGAAATAAATGTTTTTCTCCAAAACAAGTTGGCCACAATTATTGGTACCCCTAGAATTGTTTACGAGTAAAATATCTTTGAAGTATATTCCCATTCATATTTACCTTTTTTTTGCACACCAGGGTGACTAGGAACATGAAATTGTCCAGCCATGACTTCTTGTTTTACAGGAGTTTAAATATGAGGAAACACAAAGGCCAAATTCCCTTAATCATCCATTACAATGAGTAAAACCAAAGAATATAGTTCTGATGTGCATTAAAGATTGTTGAGCATCACAAAATAGAAAGTGGCTGTAAGAAAATAGCTAAAGCATTGAAAATCCCCATTTTGACCATCAGGGCAATAATTAAGCACGTCCAATCAACTAAAGATGTTACAAATCTGCCAGGAAGTGGACGTGTGTCTATATTGTCTTAATGCATGGTGAGGATGAAAGTTTGAGTGGCCAAAGACTCTTCAAGAATCACAGATGGAGATTTGCAGAGATTAGTTGAGTCTTGGGTTCAGAAAGCCTATTAAAAAAAAAATTAAACAACCCCTACATCACCACATGTTGTTTGGGAGGTTTTCAAGAAAAATCCTCCTTGCTCATCCAAAAACAAACCCCAGCAAATTCAGTCGTCAGACATGACTGGACCTTCAAACAGCACAGGGTTCTGTGGTCAGATGAAACTAAAAAATAGCTTTTTGGCAGCAAACATGCAAGATGGGTTTGGTGCACACAAGGATAAAAAGTACCCCATGTGTACAATTTAATATACCATTTTTAATGTTGTGGTCATATTTTTCTGCTGGACGTCCTGGACTTCTTGTTCAGATACATGAGTGGCATCGTGGATTCTATCAAATACCAACAGATAAAAAATCTAAACCTGACAGCCTCTGCTAGAAATCTTATAATGTGCCGTGGTTGGATCTTCCACCAGGACAACGATACAAAACAAACATCAAAATCAACACAAAAATGTATTAAGTAGCACAAAATGAAGCTTCTGCCATGACCGTCCCAGACCTGAGGAGTGGAGTGAACTGAAGAGAAGAAGCACCAACATGGATCTGGGAATCTGAAGGATCTGGAGAGATTCTGTAAGAATGGTCTCTGATCTCTTGTCAGGTGTTCTCCAAACTCATCAGGCATCATAGGATAAAACTCAGAGCTGTTATCTTGGCAAAAGGAGATTGCAAAAATTATTTAATAAAAGGGTACCAATAATTGTGGCCATCGTGTTTTGGAGATAAACATTTATTTCATGATGTGATTTCCCCCCCACTTTCTATTCTTTCACTTCAATGAAAGTTTAGATTTTTGCCAATATTTTGAATGAAAGATCAAAAGGATAAATGATGCAGATTTATTTTTTACAGCCATTTTTTATCATATTTACCAGGGGTACCATTAATTCTGAGCACGACTGTATATATACACACACACACACACAACAGTTATTTCTGGTTCTTGAATCTGATTGGCTGGAAACCCTTTCCAGCCATGCGATATTCCCCCAGAATTAGCACTAGAACCGTTTCACAGTTTGTATCACTCTGCTGACTGTCATGATGGAACAAATCTACCCTATTTTTTAAAAATACTACTGACGTTTAAAAAAACAGCCCCAACCCGTGGTGTTCAAGCCCTAACCCGGCCCCAGACAGACAACGTCTGCAATTTATCAGCCTGAACCCGACCTTAGACCTATCATTTTAAGCTCTATCTGACATGTGCTCTCTGATGCGTGCCGTCTCTGCTACACACACGCACACACATGCTAAGGTAAACTTTTATTATAGGCCTCAAACATACAGTCGTGCTCAGAATTAATGGTACCCCTGGTAAATATGATGAAAAATGGCTGTAAAAAATAATTCTGCATCGTTTATCCTTTTGATATTTCATTCAAAAAATTGGCAAAAATCGAACCTTTCATTGAAGTAAAATAATTGACAGTGGAGGGGAAATCACATTATGAAATAAATGTTTTTCTCCAAAACAAGTTGGCCACAATTATTGGTACCCCTAGAATTGTTTACGAGTAAAATATCTTTGAAGTATATTCCCATTCATATTTACCTTTTTTTTGCACACCAGGGTGACTAGGAACATGAAATTGTCCAGCCATGACTTCTTGTTTTACAAGAGTTTAAATATGAGGAAACACAAAGGCCAAATTCCCTTAATCATCCATTACAATGAGTAAAACCAAAGAATATAGTTCTGATGTGCATTAAAGATTGTTGAGCATCACAAAATAGAAAGTGGCTGTAAGAAAATAGCTAAAGCATTGAAAATCCCCATTTTGACCATCAGGGCAATAATTAAGCACTTCCAATCAACTAAAGATGTTACAAATCTGCCAGGAAGTGGACGTGTGTCTATATTGTCTTAATGCATGGTGAGGATGAAAGTTTGAGTGGCCAAAGACTCTCCAAAGATCACAGATGGAGAATTGCAGAGATTAGTTGAGTCTTGGGTTCAGAAAGCCTATTAAAAAAAATTGAACAACCCCTACATCACCACATGTTGTTTGGGAGGTTTTCAAGAAAAATCCTCCTTGCTCATCCAAGAACAAACCCCAGCAAATTCAGTTGTCAGACATGACTGGACCTTCAAACAGCACAGGGTTCTGTGGTCAGATGAAACTAACAAATAGCTTTTTGGCACCAAACATGCAAGATGGGTTTGGTGCACACAAGGATAAAAAGTACCCCATGTGTACAATTTAATATACCATCTTTAATGTTGTGGTCATATTTTTCTGCTGGAGGTCCTGGACTTCTTGTTCAGATACATGAGTGGCATCGTGGATTCTATCAAATACCAACAGATAAAAAATCTAAACCTGACAGCCTCTGCTAGAAATCGTATAATGGGCCGTGGTTGGATCTTCCATCAGGACAACGATCCAAAACAAACATCAAAATCAACACAAAAATGTGTTCAGTAGCACAAAATGAAGCTTCTGCCATGACCGTCCCAGACCTGATGAGTGGAGTGAACTGAAGAGAAGAAGCACCAACATGGATCTGGGAATCTGAAGGATCTGGAGAGATTCTGTAAGAATGGTCTCTGATCTCTTGTCAGGTGTTCTCCAAACTCATCAGGCATCATAGGATAAAACTCAGAGCTGTTATCTTGGCAAAAAGAGATTGCAAAAAGTATTTAATAAAAGGGTACCAATAATTGTGGCCAACATGTTTTGGAGATAAACATTTATTTCATAATGTGATTTCCCCCCCACTGTCTATTCTTTTACTTCAATGAAAGTTTAGATTTTTGCCAATACTTTGAATGAAAGATCAAAAGGATAAACGATGCAGATTTATTTTTCCAGCCATTTTTTATCATATTTACCAGGGGTACCATTAATTCTGAGCACGACTGTAACTATCACCACCGACAATCATGCCCACAAATTAATACAGACTGTCCATCCATGCAGTAGAGAATAGTATATAGCCAAGCTATGTGATCCCATTAGCAAATAAGTAAAGATTTACGATCTACCCCCCCCCCCCCAAAAAAAAGATTTAATGACAGTTGGGTACATTTCCACCTCAATATTTTTTGTAATGGGTGAATAGATTTGTAGAGTCCACTTTTGCAGAACATTAACAGGTGATTAGAACACAGAGTTATTTTCACCTCTCTCTGCAATGCTTCACTGGCCCATTGCATATCTCACTCCACTCTTGATGGCAAAGTCAATGTATCTAAAGCCTCAGATCATCCCTAATCTCTTTGTTTCATGGCTAAGGCCTGTAGGTAGTTTTGTTCTATCCATTTGGTGTTCCTTTTCAAAGTATTGGCTGTCTCAGAGACTGCACTGAATTATCTACCCCACATTTTGACATTTCAGCCCTCTCCTAACCTCTCGCACAAACACACCCTCACACACAAATACCATTTTAAACAGCTGACTGTGTCCTATCACAGTGAAAGGCCAACATCCTGAGTAAAATGGAGTGGCATTAATATGTATGCCCGTAAAGTGCCCACATAATCAGACAGAGAGATGTCAGATGGCATTTTTGTGGGATGGAGCGCGTAATGTGATGTATGTGCACTTACTGTGAGACCCACCCACACACACACACACACACACACACACACACACACACACACACACACACACACACACACACACACACACACACACACACACACACACACACACACACACACACACACACACACACACAACCACACACACACACACCACCTGACACAAGCACCCATCTACTTCCACTCTAGCCCTTCTTTTTCATGGAGACACCTTTGACATTTTTACCTACACACTCGCCCATCTTCCCACATCCTCTCAGACTCTTTCTCACTCACACACAGTCAGAAACACGCTGACCCTGAGGGGTTGAGCTAGGCTCATGTCCCAGGTTGAGAGCAGCAAATATTGCGATGGAGAGAGCCAGGTGGGAGGCGGTGAGGATAAATAAAGCTCAACAATGTTTCAGAAAGTGCTCCTGCAAAAATATGATGCTTCAAAGCGTGTCTGTCCATAAAAGAGTGGAATAAGGTAGAAAGGTTGCAAGTAATGATTTGAGCACACAAAGCTGACCTAAAAGAAGGTCCAAAACTCAGGGAATCCATCTTCAAATTTATTCCAGGGTCTTGCTTTAATGCAAGTCTCATAATGTTAATGTCAGATGGCCAAATCTAACTGCACTTTATACATTTCATAAACATTGGAACAAATGGCTTGGATCATTTATATGATGTGTCATGATACTCGAAAGTCCTCTAATCTGCAGAAGTTTATACCAAGAGTATGAATTCCCAACAATCATATAGTAGAATATTGCAGGGCATTCAGACTGCTACTAAAATCTTGACTGCTGTCAAAAAAACGTGACAATAGTTGCTAGTGGCTGTCAGGAAACTATTTTTAAAACTCTTATGAACAGGTTATTTTTTTTACGTCATCAGATTTAAGAAACCTCAAACTCGCTCATGACGTTTTGAATCACTAATTTAGTGAATGGTTCACAGGCATTACAATAGACTCCGTTATTTACTTAGGTTCATGAAACTGGATCAGTCTATTTATTTGTTGTTAATGTGTATGGTGGACAAATGTGTGGACTTTTTTCAGATCTTTCAATCTAATAGACAAAATAAGCTTGCGGCCTTGCGCAATTTATTATGAACACAAAAGAAGACAATGTAAAACATAAGGAGAGCAGCAGCATTTGTTTCTGCTCTGACAGCCGCAAGACCACGCCGGACTCTGCGAGTGTGTGTTAGAAATCAGGAATTGTGAGAGAACATTGTGCTTGGAATGCTGTTCATCTTCAAACCAAATCTTGGTCTTCAGTCAACAAAGTTTAAATCCCCTCTGGCTAGCACACTTCCCATAATGTTTACTCATTAGGTCAGTAGGTGGGGAGCATGAGGTCTTTTGTGGCTGTTCGAACGCATTCGATCACATTAGCGTTTACTCTACGAAAGCAATCCAGTCGAGTTTGTTTTCGACCACCTCGGGAAGTGGCCGAACGTGGACAAGCTCAAAACGTTTTAGACCCCGTTTACACCTGTATTTAGCGTCGTCCACCAGTAATCCGATCGATGAAAATGCTTTTTAACTCACCCCCCCCCCCCCCCCAGTGTTTTTTCATTGCAATTTTGTATAGAGAAAACAAAACCTATATAAAAGAGCCACTCAACTCCATTGTACATCTTTCACAAGACAAAGAATTTCATGGACACAGGGTTAAAAAATCCCTTTACAATGTAACTTTCCAGTCAGTAGCTGAGTTATAAGATGACAAGCAGGCAGAGGAAGCAGGTGCCCTTCAAAACTAATGCTGGGGCTAAATGGCCACCGAAAAAAAGCCTCCCGTAAATATTATATAGCCTGGACTGTCATTACAAAAAGCGGCAGATGATAATGAAGCATGAAGGAAATATCATTCCACATTCATGTGACAACCTTCTCTCCCTTTCATAACCAAACTGAAATATTTATCGGTGGAAAATGTTCAATATCATCACTTGTAAAAAAGAGAAACATGAGGGAACACAATAATGTCTAATATTAGCACGGCAAGGAGATTGAATAGCGAAATGGTAAAATGTGGTTGGTTGTTTTTTATTGCTTGTTATTAAATCTGAACCAAACAATTATTATTTTTCTGTCTCTTTTGTTAGTAGGGCTTGAGAAGAGAGGAAGAATTAAAAACGTGCCCCTGGGCTGTAAGCTTTAGCAGTAGTGATTAAAAACAGGAAATGCTGAAACACAAGCTATTAGACAAAGCTATAATCAAATTCATTAATTTTACTCATTCTGTGCCTGACAAGCTTTCTTAAAGTGACATTAGCCTCATTCATGCACAAAAAACAGCAGGTGTGCATGGAAATAAAGGGAATACGAGACACCCCCTCCCTTTCCCTTTGAAAAGCATTTGTTATTTAAACTTTTTCTACTGTATATGTAATTTATTGTACCTGTTTTCATTAAGCATTTTTGACTGGTCAGTTTTAGGCAAAGCACACACAAAAAATCTGCATATAATTAGATTTCTCAGAGACTTGCAGATTTAAATGCCATGCATTTCAGCTTGGAGGCTTCATGTTAAATGCACAGATATATGCAAAAGACCCAATCTAGCAGCAACACACACAAGTGTGTCTGATTCATGCTAACACATGTGTACCGCAAACGCATGACCATTACTCTTAAGAGCGGGGCCGAGGGAGGGGGCTGAATGAAACGGATGACAAATTAGAAACAGCAATGACCACAATCCATTCTCAAACACAGCACAAAATTAATTAGAGTTCTGCATGGGAAGGCCTAGGCCGGCTTCTGGCCCCTCTGTCCCCATTTGTCACTTTCCACAGCTCTCTCCACTCCAGAGAGCCCGAGAACATGCTGGAACAAGTCCTGGTCCTGCCCGGCTTCCCATTTGCTCACCCCAACCCCCAACTTAAGACTCTGCGGAAGCCCATCATTACCTCCAAATTATTTAAACGGTCAAACTGATATGAACAAGAGATGGTGATAGGCCAAGAGAGGGAGCTTGACTACGTGCGAAATGTGTGTTCCACAAGCCTTCAACTGACAGGGACCAGCACACTGTAACTCAAACAAGCAGTCGCAAGTTATTAATATTCCTTCTATCAGCGGAACAAAAGCGCAGTGGATAAGACCAAGATGCCCAGCACAGAACAACCTGGATCGGCCTCACCGATCCAGTGAGCTCACGAGCTGACTGCGCTTTTCCTCCTGCTTTTGTCACTGGAGATCTGCACTTCTTTTCATAACGCACAGCCTCCACTCACGGAAACATTTGAAAGCACTGTCAAGTCTTCTCGTTAGGGCTGGGATAATGGGACATATGCAATTAAATCAAAGCTTTTTCTCTCTTTGCTGGCCTTGAAAACTTCAATGCGTTGGAACTTTAGGACAAAAGGGATCATCTAGCTTTGGACGGCTTGGTTCAACTCTTGCTGTCAGTAACCAAGGGTTAATGCATCACGATTAGCACTCGTGGGTCTTTATCTGATATATTTTTAATTAACGGTATCCCACTCAAGCTCTTGAAGCCATCCCCCCTTCTGAAAAAAAGAGGGCAGGGGGGAGTTTTGACAGGGCTAATTAATGAGCGTTTGGAAAAATGTGGAGGCAAGACGTTGGGTTCATTAGACAAGTCAGTCTGCCACACATCAAACAGGCCATAGTGGTCTGTCTGATCCCTCTTTTTATTTCCCATCTCAGAGTGGTGGATGCTGGGAAGGGACAGAGGGAATGAGAACAGAGAGTAAAAGAGAGAGACAGAGAGAGGGACAAAGAGTAGTGCTGGCACTTTGCAACAGGAGAGATGAATGACTTTTTACCTCAGAACACCAAAGCCTTAATGAAACCTCCAGAGGCTAAACAATGGCATCTCTGAGACTGAGAGATACACAGAGCACTGCACACATACTCACATAGGGGCTGTTTACACCTGGCCACTTCATGCGTTTTCTGTGATCAGATAGCTATCCGATCATGAAAAGACCAGGTGTAAATGCCCTCTGAAACGCATTCGAGACGGATTTGAATCCGATCGCTCAAACCACTTCAGGAGGTGGTCTGGGCCGCATTCCAGATGAAACTGGACAAGTGTAAATGCATCTGGTTGTTGAAACCACATATAAATTTTACTCCTCTAAAAAATAAACGTGTTAGAGCTTTGTTATAGGCTTTATGTCATGTTATAGTCAGATTTGACAACGCTACTGCAACACGAATTACTGCAGCTGAGCATCATCAAGCCAACGTGCAAACTATCGCAAATCAAAGTGAAAGTAAGTTGCAGACGCTTAACACACAATCACACAACCGAAATGATCTTACCAGGGCTGTTGCCGCTCTCTCTCTTATTGTTCTTTGATTTTTACATTTTAGCTGACGATCAATAAAATGCAGCTCATATCTGTTGCTTTAGGTGACGGTGCACTCCATTAAATCTGCATATAGCGCGGGAATTGAAGATCGGATTTATATCCGTTTTGCAAAAACACTTTTATGTGACCAGGTGTAAATGGAATCATTTTGATAAATCAGATAGCTATCCGATCTGAGAAAACGCATGAAGTGGCCAGGTGTAAACAGCCCCTATAGATGCATGGGCATGCATGGGCTGCAAAGTCCACCGCGCAATTATCTAGCACCATACTGTACAAAAATTATGACCACACAGCGATTGCATAAGTACATCACATATTCATCTCAAACTGAAACTGGCAGAGATGCACGCTATCTCAATCTTTTGTGCTTACATACACACTTATATAGGCAAACACAAACACACAAAGGAGGGCAGAAATTCTTCTCTTGGAACCCATGGAGAGGCCACCTATGAAAAAACAGGTCACACAAACTTCCATAATTATTTGGCATCTCAAAATAGCTTGTATGCTCTCTACCACCCAAAACCAAGTACTACAGACTCCTCACTGCCTCAAAATGTCATGCACAGTAAAGATGCAAGCATTTTATATTTCAGAAATATGTATTTCTCATATTTCAGAAGTTAAAGGGTTATTAGTACATATCATTCCAAACCTACATGACTTTCTTCTGTGGAACACAAAGAAGATATTTTGAAGAATGTTTTATGATTTAACACATTTGATGAATTAATCCATGTAACTCGACTGGCACTTTCAACCTGATTACTTTGCTTAGATTTCAGTCTGTTCATCATACACTCTTGATTTGAATAATTGAAAATGCAAACATATAAAGACTACATCAAACATGGTGAAACGAACATTCAATGCCAGTTCACATGAAAAAAAAAAAGATAAATATAAAGATAACTATAATGATAAGTATATTAGCATCCACACCAATGCACAATGTTCTTTTTATATGCCATCTGCTGCTGCCCGAGCTCTTTAAAGCAGGATGGATTCTGATTGACAGGCAATGTTTTCAATACTTAATCAGCTGGGGAAAAAAAAACATTCTGAAAGTGATTCCAATGATATCGTTCTCCTGTATCCTTATCATTAAAGTTGTAGTGTGGACTTTATAGTGAACTTTATAGTAATCTTTATCGTCTTTGGTGTGAATCAGCAAACGTTAAACCTCACTGGGTCTCCCAATGTTATGTAATATTATGTTATATTAGACAAAAACAGCTGGAATAACTTTAATTTGTGTTCCACAGAAGAAAAAATGGCGTGGAATAAATGACAAATTTAATTTATGTGTGAACTATCCCTTTTAGAGACCACTTATTTACAGGAATATAGCCTCCACTATATTCCACACACACAAAAAGAAAATAGCACTGTTTTGATACAGCAAACACTTCTACCTTCACTTCCATGAAAGAGAACAACACTCTGTAAAGATGCCTGGCGGCCATTTTGCTGCCAATATTTCATTTCGTGCCCATTTTCTCCACATTTTTGTCTTGATTTCTTTGTTTTTGGCGGAGGCTAAGGGTGGGTGAAAACCTATTGGCTCGGACTGCTTCAGCCATCTGGGGACATAACTCAAATGGGCCTCCACTATCGGCTGGCCAGCCGACTCATAAGGCCGTTATAAAGAAAGAGCCGGGGACACAAACAGAGACATCAATCTTCCCTGATCAGCAGAAGATAGAAAGAGAATGAGAGCACCCAAAAATGGAGAAACAAACTGAATGACAATACAGAGGCGCTGGATCAAGTGCAAGACCAGCCAAAGTCCAGGTCTGTCAATCTGTACTTAGCTGTACTTTTGTTAAACTGTGTTTTGGGGTTGTGAGAGTGAGAGAATGTGTTATGTCCTGGGTTCAAATAATAAGAGAAACAGAGTATAGAAATGTTCAATGTGATGTACTGCCAGTTGTTAATTTGATAAAATATTAAATATTTTATGATAGATAGATAGATAGATAGATAGATAGATAGATAGATAGATAGATAGATAGATAGATAGATAGATAGATAGATAGATAGATAGATAGATAGATAGATAGATAGATAGATAGATAGATAGATAGATAGATAACATGACAATAACCTATTATTGATCACATCATGAATCACTAGCTTGAGGAAAATGATTGTTTGCTTATGTGTTTTACTAAAAGAATTAGGGAGAGATCTTTGCACCAGCAGTAGGAAAGAAGCAATCTAAACAAGGCAGTCAATCACCGCCAATGACTTATCGACATGAGCAGCATTTCAGCAGAGACGCCACATTCCTGCCGCTCCTTTCACTTCTCTGTCCCTCTCTCTAATTCTCTCAATGAATGCATGAAGGCAAGTCCAGGTTATCATTCCTTGTCTTTCTCCCTTCATTCCTCTCCCCGTTTCTCCATCATTCTCAATTAATGAGGGGGATGCACTCAGCTTATCTGTTCTCTCCTGCATCTGTGAATATGGAAACCCTGTTCCTCGAGACACTTAAGCGAGATATCACATGTATAGTATCACATCCACAAATTTGATATTATTTACACCTCCAAAGCTGCTACTTAAATGAATTACATTTATTTTCCTATGGTTGGTCAAGTGTGACAGTGAACAGCCACGGATTGACATTGTATTTCTTTAGATTGCGCTATATAAAAAAGTTACTAAGGTTTGAGGCATTCAAACCAGTGACTAACCATCCTGCTTTTCAGTTTTTTTTTTCTTCTGAGAAAAAGGTCCAACTATAGTAATCTCAAAAATAAGACCTATTCAATTTCACCAAGGATTTCAACAATATCAGACTGCTAGCATAAAAGCGAGAGATTTCACTATGAACTAAAATCCTAAACTCTTTAAAGACCAAATTGCCTGTTACCTCGTTTTACAGCTCTACATGGGCTACTCGTGTCTTCAATGGTCTTATTTGTGTCTATTTTTAGGAGAAATATCTAAGATGAAGATGATACTGAGAACTACATTATGTCTAAATGAGCTATGAAAACAACTTTTGAGTAATAACATTTCACTTTCACAGTAAATTAAAGAAAATGCTGCTTTTAATTCACCTGATTATTTAGAGAACTTGATAACACCTTAAGTTTACTCAAAGAAAAAAAAATATAGCATGATGATGTGACATAAAAATGACAATAGCAAGTAAACAAGCACATCAATTTGAAAGCATGTGGGAGAAAACTGCAGTTAGCCACGAGCTGCCAAGACATTTCAAGAATGTATATATTTGCAGATGTAAACTCTAAGCCTTAATCAGAGAAAGTTTCTCTCTGCGTGCCGTGTGCTTGCCACAACAAAGCTATTAGCTGCAATGCATTCTTGGTGAGGTGAAGGTGTAGTACGAGATGATTGACAAACAGAGGTCTACAAGGCAATGGAGAGCACCCCACGACTTTACCATTTATGATCCGCCAGCAGACATTAAACGGCATGCCTGGCTTTTATTGACAACCAAGATGCAGGATGTCAAATGTTTACCATTACTTTCAAGTGCTACATCAGAAGCTTTTCTTCTAGCTGTTTTTCAAACCACTGACGCCATTTTTCCCTCTCTCGCTATTTTTCTCTCGCCCACTCCCCCTTTCCTCTGATGAAGAGGCTGATTAAAGATATGTTAGTGTCACCTGCCTCACAGGTCTCTGTTTTCACTAGAGCAAGGACGCCAAATTAAGCACATCTAAATGCTAATGTTTGAATGACTGGAGAAAAATAAAGAGAAAAGGGGGCGCCTGAGGAAGACAGGGAAAAAGTAAAATTTTCTTCACAACAAATTCTTCTTTCCCCTCCTTTTGGTTAAATTGAGCATTCCCTGATGATTTTAATAGGTTCTGATTAACTGCCATCACAAAACCTAGAAAGCGTTGGTCCAAATAATCCTCTAAGAGGGGAAAAATGCTATGAAATGTTTTACAGGCCTTTCATTTGAATTCAAAAATGGGACATGTGTTATTCTTTGTTGGAATTTGATCAATGGTGTGATAGAGAAATTATATATTTGAGTGTCTTATATAAAAAGTTAGAGCACACATGCTTCTCACACACTATGCTGACAAAGTCAAAGCAGCGGATATCCGCAGATACATTTTAAAATCCTGTATGCAAATGTGAGTTGAACACATGAAATGGCATTTGTCCTATAATGCGTCACTTCTATGTGGACACGCAAATGTGCTGTTGATCTGGTGTGATTTTGGCGGGCGTCGGGAGAGAAGGCTAGGACTGGAAACAAAGACTTACATTCTGCGAATCAACCATCAGCATGCTGTGACTGTGAGATGCTCATGATGGAGAACCAGGCCGAGAGAGATGATAGAGAGTGCCATCTGTTGGTACTTTGCGATACTGACTTGAGGTACTGTGACTTTTTTCATTTGAAACAATATTTGACAAACAATAAAATATGACTGAATACTTTTTGAGAAATCTCTGTTAACAACTATAGACCTTTAATTGTCTTTGTGTATTTCTCCTTATTGACATTGCAAAAAATTATTATAAGCATCTAAATACCCGCAAGCACATTCTTCTTTTTAGCCAATACGGTTGCTGGGCATGGATCAGGAACAGCACTCTGTAGGGTTAAAGTCAGCATTAAATGTCATCAAGTCATTTGTCAGTGATGTAGGCTCAAGCGCGATGCATAAACCTCTCGTAAAGTATTTTACAATGCACTGGAATTCATTTTTTGGATTTTTTTTTCTTCTTCTATCAACACCCTAAACTCAATCCCCATTTAATTTTGTACATAAAAAAGGTATATATAAAAGGGGGGTGTGGGGGGTAGTGTTGTTTTGACAAAAACATAAACATCCGTCTATGTGTGCGTATATAGCCTATACTTCCAGGTAAAATAATTTAAATGACAAATAATAGTCAATATTAAAACTAATACATTTTATAATGTCTTATGTTAAGACGTACTTACAGTGTATTCCCTTACAGTACACTGAAGTACCCTTTAACTTCATTTGAATTAATTTAAAGTACATTTTAAATACTTTTTATTATAATGTGTTCTCTCTTTGGGCATTTCTACACACACACACACACACACACACACACACACACACACACACACACACACACACACACACACACACACACACACACGCACACACACACACACACACACACACACACAAAGCCCATATGATAGCATATCAACATCACTACAAACATAATGCAGAGAGAAATATGGAATTGGACACTACATTTAAACACCATGTTTTTAGATCAACACAGGATATATATTTGAATACATTTCATATTAGCCTACATTTATATTTGTCATATTTACAAATCAGGATACATATTATATGTTGTTCATGCATTAAAAACTCAATTCATATTCTATTTTTCATCTGCATGTGATAATTACCTTTAGTTAAGTTCACCAAAAATTATCATTCTCTGAAAAATGTATATAGACAGGCAGCACAATGCTTTGTAGCCTGTCCACTCACCCCAATTAAAACCAAGGTGTGGGTGCCCTTTAAAAAAATATTTTTTTTTTCATGACAAATTAAGTCTCAACCAAAAAGATAAAAAATTAAATGGGGAAACTGCCTTTTTTCTGAATCCAGTCATTACTAATCTGGAACCTAATTACTAGCAGGGCAGATTTTCCTCTCTGATTTTCTCCAGCCAATTAATTTATATTATTTTCAGGATGACATTCAGTCCTGTGCCCCTTTTGTCTTTCTTTTGCCGCTCACACCCACACACTCCTATCATTCAGCCTCCAGTATCCTATAACTCTCACACACACACGCAGACACACTTCTCATATGCTGGTGTTAGGCACTGACCAACACCTTAGAATAATGCCTCAGTTATGCCTCCACAAAATGTTTTTTTCTTCTACTATAAATCTGTACGGCTCACCCACACATAACAAATTCATTAAAATAATGCACAGACAATCGTACTGTTTCTCCAGAGCTCCAGCATTAATGGTAGGACCGCAGCCTTGCGTCACCATATTTTCTCCATATCCTCTCATCTCTGCACTGCTAATGCCTGCTAGTCCTCCTGGATAACCAGTTAAGCAATGTCGGTAATTAAGTGCTAATTAAACTTAAAGCCTGTAGTTAGGCAGTGCCCTACATATTGCCTTTGCTATAGTGTAATTACACACAGTGCTATTTTAAAGCCCGCTAGAGACTGGCTGAATTGAAGTGGTATATACACCACAGTGGCGGCAAGGAGTGAGGGTCAGGATATGTGGTCAGGTATGCAGCCTCAGGGGTCAAAGGTTAGAATAAGATTGGCCTCAAATAAGCCTCTGAGGTTTAGTCTTTTAAGGCCCTTCATGAATTCATCTCTGTCTCTGATGTATCGGCTTTCATCAGCGCTTTGTCAGACTAACGGTGATCAATGAAATCATGCTGAAATAGTGCTCATTTTTTTTAAAGGAAAAGAACGTCGTCCTTATGATTCTGTCCTTCCTATTAAATTATAATTAATGAAATTGAATGCACTAATTATTCCTAAGTGCATGGGGGAAATGTGCATGGAAAAAAAATAAATATTAACCTAAAAATGTACTTGTGTTTACATCAAAAATCTTTACTAACATTACTGAAAACAAATTAAATAGATTAAATCACACTAACAAAGCTGAATTTAGTTAGATACACTCTTGAAAATAAAGGTTCCAAAATAGGGGTCATAGAAGAACCATTTTGGTTCCCAAAAAATCTTTTAGTGAATCGTTCTGAAAAATAACCATTTTTTTTAGATGATTTGGCGCTCATTCCACCTAGTGTCAGTTCAAAAATCCAAAAGTCTATTTTTTATTAACTTTGAGAAAGGTTTGTGTAAGATAAATAATCATTCTGTAAAATTTTATGTAATGGTTCTTTATCTGCATCATTGACTCCATAAAATATCATTTTTTTTCCACAAAAGTTTATTTATAGTGGAAAAAGGTACGTTAGATTATTAATATGTTCGAAAAAAAATGTTTAGAACGATTCTCTAAAAGGTTTTTTGGGAACCAAAATGGTTCTTCTATGACCCCTATTTCGGAACCTTTATTTTTAAGAGTGGGGTAGATAGTTTCCTAAAGGGATAGTTAATCCAAAAATGAAAATGCTGTCATCGTTTACTCAACCTCATGTTCATCCAAACTTGTATGACTTTCTTTTAGACATTTTGAAAAAAAGGTTTAATTTACATCTTCAATAACACTTGACAAGAAGGTTGCATTTGTTAACATTAGTTAACAACATTAGTAAGATTGAAAATAATGTTCCAACACATTTATTATTATTGTTAAAGATTAGTTCATGTTAATTTCAACATTTACTAAAATCAAAAGTTGTATCTGATACCCGAGCTAACATGAAATAACAACGAACAGCTCTAACGTTAGCAAAGATCAAAAAATACTGCAACAAATGTATTGGTCATTGTCAATGTTAGTTACCTTATTGTAAAGTGTTACCATCTTTTTTATGTTCCACAGAAGAAAGTCATACAGGTTTGGAACGATATGAGGGTGAGTAAATTATGTCAGGATTTTCATTTTTGGGTGAACTGTCCCTTGTTAAAGGTAACGATTGCTGTTTTTTTTTTTAAGGTAGGGCTCAGTGAGATCTATTAATGCTAGTATTGTTGATAATGTAAGTAATTTTAGAGAGGTGATGTCAAATTAAGGTAATCACAGCATCTGAAAACCCTGGACAGAGGGGTCATTGGTTCAGTTAGAGGTCATGTTGGCCCAGTCCAGCTCTTAATGTAATCATGTTGCACTCCTTTTCCATGTGCATTAAAGGTTTAGGGTTACAGTGAATGGCAGTTTTGTGGTGGTGACTCTGGCTAATGGACTTTAACACAAAAAGCAGAGAAACAAGGTCACTGCTACATGTACACCACAAAGATCCAGCTGCCTCAAAATGGGCAATTTCCTCCTGACATTATCTGGCAACGCATACAGCAAAATCCTGAATTAAATGTGTTCAATCCTGCTCCTAAAGATCTACCTTCCTGCTGAGTTTAATTCCAGTTTTGCATCTCCATTTGCACTTATGGGCATTGTGCAATCATTTGTCATATGGTTGTGCGCCTGGAATTTTCAAAGTAAAATATGCTTTGTGAAGTTTAAATATTTACAGACAACACGGGTATGTTCAACGCCTTTTAGTGTCACATCAGAGGTTGATGCAGGACAGGTCTGTGCTTTATGATGTTATATGGAGGACTAGTTCCTGATCATTTGACAAACATCAAGAGTGCGTTTGCTGATGAATCTCCTCTCTGCTGGACACCCAAAATAACTTCGGTTCATGTGGCAATGATACTTATGGTTTGTTTGATTCCTTCCGCCAGAGAGACGTTAAGCAAAGGACGAAGTAGCACTGAAAATATTTACGGCAAATCATGAGCGACAGTCAGCGTTACTCATTAAGACGTATTAGCGGTGATTTCAGCCTAGCTGACGCACGCTTCGCCTTCTCCAGCCCAAATGAGAGCAGAAGCTCTGACAGCAACATCGGTGTCTCTTCAAGACATTCAAGCACTGAGCAAAAATTCAATATGAGAGGGAAAAAATAACAGCAGAGAGGGGGATTGTGTTTTTCTCCTTCATTCCCAGATAACAGAATTTCAGGGTGACAAACTTCAAGTGCAACACTCTGCCTCAGGGTGAGTTAATTACATTAATTTTCCCTGACACTCTCACAAAATAAAGAAATAGAGAAAATAACCCAACAAGATAGACACTGGAAAACAACATTTTATGTGGCCTTTTTTTCTTTTATTTATTTATTTTGTCAGCAATGATGAAATTAGTACAGAGGGCTCTCTCTGCCTATAATCAATCATTACTTTCAGTAGGTGCCAGAAAGCACCAACTGAAACCATATTTTCTTCACTTGTGGACAAATGCTTCGAGATTGTGTGCTGCCCTTGTCCATAAATATATCTGGCCTTGACAACCCACAGGATTGGCTTTGAGATTCTAAAGAGTAAACATCTGTTTGTGTGGGCCCTGAGACACGCTGGGCTCCTTACCCAAAACAGCAGTGCCTGTTTAAAGTCAATAAAGCAGCAGGGCTCTATAGAAGTACAAGATCCACTCGAAGAGCGGACACTATACAAGAGAGCAAAGAACTATGTTTGACTGTATTTGACTGTATACATATAAATGTTCAGCAAGGACACGATAAATTCAACAAAGGTGACAACAAAAACATTCATGATGTTACAAAAGATTAAAATATGTTCATCAAAAAAACATTTCTTTTTGATTAAATAAATGTATAGAGTTGGCGAGCATAACAGACTAAAAAATTACAAAAAAATGTTAGTGTATACAAAGCATTTTTAAACAGCATTTTAAAATCTTCAAATCTTATTGATGTTGATAATAAACAACAAAGTGCATCTAACGGTTGGATATCTGTTATGGAGTACAAAGGCCGCATCGTTTTGGACAACCAGGCGTCTATTTAACCGACAGATTTATCACAGAGAAAACACTGACACCTTGACTTGAGTCATAATTCCCGTTTTACAAGCCAACATCTTCACACATTATTTCGTTACATTAGGTGAATATTGCACTTAAAACTCCACCATTTAATTACATCCACCAGTCTAATAAACACATTTTATAGAGAACATAAATCACAAAAACAAAAACACACGGAATGTTGTTAATGTAACATATTTTATCATAAAGTGTAATCTATAAAGATCAGGTTTGTACAAAAAAAAGTGCTCAGCTTTGTGAATAGCTTAAGTAAATGTAATAAATGCCAGGAATGTTGTGTATAAATCTTAGTTGCTGCATGTTGTTAGCTTGATACATTATAGGCCATAATTTGCTATAAATAAATGTTTATTAGCTTGCCAGACTTGTTTTGATGTGTTAATGATATGTATTTAAGGAGATTCACAAGAAATGCTCAATTAACGCACAGCTTTCTGCACATTGTCTCGGTCAGAGTCCCCAGCATTGATTATAAGAAAAATTGTGCTTTTTACAAATGTCCTTATTTGTGAGTACTGCATGTAAAAGTGAGACATAATTGAGTTCATTTATATTCAGCTTTGTCACACCTTGCAGTTCATTCAAGTCGGTTCAAAATTCTTTTATACGGTAGAACCATTCAAAATGTCTTAGGCTAAACATCCCTCCCCTAAAAGCCCAAGACCTTTGGGGGTCTAAAAAACCAATGAGCACTTTGTGTTCATGTCAGCAGATCCCTGGTCAGTTTAAGTGCTTTTCTCCCATATTGATTAAGATTACAGGAGGCCCTACACCAAAATCTGGTCCAAGATCGGTCATTAGAGGCCAACTGTGGCCAGAGCCCTGTGGCTGTATGGCATATGGTTACAATTTGTCACTAACACACTTTCAGTTGAACCCAGGCTTGGGTCAGCCAGCGAACCCGCTGGCTACGCAATCCCTTAAGCTCCATATTAATGACTGCTGAGGAACAGAAAGTGCTAAGCATAATGCCATGAATGCAAGTATTATTACATACACCTGTGCAGAGACTCAGTGCTATTTATTCCTTCATTCATTTCTTTATTTATTTAATTTCATCCTGCACAGTTCCGATCAATAAGTAATTAATTTTACCACCTAAAGAAATATATGGTGTTTATGCCTGAACAATCAAATCAAACTGTAACATGGCTATGTAACTATGAGAATGAGGCACTTAAGATGGAAATAAATACATAAAAAGCTGAATGTATTCATTTTATTTAAGTCAATGTGGTCCATCAACTGTTTGGTTACTGACATTCTTCAAAATATCTTCTTTTGTGTTCAGTAGAAGAAGAAAAAGTCATACTAGTTTGGAACAACTTGAGGATGAATAAATGATGACAAAATGTTCACTATGCCTTTAAATGATCGCATAATGCTTTCATGTTTAATGGGTTATTTCACATTTTTCTAGTGATAAAGTATATTTATAAACTGTTTAATTTATAAAGTTTAATTAAAATTAAAACAAAAATAATAATGGGAACTCCTAAAATGTTAGGGTTACTTGTTTATATGTATGCATAATACACTATTTTTACTATACAATAATACATAGTGTGTGTCACCTTAAAACAAAGTGTTACCTTATTTAATATCCTATAAGAGACAGAGAGTTGAATGCAAAGTAAAGACAATCCAAACACACTTGTTAAAGCCGCTATAGAGAAGGAAATCTTACAGGGGCCTGAATAATAGAGTCAGAGGGACCAGAGGCAAACTGAAAATGTTTTCTCAACCAAGACCAGTACGCAAACCGACATTTCCCCAACTGATTGGGACATATTTTAGACTGCAGGTATGTTAGAGGAAAAAAAAATGAGAAGGGGGGGGGGGGGGGGTATGGTTTGATGTTTTGTTTGTTCTCCTAGGCAAAATGGAAGACATACATTGTCCCTTATTGCCTAAAGACTCACAATGCAATTCTAGCCCTCAGTGGTCACACGGGGAGTATGCTCCAGGAGTCACATGGTCAGATGGATCACATCAATTTACCACGGGAAAAACAGAAAATAAGAGAACCCCTAAAAAAGAGAAAACAATATAGCTTTGTCTTCTTTTGACCTCTCGTGGCACACAAATACTATGTGTTATTGTGCGAGTAACGCACAGCTAAATACAGAGGTGTTCTTGTGTTTGGACCAAAGGGGAGATAAATGAATCCCTATCTAGGTTTGTCATGGCTGGACAGAGAGGAAAATCATGTACTCGTAGACCTATATCGCCACCCACTGGACACTTTCAAAATTACAGCTTCAGTCAGTGAAGTGAGTTTTTTTTTTTTAATTTAGAGATGCTCAAATCACTCCTACTCTGCTTTTTAAACGATCTTGACTTCTCGACTACAAGAATGTTATTTCTTCCATTTGAATCTGAACGATTCTGAATAATCTGTGACGGTGAGTGGCAGAGAGAGCAGCCCTCAGCGAGAAGTGCGGATTTGTGGAGATGTGATGATGGTGGCAGGGTGACAGAAGAGGAGATGGGCACTACTGTTGTTGTAGTTTTGAACATGACATGAACAGTTGAATGATGCAATGTTTTTGTCAGTTGGGATAGAGTGAGTGATACCATGAGACAGAGTTTGGATCACTTTCTCCTCAGGGGACACAAATAAAAGATTCACACATAATTTTACAAACTAAAAAAAATCTTCAGCATTTCTCTCACATTCACATACAGATTAGTAAATAAAGGCAATATTTTAAAGTCTCTATAATGAGAGTTATCACTCTCATCGGTATTATGGGTGTGTAGATGTATTGCTGGGCTTTCTTAGAACAAAAGTACTAAACAAATAATAAAATACCCAGCAGCAGTACTTCTATTATTAATATGTGTTCTGAGATAATGAATTTATTTGGTAGAATAAACATTTTCCATACAAGTGAAATGTTTATACTAACTGCATATTTTTGTTATGTGTTCATTTTTGAGTATATGATGCTCCCAAAATGTACAGTACATGTCGTTTTCTTTAGGTGACTGAACTTCTAGGAATGTCGACTTAATGTTTTTAGTAGGTAAATTAAGATTGTGTGACATACAAATACAATGTTTTTCATAAGTATTTGAGGGATGCTTTGTAAAAGAAAATAAATAGGTTTAAAGGACATTAAATGGTTATGCACAAATACTAATTTCCCACCAAAAATAATTCTATGCATTCTGTTTTTAAAACAAAAGATTTTATCATTCGAATAAAAATTATTAAACTGACAAATCTTTGACTTAGATCATGTGACATTTATATATTTATTGTTTGTTTGTTTGTTTGCTTGTTTTTCAGTTTGTATAAATTTCATGTTACTGTACTGACTTTTTTTGTGTACAAGCCATTTTCAAAAAACGTTGAGTAGTGAGTAAATTGGGATTTAGCTGAATAAACATTTTATGTTCGTTTGATATTAAAATTAAATCAAATAAATGTTGTCTGTAAAAATAAGTTCTGCCATCATTTTGTTTGTGTTAAGTAGACATCCAGTAACTCGGTAAATTGATGTCATATAAAATAATACATTTCTCTGTTATGACAGATTTCTATATGCTGTAAAAACAGGTTATTTGGCTTGTGTGATTAAAAAACGTAATTTTGAACTGAACTTTTGAGTTTTCAGTGAGATAAGTGTCACATGACACATTTAATTTGTGTCAAGTAGCTTATACTCAAAACGTTATTGTACTGGACTAAACTGTCTACTGGACAAAACTAGCAGCGAGTGAGGTGAAACAATGGTAAAGGCATCAGATGTGGCAGAGATTTTGTCAGCCAAATCCCTTTGAAGTACCCAACTTAATTCTTACTTTAATAATTTTACTACAAATTCATATTGATGTTGGACAAATGGTTACGACATGCAGGTAAACAAAATATATTGTTTATTTTTACTATTTTATTTTGGTTGTTGTTACTTTAAAATAATTTATTTTAGTTTTACATTTCATGATTTTCTAAAAACATAATAATTACTTGGTCACACAAAACTCTATCTGCCTTCAAGGTGAATGGAAATGTTAACGGATAGATTTCTCGAGGTAATGTATATACCCTAATAGACATAACTCATGCCATTGTACTGAATGATTCGTACTCTATGGTTTTATGATATTGATTTAGAAGGTATACCATGCACTTCAAAGAATAACATGGTATTATGGTATTACCATTATACCATGTGCAAAAAAAGGTACTTTAATGGTACTTCATTTGTAAGTGTAGTGCACCAATGAGAACCAACTGTCCATAACCTTCACTACATTATGAAAAGTACAACACCACATCACAAAATATCTAGCCTTCGGACTGGTGTTGTTGAGATATTAGAGAAATGAAACCGATTGTTGTGTTATAATAATGTCATCCTCACACAGTACATCCGTCTCAGAGCTCTGTTTGGACAGAGAGGATAATAAGGAGGTTATGGGAACCCTAATCGCTGTTTCCCTCTCAATCACACTCTCAGCCTGGGAAAAAAAACAGGACTAGAGAGAAAAAAGTTATGAAATAATAGCTTAAACTGAAGAATTGCTTTAATACTTCAATAGAAATAACCTAATTCCAACATTTTCAAAGGAGCAGGCGGCCTTGCTTCGGGCTAACGCGTAATGTGTGAGTGAAAGTATATCGCGTGTCACTCTGCATTAGAAAAGCGAGTCTGTGTGCCTTTGAATGAGAGGCAGCTGGGGTAATAGGAAGTGCAGATATTAGAGCTAATGAAATCACAAAGAACAAGACAGATGTACCATTTGACCAAGTGCTGCGGTGCCGGGGCGGGGCGTTACATTTGCCCACAACACTCAGACAAGAAGGCTCAAGCCCTGATAGCAACCCGTATGCCGCTCCATTTAAATGCCCAACGCACAGCGAATGACCTGTGTGTTTATTTACTGTAGCTCGGTCCGGATAGATTGTGTCGCTCCATATATCTCTTACCCCCCCCCCCCCCCCCCCCCCCCCCCTTACACGCCATTTCAAAACATTTAATCATACATCAATGTTATTTCTTTGCTCCATCACAGCTTTACGGTGAATTTGGCCAGGAGCTGCAAGAACAACTTGTATTTCCTCGCACGTCATCCAGCGAACACAACTGTCACATTTAGGCTGTCGTCAATATCTACTCCCCAGCATGCATGTCATCTGGAAAACATACAGAGGAGTCAGACAAATAAACACAACAACCGGGAGTCATTCGAAAGAATTTGGGGGGGGGGGGGGGGGGGGGGGGGCACGCAGTGCCACATCTGACCTGTGGCAATAAGTGCGTTAGTCATCTATGATTCATGTCAAAACATACTTAATGTATCAAAGATATGAAACACTTTGACAGCTGCTATGGAGAACACAGGACTGAAATGGTTTTCAAACAAAACAAGCTGTTTTCCTCCCCCACTTCCTCCCCTCGCACAATAGCTTGCACGGTGGACTTATGTCCATAAACAGTTTATGATGAAATGCCGTAGCACTTAATTAAAACAATAAATCCAAAGTGTGCATTAGTGGCCCCCTCCTCTCGCCTCACTGACCTCAGCTGTGTCCATTCTGGAACCGTGCATCACCGAGGCCGGGTGAGTCTGGAGACCAAATCTTATTCCGTGTGCCTTGAAATGATGCCACAAATGTGTTGTTATTACTCTCTTGCTTTCTCTCTCTTTTGCAGATAATTTAATTCATATTTCACTTGTGGCACAAGGGATATGTGGCAGAGGCCTAATCACACACACACACACACACACACACACACACACACACACACACACACACACACACACACACACACACACACACACACACACACTAGAACAAAGGGGTTGCTGTTTGGAAAGCTAAATTCTTTTTGGCTGTGATGCACTGGGTATTTATTCATTTAGCACCACATTATGAAAAGCTATTTTAGATTGCCAAAAAGGGTGCATCCTCTTTATGATTTTGCTCACACAATTACTTTTAAAGTAAGTCACTAACTGTTAACTGTAAATTGCAAAGTTTACCTGAACTTCCTGGCAAATTCTGTAAAATTGCTGATCTGCTCATAGGCAGAATAACACTCTGGTCTCAGCTTGAATGTTGGTGCATCACACCCGTTGAAAATCACAGTTAACTTATAAAGCCGAGAAATTAACCTGTGAACCAATGCATTTGATTTTATTATTTTTATGCTGCCCTTTTTCTAAACCCATATATTGGGTCCAGTACTTTTGGTGTACATGAAATGGATGTGTTTGTATCTATATCTTTTGTCATGATCTTGTTGCGGCAAAACTTCTGTTAAACATCATCACTGCGTAAGAGACACTCAGAGTCAAATTAATAAAAAAGAAAAGTATTTATTCTTGCAAGAATAGGCCCAGTCGCCAACACAGCAGTTACCCTGTGAAGTGAGTGACGCGCACCAGGAAGACATGAGACAGCCTTTATACTCTTTTCAAGGTTCCTCCTCACAGCAGTTACCCTTTCACCCACTCAGATAAGGTCCCCACTGCTGTTCAGTTTCTACTAAAGACACAACCTGGCCCTGAAATAAACTAGCCAAATCTTGACCATTCCTAAGGTCAAGAGGTCCTGTCCCATATATTCCTGAAACGTCACGCACAAGCACGTACACACATATACTTTTACACATTGAATAGGTTCAATCCCTTATGATATCTGTTAGGAATAAATGACTATTAAAATTTCTACAACAATCTACTGTCCCAATTGAACAGAATGGTAAAGCATTTTTTTTAATGATTCCTTTAAATGCCCTGCACTGTGACTCACTGCATTCATTTCATCTCATTCCAAGCATAATGGTAAAGCAACTTTTGACTTTGAATTCTGTCTGTGAAAACGTCACGTCCATTGGATGTTTTGCCAAAGAACAAACTGGTTAAGTACAGTAGGTAGTGAATATTACATCTTTTTACAATTCTACAGTATATTGTCTATTATGACAAACAGCAAATCTGTCATTTAATCTGTCAAACAGTGAACAGTAAAAATCCCTCCCTGCAGTCTGATTTTATTTTATCTTCTGATTCACTAGACAGTCTATTATGAAGTAGTTTTCTTAACAACATGAAGCATTATTCTTTTTCTCCTGCAGGCTTTAATCCACTAGTTTTAACACCTGTTATTATTTCCAACAGGTGAATTCCTTTTCCCTGGCTCAAAGAAAAATGACAGATATCTGATCTGAGCAGTGGAACTGTTGATGTCATCATATGCTAATTGCTTCAACTATTTATTTAATATATTTTACATCAATTTTTTATTTAATATAGAATTATTTTCAGTTCCTCGCATCTAAATGATATACCAGGAACTTTTCAGTGTTTGTACCACTCCACTTGTATTTGTGTGTGTGATCCACAGATTCTTTGCATAGTGGTAAGACTGTTCAGTGGCTTTCTGTAAGTAATATTGTTACGCTGACAAGTGACTGTCCCTATATACAGTAGGAGTCATTAAAACGTTAGTTCAAGAAAACTTGCTGTATCGAAATTGCATTCTGTTTTATTATGTCCTACATTTGAAAAATAACTTCCTGTTAAAAGAGTATGTTCTATATAGTATGTGTAGTATGAAATATGGTTTTGTAAACAATAGGTGCCCAAGCACGAATGGGTCCACACTTATATTGTCTGAAAAGGCTTTTATTGGTAGCTCTATTTAGTATACCTACACACTTGACTTATGATGTCATCTTAACTACGTGAATACTACTATAATTGCCTTTTAAATTGTAAATGGCAAATATTCAAAGATATAGATTGTGTATTTTAAATTAAATCTTCCTCATTCTTTAACTGCTCAACATACTAACAATAAGCTTTCATTTCACATCCTTCATTTGGCTTATTTTTAAGGATGTATCAATTGTTTCCTTCACGTCCTCCAATCACCCACAATCCTTTATACACTTTTCAATTCACAAAAAAAAATATTATCAGAAAATGAATCGGTACTGAGCTCATCCAAATTTCACTACGCCGTCACATACTGCTAAACTGTGCATAATGTAAATCACTGGGGGACCACAGATGATTGTCATTACCTTTACTTCATTAACAGAAAGTCAGTTAATATAAAGCTTTTTAATATAAAGTATTTTTCAAATTATAATTGTAATAGTATTTTTGTGCCGTGACTGTGGGGGCAGAAACATTTGTATTATGCAGCCATGCGCACTTACTAGACCGTCTCATAGTGCCTTCTGCTGAGAAGCCTACAAGCCTCCAACGGACTGGAGTAGGAAGGACGCAGCCTCACTAGGATTCAGGCACTTGTTTGAGAAGCATTCTGTAAGTGCATATGAAGTGTGCCGTTTAGGACAGGCCTACATAATGCATAGTATGTGTATAGTGCATCATTTGGGACACAACTTACATCATTCAGGAACAAAACACAGATACAGCTGTGACATGACAACAGTATGCAATGATTTTACGTGGCTTTGTTCGGAACAATTTTTATTGGTGGAGCTTTTTTAATAGAAGAGATGTGTGATATACAGTATGTCATTTTAACTATGTAAATGCTACTATAATTGATTTTTAAAATTGTAACTTATAATGGTTAATGAACAAAGATATAGATTGTGTATATGAAATTAAATATTTCTCTTTCTTTAACTGTTTAGCATGCTAACATAACACATTGCTAGCCTGTTCATCTTTAAAGTTCCCATGTTGTCAATAATTGTATCCCTTAAAACTCATCTTTGATCACCAAAATTACAAACGTTTTTTCATTGAAAAAAAAAATTTCTTCATGCCTTACAATAGCTTGAACGTAACCACACCCTTGCTTCATTTAGTATTTGTCGTTCTATGAATATGCAAATTAACCCTGCCTCCACTCACTCGCACCAGATCAGAGATTCACTCGTTGATGATCACTAATTGACGTGATTGGTTACAAGGTAATTTGTGATTTGTGTCAGCAATTTCAAACCGCGTTTTTGAGACTGTCTTTGGTTCACTGCAGTTTCAAAGAGAAAATGCTCAGCAATGGTGCTGACTTGTGAATTTACACATGGTTTTTCTTAAAGCAGGTTTAAAACAACATTAAAAGCTTGACTTTAGTATTATATTTTATGCTGTTAAGATGGCATTTACTCATTAGGTTTGTGCTGAGGACATGGGGCAGTGTACCGGCCATTCACCGGGGGTAGTTCAAGGTTGTGGCAAGAGGGACAAAACGTCTCTGTTCCCTCCATCACGGAACGAGGGATACAACAGTAATAACCAAGATGTTCCCTAATTGTCAGTCACTTTTTGTTTTGTTTGTTTGTTTATTTATTGAGCAGTTTTACACAACAGGTAAGGTTGAGGTATTGGTTAAGTTATTTGTTAAGCTTGTGTTTAAAAACACTTAGTGTGGGTGCCGATCTTAGAGAAAAAAGTAAATACTTTCAAAGTTTAGGAGCTATTGCTACAAAAGCTTGATATCCACTTCTCTGTTTAATTCTTGGAATTATTAAGGCCAGCTGGTCAGCAGACCTCAAAAACCACTTTGGCTCATGTTTCTCAATCAATTCCACCAAATACAACAGAGCCATCCTATGCAACGATTTATAAACAAAAAACAAAATCTTAAAATTGATTCTGTAATGGATCAGTAGCCATTGTAAAAAGCTCAAAACTGGAGTAATATGGTCTCTCTTACGAGTACCTGTCAAAAGCCTTGCAACAGCATTTTGGAGCAGTTGGAAGCAGTTAAGAAGTGCTTTATAATACCAATATATAGTGAGTTTAGTAATCTAATTTTGTAAATAAAAAAGCATGAATTACTTTTTTCAGATCACGCATGGATATAAATTGTTTCACCTTCACTATTAATCTCAAGTGACAAAAACAGGACTTAACCACAGAGTAAATCTGTTTCTCAAACTTGAAATCACTGTCAAAAAGAACTCCTAGATTTCACACAACTGGCTTTAAAAAGGGGGCTAGACTGCCCAGATCAGCAGAATTTTTTGGGACTCCAAACTACAGAACTTCAGTTTTGTTTTCATTCAGATTTAAAAACAGATTATTTAATTTCATATACAGGTCCTTCTCAAAAATTTGCAGATTGTGATAAAGTTCATTATTTTCCATAATGTAATGATAAAAAATAAACTTTCATATATTTTAGATTCATTGCACACCAACTGAAATATTTCAGGTCTTTTATTGTTTTAACACTGATGATTTTGGCATACAGGTCATGAAAACCCAAAATTCCTGTCTCAAAAAATTAGCATATTTCATCCGACCAATAAAAGAAGTGTTTTTAATACAAAAAAAAAAAAGTCAACCTTCAAATAATTATGTTCAGTTATGCACTCAATACTTGGTCGGGAATCCTTTTGCAGAAATGACTGCTTCAATACGGCGTGGCATGGAGCCAATCAGCCTGTGGCACTGCTGAGGTGTTATGGAGGCCCAGGATGCTTCGATAGCGGCCTTAAGCTCATCCAGAGTGTTGGGTCTTGGGTCTCTCAATTGTCTCTTCACAATATCCCACAGATTCTCTATGGGGTTCAGGTCAGGAGAGTTGGCAGGCCAATTGAGCACAGTAACACCATGGTCAGTAAACCATTTACCAGTGGTTTTGGCACTGTGAGCAGGTGCCAGGTCGTGCTGAAAAATGAAATCTTCATCTCCATAAAGCTTTTCAGCAGGTGGAAGCATGAAGTGCTCAAATCTCCTGATAGCTAGCTGCATTGACCCTGCCCTTGATAAAACACAGTGGACCAACACCAGCAGCTGACATGGCACCCCAGACCATCACTGACTGTGGGTACTTGACACTGGACTTCAGGCATTTTGGCATTTCCTTCTCCCCAGTCTTCCTCCAGACTCTGGCACCTTGATTTCCAAATGACATGCAAAATTAGTTTTCATCCGAAAAAAGTACTTTGGACCACTGAGTAACAGTCCAGTGCTGCTTCTCTGTAGCCCAGGTCAGGCGCTTCTGCCGCTGTCTCTGGTTCAAAAGTGGCTTGACCTGGGGAATGCGGCACCTGTAGCCCATTTCCTGCACACGCCTGTGCACAGTGGCTCTGGATGTTTCTACGGTTTCTGTTGATACAGCACTATGGGAACAGCCTATTTGTTCAGAAATTTCTTTCTGTGTCTTACCCTCTTGCTTTAGGGTGTCAATGATGGCCTTCTGGACAGCAGTCAGGTCGGAAGTCTTACCCATGATTGTGGTTTTGAGTAATGAAAAAGGCTGGGAGTTTTTAAAAAGCCTCAGGAATCTTTTGCAGGTGTTTAGAGCTAATTGGTTGATTCAGATGATAAGGTTAATAGCTCGTTTAGAGAACCTTTTCATAATATGCTAATTTTTTGAGATAGGAATTTGGGGTTTTCATGAGCTGTATGCCAAAATCATCAGTATTAAAACAATAAAAGACCTGAAATATTTCAGTTGGTGTGCAATTAATCTAAAATATATGAAAGTTTAATTTGTATCATTACATTATGGAAAATAATGAACTTTATCACAATATGCAAATTTTGAGAAGGACCTGTATACAAACAAATAACATTTCAGTCAAAATTTTATATTTTAAATCCTATATATCTAGGCCTGTATTTTTAATTGAAGAGATGACATAATAATAGAAACTACAATAGCTATGTATCCACATTGAATAATTCTTCTAATTAAGATATTTGAAATGTACATATATTTCATATACATTTTAAATAAAATATGTAATTAAAATAATAATAATAATTAAAGCAAAAGCATCAACATCATCTCAAATTAGGGAAGCATCTTACTTTAAGGGTCTTTACTCTTCACTTCAAATCTACAAAAGCTGCAGATCTACATAATTTAATTATAAAATAAATAGAGCAATGTAATCTCGTTATAGTGATTATTATTTATAGTGATTAGTATTTATTCTCTCGGTAGAATAAATTGCGATCAATAATCAAAATTCTTAAATTAGTACTTCAGCACAAACATACAGAACATAAGGTAAAAGAGTAAATAATTACAAAAAGGATGTAGCACTTCTTTCTCAATGTGGTCTTCAAGCGGTGGCAGGTGTTTCTGGCTGATGTCACTTTCCATGGTCACATGACCTGCAGAGAGTCACGTGATCGACGCTCCATTCTCGCCATTTTGAGTCCAGAGTGAAGCACTTTTACACCCCTGGAATAAAAACAGCGCATCACGGGCACCGAGGCCAAAGATCAGACACAACTGCCGCATCAGTAAGTAGCGTTGTGACAGGTTGTGACAGTCGCATGACTCTTGAGCTGTTTATTAAACGGCACAGTTGGGTTTTTTTACAGCTCATGTTGAAGTGTAAAATGTGCATGTGTGTGCTGCTGTTGTCAGAAACGTCCTGCCCCTTTCTCACGTTGCGTCTCCACGGTTATCACGGACACCATGTTCTCAAATACACACATACACACACTCACACACTCTCTCCTAAACTTAAACTCAACTATCTCAGACCGATTGACTGAGATTGATTTGCACGTGTTGAGTGTCAGTCAGTACGTTAGGTCTGTGTCTCTAAACATCCGTCAACGCGTCAAATCTGTATACTGTCGCACTGAGACAAAGAATGTTTATTTTTAACGTTACCCCTTCACCATTCCGTTTTTTTTTCTTCTTGTCGATTTTGGCCTTTGATTGTTACTTGCTGTTACTTTGTAACAAACACATAATATAGTACAATCTGAATATTTCACTTTTACAACATATAGGCCTAATTGATCTTAAACGGAAACTTTACCCAAAAAGTATAATTCTATCGTCATGTTCTCAACCTCGTGTTGTTCCTGTATCACTTATTTTCTAAAGTTTAACATGCACACACACACACAAATACAGGGAAAAATGTGTCCGAGAAAGTAATTTGGGTCCAATGCTGTTTCCTTGTCGACTTTTATTGTACAGGAAAAGAAAAAGGAAAAAGAAAAACTGTTCATTTGGAAGAGGAAAAAGCACACCAAGCTTTCCTTGTTTTCAGTTACTCTAGAATAATTGCATGTGTTTACATGTTCATACTCCACGTGTCTTTGTCTCTATAACTTCCCTTTAACTGTTGGTCAAAAATGCAGAAGTGCTATGAGAAAATGCCTTAAGCTGAAGAAAGTGAAGAAGTCACTCATTATTTAAGGGGGTATTATAAAAATATCCCTAAGGTATGCGGTACATGCTGCTATTATTGCACACAATTTTAATTTTTAAATACCGTCATACTATTGCGTAGCATATTAATAGCTACACAGAGTGCTATAAGTGTATTGAGAGGGGACCTATATTAACTGCATAGCTGCATATTTTACTGATGGTTAAGATGTTATTAAACTAACATAACCCAAACTCAACTAACTTTCTTTAATGTGGCAAATGCCATAGCCCTATGATTTCCAAAATGTTGAAAATGTGGATTAAATCACGGAACGTTACTGTGTATAAAGCGGAATGTCACAGAACTGTTGAATGGATAAATCAAAAGTACAGCTGAAAAATGAATCAAATTACAAAATTTGGTGTCTGTGAATATTAAAGCTCAAAAAGACTGTTATTGAATCTGAAGTCTGCATGCCCTCTGTGTGAATGAGCACCGCACTTTTCGTCTACTACACACTTTCGTCCGCCGTCTCGCTATATGAACTTCATCTCCAGATCTGCTCTGAGAGTTCACATTATAACCATTTTACCATTTAATTCAAGAAAAACTATCTCCACTACACAGAGAAACTTCACAACAACCTGTCAAAATAAAGTTTGGTTTAAGTTGAAATTATAACAGAAATATATTACCATTGCACTGTAGTAGGCCTATACTTCAAGTAGTAGAAGGAGTAGTAGTAATAATACTATAATTACTATACTGTGTAATACTATAATAATAATTATTCAAAACACCGAAACTCAAAGGTCTTCATTACAATTTGCCAAAACAAAAGTTTGGTCTAACTCGAAATTATAAAATAAATAGGCTATATTACAATTGCACAGTAAAATGCAGGCTACTTCTTAAAACGATAATAATACATTGTTATTAACATTATTTTAAGGAATATCACTCAAGTTTTCATGTTCTATATAGGTTTTATAGTTTTAATACATTTTAATTTGATTATATTTTAAAACGTTAACTAATCGTTTGTTAGTATTGTAAATTGATTTGATTACCTCCATTTTTTAAAGGAAATTTGTATTTGACATTACAACATTTTTTATAAGCTGTATCAAGACATAAAAGATGGCACTATAAACTTAGATAAATATCTAGTCATAAAAAGAAAAAAATATTTTAGTGATAAAATTTAATATAATTAATATAATTTAGTGATAATGACTGGCTGATTGTGCGAAATCATGGTTATTACAGTTAGGCCTACTTACCAAATAACATACAAAGAACATGGACATGAAATTTGGATTTACATAAATGTGTTAGCTACCACTAACCCACTGCAGTAAAACTGAACAAAAGCACAGCTAGTTTAATGAATGAAGTAGTCTAATACTTTGGATCCCTTGGCAACTTTCGTTATTCAGAAATATTGACTGCTGATTACTGAGATTGACAGGCAGACTCTTGTGTGATGAAATCATGTAGTCTAAATCATATTAATCTGACATGAAAAAAAAAAAAGAAATGGCTGATTTACTATGCAGTAACTAGTGGGTGAAATTTATAGGTAGGCTATGTGAAGTAATGGCTATTCTTGTAAATAAGGAGGGCCTCTTCCACTGTACACCCAGAAAGCTAATCATCTTAAAACCAGTGGTGGAAGAAGTACACAAATCAAGTACTGGGGTAAAAGTACATAGGCCTATACCATAATAAAATATTATTCCAGTAAAAGTATTAATTATTATTAGTTTTATTATTTTACTTCAGAAACAGCTTGAGTGAATAATTTGAATCAGTGAGTTGTTGTCACAAATGAATCGTTCAGTGCATGCAATTTACGAACTGATTTAACAGGTTAATGGAAAAGAATCAGTGTGTTAGCGAATTGGACACGTTAAATAACCTGGAACGAAATGTTTTTATAAAATGTAGGCTAGTTGAGTAAAAAGTATGAAAAAGTATGAAAAGTACAGATACCATATAGTAAAAGTAATAATTAACAATGTATTTTTTTTAAGTCAAAAGTCTTAAGTAAAAAAAAAAAACTTTTTGATGAATGTTTATTTATTTTGCAGTTCTAGGCTACTCCATCATACTGGTTATAATGTACACAGATTGAGCTTAAATAGGCTACTGCTCAGTCTGACATCATTATAAATTATGAATTGTCAAGTAGCCAGCACTAGTCAACATTTAGGCAGACACTTTGATCTGCAAATAAGAAAATGTTATATTACCAAAACATGTCATACACAGATAACTACTATACTGATAATTTCTGATAATTAAAGTGTGCAAACAAATACAAATATATATATATATATATATATATATATATATATATATATATATATGAAGAAAAACAAAATGTTAATGTGTATTGACAAATATAGGCCACAATATAAACAGGTCTAAGTCGCATAGGGCAAAATGTGTTAATATTTTAAGATTGTTTTGCAAACATAGTTTGAAACTGCTATGACATCGGGGAAGACACATGAGCATTATTTTTGCATTATTTTAAATTTATATTAGGCTATGTAATTTTTATGTAAAGCCTGCCCTGTTCAGATGGTAATAAACAAATGTGAACATGTCCATATTCAAGCATTTCATACAATGGGCTTAAACCGCTTTCACAGAAGATTTAGGCCTAGTTCACAAACATCTGATCGTGATCTAGCCTAAATATGATTTTTGTTTAATAAATCCTAAAATTCAGCATTAGTAACTTACTTTTCGCGGCATCATGCTCACTCAAGTTCTGAGGATTTCAGGTTCTTGGCTCATTTTGAGACTTGTGAATTAAGTGAACTCGCTCTGACTGGATTATTTTAATCAGTGAGTTGTTGTCATATATTAATCGTTCAGTGCGATTGGCAAACTGATTTAACAGGCTAATTGAAAAGAATCTGCTTGTTAGCGAATTGGACACCGCTAAATAACAAGAAAGACATGTTATTGGTGAAATGTAGTGGAGTAAAAAACTATGATATTATGCTTTGAAATGCAGTGAAGTAAAAGTTTCCCGAAATAAAAATACTCAAGTACATTATACATTATTACTATCCACTACTGCTTAAAACCATTCTCCAACTCAGCATTTCTGAACTTTTAGAAAGCTGGAAGTTGCTGTTTGCTTAGTTGTGCCATTTCGTTCACAATTGTTTTTAACATGTTTCAGGAATGGAGGACAGCAGTGGTGTTGCTGTCTTAGTGCCTCACTCTAGAGGCCAGCAGGATACAGTCTTCATTCCCGACAGACGTCTTCATGGTGGCGAGGACCAGCAACGGCAGCAGCAAAAGCAGGCTGCTGACTCTCTTATTCAGGTCATTGAGAAGCTCAGCAAGATTGTGGAGAAGAGGCCCAGAAGATGCACCGTCTCTGGAAAAAAGAGATCCTTGATGACCTGTGCATCTGTACCTGTTCCAGACAGCAGGGATTGCACTGAAGGGGCCACACCTTGTAAGAGACCCAGAGAGCAAGGGGAAAAGTGCCCAGCACCCAGCAGCACGCCTGGGCATGTGTTCGCACGGGACCCTTCAAGTCAAGGCACTCGGACAGTTACGTGTTACCAGTGCAGTATGTGCCGATTTATCTCACCTACATTGGAGCTGTTGAAAGAGCACCTGCTGCAGCATGACGAGCAGCACAGTGAGCTCATCCTCATGTGCTCAGAATGCCAGTTCACTTCAAATCATCAAGAGGAGCTGGTGGCACACGTAAGACTCCACCTGGAAGAGGGCGACCATGCTAGACGCATCCTAGACGAGCAAGCATTGGCTAGGAGGGTTCACCAAGGGATGACGGTTTTTAAGGAAAGCAACTTAGAATCAGAGAAGACGTCTACGCCGAAGAAGTGGTACAGCTTTGAGCAGGGTAGGTACCGTTGTCTTATCTGCAACTATGAATGCAGACAGCAGCGCAATTTGAAGACCCATGCATGGAAACATGCTGGGCTGGTTGACTGCTCATACCCGATATTTGAAGACGAGACAGACTGTCCTGATACTTTACAAAGCACCTGTCCTCCTTCAGAACCAGCAGGTAAAGAGGAGACCATTGTAGTCCTCGCAGCAGTTGGAGGAAAACCTCAGACGATGCATGGCTCCTCTAGCCTCCAGCTAGAGCTGTGTGCCTCACCAGATGTGAAGTGTCATGGGGAGACGGCAGCTTTGAAAACAGTGGAGAGCAAAATGCCAGTGATTAGCCACATTTTTTCTATTAAAGACCCCGAGGAGCCCTTGATGGAGGTCCAGGTGACACCAGAGGCACAAATGGAGCTGGAGTTGGAGACTGAGAGTCAACAGGCTAGCTCCGACAGCCTCCTATCGTCTGCGCAGAAGATTATCAGCTGCAGCGGCAACAGTGCCGGCCACGTCAATGTCATTGTGGAACGCCTTCCCTGTGCTGAGGAACCGGTGTCGAGCAAACCCCTGCTCCTCAGCCCAGAAGTAGGAGGAGACAAAACCCTTCTTGCCTCTGAGGAGCCAGAGTTAAAGGGCCAACACAACCCTGTATACTACAAACAAAAGGAGGAGGTTGTGATCACCTGGAATGAAGAAGATCGACAACAGGAGGAGGAGGCTGTGTCTTCAGGATCTCCTTCAGATGAAAACGTGCCACCGGTTCGGAGACGGACTTACTCGGAGTCTCTTCGGCTGCATTCTTTAGCAGCCGAGGTACTGGTGGCCATGCCCATGAGGGCCCCGGAGCTTAGCAAAACCACTGCGAAAGGTATCCATGACCTGTGTACGCAAAGCCCTGAGACAGGCCAGAAAATTATAGAGATTGCAGACACTGCCAACCCTAAGGTGTCCTCAGGAGAGCTCACCTGTGCCATTGGAGAGCCAGCTGCTCTACTTAACCTTGGCCTCCAGAGTTCAAAAGATTCTCGAGATGGGCTGGTCGAGGGACCCTCCAAAGCCGGCATCAGCATGTCTCTTTTGACAGTCATTGAGCGGCTGCAAGAGCGTTCTGACCAAAACACTTCAGATGAGGACATTCTGAAGGAGTTGCAGGTCAATGCCCAAAGCCAACATTCTGGTGGAGTTCCTGGGGGTGTAGCTGTGCCCGCCGAAGTTTCCTCTTCAGACGGTCTGGTGGAATATGTAGCTGGGAGTGAGAGGCCCTACCGCTGTCGATTGTGCCTGTACAGCAGCGGAAACAAGGGCTACATCAAGCAGCACCTACGTGTGCATAGACAGAGAGAGCCCTACCAGTGCCCCATTTGTGAGCATATAGCCTGTGACAGCAAGGACCTGGAGCATCACATGATCCACCACTTCAAGCCCCGCATGTACAGCTGCAAGCAGTGCACAGAGAGGTTCTACTACAAGGTGAGGAGAGAAATATAGTGGACTTTTTTTTTTTTTAATAAAGGGCTTTTATTCTAATATGCCTATTGAAGCGAAGAACAGTATTGGCCTTTTGTCATTATTAGAATATTTGATTCAAATGATTCTGGAATAATTTACTCTCATGATGTTTGTCTGTGTCTTTCTTTGTTCTGTGCAACACAAAAGAGGATTTGAAGATTATTTCAAATCTTTCCAAATGTCAAATTGGAATTTGTTGTTGCACAGAAGAAAGAAGTTATTCAGGTTTGGAACAACATGATTGGACATCAAACATTCTTTAACTACATGCATTTTTAATGACGCAGGACTGAATGCTTGAATAACTATGCTTTAGAAGTGGAATTATTTTACAAAATTCCTTGATTATAGCAGTAGATCAAATACAAATACCCATTTACTATGTTTATTTCTATTTTGAATTGATATCTTAAAATAGATTTACACAATCTTCTTGTTTTCAGCTTGTATTGAATTATCTTTGCATTTCCTAGTAGGCAATGCGTATTTAAGCAGGTCTCAACTGTTTTGAATGGGGAGCAAGTATTAATTTTATTCCATGTAGATTGGTGTAATGAGTTTCTAATATTGGAGTGCACTGCTCTCCCTTCCACTGATGCGTTATTAATAAACTTCCTCCTTATGAAGCACTGATGATGGTTTTATTAATACCTCATTCAGAGTCAGCTGAGGAACCACGAGCGAGATGGGCATGGGATAGACGACATCAGCAACACACTGACCCACGTCGCTAAAAGCACAGCAATCGTTGAAGGGACAGCCAAGATGGCAGATGAGTGTGAGCATGAAATATACCTTCAGCACCACACAACCAAACCAAACCTGAACCAACACCACTGCACAAAAAATAAAATAAAAGTGAACACTTTCTCTTCCTTAGAGTTGAACATATTTATTTTTAAATAATAGGGTGGGGGCCTTAGTTCTATCTATTGGTTATTTAATGGATTTTGAGACGTGGATGTTGCACTCAAAAATGAATACAAACTTGCAGTCAATTGTGGAGGGGCGGGTCTTAAATGGTCTAAGGGTGCTTTCACATCTGTAGTTCGGTTCATTTGGTCCGGACCAAGGGCGAAAGATTATACTTTGTAGCATTTTTCAGGCGTTTTGGTTCCTTTTCACACCACACTGATTGCTCTGGTCCGAATCAGTTGATGAGGTGATGAAACAAACCAAAGTACAGTCATGTGACAACATCCACATCACTGGTTGGCCAGATGCTAAATGTGTGTTGAACGTATTTCCATAACTGCACTTCGATTGGTCAGAATTAACGTGAAACCCCCTTTCCCTGAGCTGTTTGCTGAACAAAGTGAAGATTTCGCTTTTCTTGTATTTGAAAGTTGGGACCTAATATGGTCATCAGACCAAATTTCGATGAGGCTCCGCACCTCCTCACAACTCTAAGTTTGTCTGCGAGCTGCCATGCTAGAAATGCAAACTGTCAACAAACATAAGTCCTCATCCTATAAAGCACAGCGCAGCTGACTACTGCAGCTGGTTTAGTCCAAAAATGCGCAGTTATTTGGCAGGTGGGTCTGTTCAAGGTCGGATCACGTTCTCACCACAAACGAACCGCTCCAGAGTTCGTTTGAAAGTGTTTGGTGCGCTTTTTGTGCGCACCCGAGTACGATTGCTGCATTCACACCTGCCCAAACGAACCGCACCAAGGGGGACAACGAACTCTAGTGCTATTCAATCGAACTAAATGAGGCAGGTGTGAAAGCACCCTAAATGATTGGAGAATTCCGTCAAACATTTTTCTTTTTTCTTTTATTAAACCTACAATGTAATATATGTAACTTACAATTACTAAATAGGTTGAATTTTCATTTTATGCCAACTGTAACATTACAAATAATGTGTGATTATCATTTACCTCTTTTCCATCAACATGGTTCTGGTGGTTATTTAACTACTTGGAGACATTTTTTTTTTTTTTTTTTTTTTTTGTCTGTGTATTTCTCTTACAATTTCTCTTTATTGCCCTGATTCAGTTGGCGAGCAGAGCATTTTCAAATGCGATGTGTGTGACTACACCAGCTCCACGTATGTTGGGGTGCGCAACCATCGGCGAATCCACAACTCTGATAAACCATACAGGTTTGTGGGGTTTTTTTACGTTCTCATTGAATATAAGGAAAAATGATTAGAAATGTGTTTCGAATGTATTTTGTTGTAAATGATACATTACACAAGGAGAACAAATCAGAAAGCATGAGATGTTTTGTAAATTTGGCTGGAAATGAAAGCATTACCAGTTATCAACACAAGGGCGCAGTGGTGCTTAGGATAAGTCTTTGCTGCCTGCACTCATTGTGTTAAGGCCTTACGCTGAAAATGTTCAAGATCTTTTTAGCTTCAGTGCAAGCGCACATACACAAACCCGATCACATGTAAGCTCACGTAAACACCTCAAGGTCCCTTTTATGGTCTCTTTGTGTGTTCTGACATGTCTTGCTTCAGTTCTGTTCACCCGTGATCATTTCAAAAAGAACTTCTGAGAGAAAGGGTCCTTTTATCACAGCCACAGGATCCATTCAAGGCCTGGAATGTATTGCATTTGCCGCAAACAGCCTCTCTATAAATGCACTTTCAACGCTCTTCAAACACAGGCCTTCAAATGTTCAAACATAGTCGATTAGAAAAAAAAAATTACTGTGCAAACAAACAACGGCTGACCCCAATTGACAGGCGCTCCAGAAGGTCTCTCTTGAAACCGCAGTCTTGTGCCGCTCTAACTGGTTATCCTGTGCCGCATGACCCCTCTAGGTGCTGCAGCTGTGATTTCGCCACAACTAATATGAATAGCCTGAAGAGCCACATGAAAAGACATCCACAGGAACACCAAGCCATGCAGCTGCTGGAGCAGTACAGGTGAGAATCAAACACTTTAGAAGAGCTAGTGTACAGAACTTGACAGTAGGTGGAGATGGATGATAATCTTTATTCTGTGTTACAGGTGCTCGCTGTGTGGTTACGTGTGCAGCCACCCACCATCTCTCAAATCCCACATGTGGAAACATGCTGGAGATCAGAATTACAACTATGAGCAAGTCAACAAGGCCATTAATGAAGCCATTTCTCAGAGTAGCCGGTAGGAAGGACCTTTATAATATAGATTGTTTTTGTTTTTTTGTTTGTTTGTTTTTTTTACTCTAAGGTGAGGTTATATATGTAAAAATGTATAATTATGTGATGTGAATTATATTTGTGTGATTTTATTTTCTTCTGCTTTTGGTGCGTTTGCCGTTTTGTTTCTCATACTCAACAGAATTGGCAGCTCATAATTTAAAGTTAGTTCAACCAAAAATTACAAATCTGTCATTAATTTCTCACCCTCATGTCTTTCCAAACCCGTAAGACTTTCGTTCATCTTCGGAACACAAATGAAGATCTTTTTGATGAAATCTGAGAGCTTTCTGTCCCTCCATTGACAGCTACGCAACTACCACTTTGACAAGAACTCATAAAGATAGCGTAAATCTAATCCATTTGAATTTAGCAGTTCAAATTTTCTGAAGAGTAACAATCACTTTATATGATGAACAGAAACAATTTAGGCTTTTATTCACATAAACATTTATCAACTCTCACTTCAGTTGTTGTGCGAGAACCAATGAGGTTAATTCTCGTGTTACACAGCACGTTTGAGCTTCCACAAGAACCAATGAGGTTTGCTCTCGCTCGTAAAGCAGGTTCGGTTGAGCGGTTTGTTTGCTGATCAATGTTTAAATGTCGATAAAAGTTTAAATTATATCTGTTCATCATATAAAGCGTTTGAGTCTCTTCAGAAAACTTTTGAATAATACACTCAATTTATATGAATTAATTTTAGTCTCTTCATGAACTTTTTGAAGCGTCAAAGTTTCAGTTGTGTAGCTGTCTATGAAGGGGCAGAAAGCTTTCAGATTTCATCAAAAAGATCTTCATTTGTGTTACAAAGATGAACAAAAGTCTTACGGGTTTGGAACAAAATGAAAGTGAGTAATTAATGACAGAATTAAAAATTTTGGGTGAACTAACCCTTTGGGCAACTTTGTAGTTGCACCAGTGCAGCCTCTAACAAATTTTAGTAGCACTGGCATGAAAATAAAATTAATCTTTAAATATGAGTTTTGAATAATTTTATTGAGATGGAATGTTTCTACTAATTCACAGAAATGAATTGAACTTGCCAACTCTTCAGCTGTTTTTGCTTCTAAAGTTTACGTCTGAGAGCTCTGGTTTAAAACCTCGCAGTCTTAAATGTATCATACACAGGGTGGTAAAACGAGTCAAATGACATGGTCTTATAGTAACATAATGGCCTTACTAACGCAATTTTATTTTCTTTGTTTTCTTCTGCTGGGATTAAGATCTCCTACGACGCCTCTGAAGTCAACACATGAGACTGGGATGGAGCGTCCATATATTGTCTTGACCAGAAAAGACAAACAGTCACCGGAGGTGGCTTCTGCTTCAGGTGGACAAGAAGCCAAGCCCATGAGGCCATCGTCCACCAGGGAGCAGGCCGGCGGGGCTGTGGCGTCGCGGAGCGGTTCGGGGCAGACGCGGGCAGGTATGGAATACTGTGTGCTGCTCTTTTGCTGCTGTATCTGTGGCTTTGAGTCCACCAGTAAAGAGCAGCTGATGGAGCACATGAAGCAGCATGAGGGAGATCTGATCAGCATCATACTGAGCAAGGAGCAACAGGGAAATCAGCCCACAGAGACCAGCAGCAGCCAGTGACACGTATTCATACATACCGTTCTTGGATCATTTGTGCTTGGACAAGCAACATGCACACTTTCAAAACTTACTTTCTTTTTTTTCCTATCGATTTACATTTGTATTGATGTCACAGTTAGTTTCCGTTCCTGTTATTGACCATGGACGTGTGATTTCAAGCGAAGTGCAGTCAAATAGATAACAAATGAAATGTTATTTACTAGTTCAGCAGCGGAAAGAGTAACTTTTGTTGTGAATTATGCAAATGATGAATTTCAAAGTCATTGTATACCTCATCTGTTCAGAACATACATCGTTGAGTCCACACATTATGAAAATGAGGCAGCTTCTCTTGTTCACTGTAATAGTATTTATATCTATATTTCTTATGTGCGTTTACCTTTACCTTTTGAGTTTAGAGAGACTGATTTCTTTCTTGCTGTCTGTGTGTCATTTGCATTGATATTTATCAAACTAATTTATTTTATATGCATGTTCCCCTCCGTTATGTTCATACAAATTAGAACATTTGTTTCTAGTTATGGTCTCTTTTTTGGTGCTATTGGTTTTGCGCTCAGAAATGAGCGAAACAAGTCATCATTGGGAATGTATCTTAAATTTGTATATAAACATTATATAATGAATTTAAATGTTTTCATTGAAACAGCACAAGTATAAAATTGGCCCCGTTTAAAAATTAACTATTGGAAACATGCAGCAGAAAAAGCTACAGATAGATAAATGTACAATTATTATTATTATTGTTATTTAAATACACATATTCAAATCCATATCAAGCTACAGCAAAGTTAAAATGCCAAAACTTCAAGACGTTTCTCACTCTTAAATACCCTTCAATTTTTTAATGAGTAGGTTATTGTAGTAGTAGGATGTTTTTTTTATTTTTTATCTTTTTTTTCTTCTGCTGTGTAATGGTTAAACAAAAAAAACAAAACAAAAAAAAAACTACAATTCATAACTTGGTCATGGGTTTAAAATTAGATTTATCCAGAAAACCGTATTACTAAGTTATTGGGTTGTCACAATACCAGCTATAGTATCACGATACCAAGTAGTACCGCGGTGTCTCTATTATTGAGTGGATATGTTTATGGAAGTAAAATAATGCCAAATGTTTTTGAAACAAAAAGCCTGTTGAATTCAAGCCTACTTGAAAAAAAATGCATTGCATTAACCCTGCTTGTATTTTAATGCATTGTATTTTTAGGGTTTGCATTTTTATGGGCTGAAATTTAGCATGGTTGAATATTTAAGATGTGAATATTTAAATTCAAAACATTCCAAACACATTTTCATTAGTAAAATTTCAATAATCCATATTCACCTTTCATATTTCACTTCCGAAATATTCAAACTGATTAAAAATACAACCTATAATATTCAACAGGCGGTTTTCGGTCCATTTTATTTCGCTTTGCAAATTCGCTTCCACAAATTCAGTGGTTCCAATTCGACAGTAAATTCAACATTGACGTCCAGGAACTGCAGGAAAAGCAGTTGATTACCGAGCGTAATCTCCATCTGCTGTTAGTCGCCTCACCAGCAGGGGGTGCAAGCGCGTGTTGTTGACGAAGACCAGAGCAACAGTTAGAGCGAGCCATTCATTCATTAAAAACTCATTTACAACAATTGAGCATGCATTAAGTTTTATGTGATGATTATCTGGGTCAGTATATATGCGGAAAAGATGATAAAGGCACAAAAGCTGTTTTTATATTTAATTCTTTAATTTCATTGTTACTTTCCCTGTGTAGCCTTACATGTTATCAGCTTTTTCTCTCATGAACGGGATTATAATTGGTTTCCCTAAATATCTCATCATAAGGATTCCCCTTCCATCAGGACAAAACGCTTAACGTATCTTAATAGACTAATACAGTGAAATAAAAGACCAAACTCGCACCTTATTGGGGAAGTATGCCTACATACATGTTAATATTCCTACATACATGATTAATCTGGGAAGGGTCATAGCACTTTCATATTGTTGTCCTATATTGTTATTTAACTGCAACGTAAGTCGCTTTGGATAAAAGCGTCTGCTAAATGACTAAATGTAAAATTGGCTTGACATTTGCACATTTATGGACCGTCTCTAAAAGTAACATTGGTAGTCCTATAGGCCTGAACGTTTCTAACTTCAATCTATTTGAATAAATTGCGCATTATGCCTGAAATCACCTGCATGAACACTTTACAGTTGGTTTTATGACTGCAAGTCGTTCTCTTCAAATGCTATTGAAGTTAGAAACGTGTATACCAATGTAACTTTAGAGACGGTCCCTAAATGTGCGAATGTCCGATGTCAAGCCAACTTACGCCAGTATCACTGAGAAACGCTCAGCTTGAAACTTTGCGCTTTAAGTTCATATTCTGAGTCCATCTGCTTGCCTGCGAGTTTGGTCTTTTATATCACTGTATTAGTCCATTAAGCTACGTTAGGCGTTTTATATGTCCAGCAGGGGAATCCTGACGTATTGAGGGAAACCCTACTACTGCATGCAGCACAATCCCCGCAATATAAGCTTGAGGCAACTAAACAACCAATAGATATGTCAAACTCAAATGTAACATTGGATCTGTATACATCCGCATCGGGGGAATAACATTATAATCTCGTTCACGGTAGAGATGCATGTAGGCTACACAGGAAAAGTAATCGTGAAGACACTGAATTTCACATAAAAGATAATCACAGATACACTTAAATTGTTGTAAATGAGTTTTTATGAATGAATGGCTTGCTCTAACTGTTGCTCTGGTCTTCGTCAACAACACGCGCTTGCACCCCCTGCTGGTGAGGCGACTAACAGCAGATGGAGATGATGCTTGGTAATCCACTGCTTTTCCTGCAGTTCCTGGATGTCAACGTTGAATTTACTGTCGAATTCGAACCACTGAATTTGTGGAAGCGAATTTGCAAAGCGAAACCGCCTGTTGAATATTATAGGTTGTATTTTTAATCAGTTTGAATATTTTGGAAGTGAAATATGAAAGGTGACTATGGATTATTGAAATTTTACTAATGAAAATGTGTTTGCAATGTTTTGAATTTAAATATTCACAGCTTAAATATTCAACCATGCTAAATTTCAGCCCATAAAAATGCAAACCCTAAAAATACAATGCATTAAAATACAAGCAGGGTTAATGCAATGCATATTTTTTTCAAGTAGTGCAATTTCAACAGGCTTTTTGTTTTCAAAAACACTTGGCATTATTTTACTTCTATATATGTTATTGCAGGGTATGTTCTGTTGTATTTATTATTTACAGTTCACACAAAAATGTTGTCGTTATATAATATATTGGTTATTCTTAATAGTACTTTAATATTATTGTAGTATAATATAGTTTTGAACATGTTTTATTTTTCCCCCCTTTTAAGCAGCATTGCATTTTTCACAGGAACTCTAGGGACATTTTATAAAGCCAAAGCTTACATTTTGAAGTTTACTTTAAAGTTATATCTTCAGTAATTATTATGAGCTTTTCAAACGAACCCGAAAACTCTGTTCACACTGTGGCCAATATCAGATTCGAGTGTGAACTGGTTACGGTCCTGAACTAAACCGCATGCACAAAAGAACAATAACAGAGATGGCATGGAGTTAACACGGAGGTTCATTAAGTCAGCGGGTGCGTCTCAATCAGCTCCCTGTTCCTAGGTCATGAATATTGTGTACATGAATTCAGGCACTGGTAAGGACTCCCTACACATCGGGACACTGATGATTCAATTTCCAGCAACATGACCAATAGCTTTGCTATTACATATATGTGCAACATTTCAGCCATAAATACATTATAAATATTAGCTAGATTGTTCGTTACTTGTCTAGCTATGTGTTTATGCTGAAATATAATTAGACAAGAGTCTGTAATTGAAAAAAAAACATCTATTGTGTGTCGGTGTAGTGAGTTGGCTCGTGTGATTTGTTTTGTGCTCACAAAGTGAGCATCGATGCTCCCTGGTTTTCACGGTGCATTTTGGGACATTTAGGGAGTGTTTCAGTGCACTGGTAGGATTTTGCAAATGGCCGACTCCCTGAACAGTGCCCTGACTACTGAACTAGGGAGCTGACTGAGACGCACCCAGCATTTAGGCTACGTGTTCATTTATAAGGTGATGTGCCGAGCATGAGGATGAGGAGAAAGAGATCAATGCTCGTAGAGTTTTTCCTCAAGTTTTGCTTGCAAGTATAACAGCTCACCGTCCCTCCAGTGACTAACCTCCGCTGCCGTCTTCAATATTCACTCAACGACCAAAGCACTACCAGTATGTAAAATATTTTGACTGACTCCCATGAGCACAGAATTGTTATATGATTTCCGATATAGCTGAAGTCGTATTGCAAAACATCAAACCTGTATCTGATATACGACCACATATGGAAGCGGTCCAAATCAGAATTCAAAAGATCAAATTCCATGTGGTTTGTGCTGTTCACACAGTTATGAAAAAAAAAAAAAAAAAAAACAAGTCACTTACTAGGGAAAAAAAGGATCAGGGCCAGTTTTGCCTGAGGTCCACCAGACTCATCACGAGAGGTGCTTGTGTGGATTTTTCACATTGTTTTATTCCACTATTTCAGAAGAAGGACGTTAAATGTGTTTTTGCTTTATAACACGCTGTCATTTTACAAGTAAATTATCTTTTAATTACCACGTTGTTTCATTCTGTTGCGCTTCGTCTAGTCATGTGTGATTTGCACCTTAAGCACAGGAATAAACATGCCAATGCAATGCTGAACATGAGCCATGGGTGCCGCTCCAGTGCTTAAAAGTACTACCATTTAGAAAATACTGGAATGCAGCCAGTATTTTGAGGCTGGGGCATTGTGATACTACCATAGCACCGGTGTACTGTGCAACCCTAGTAGTTGAATTTGCTTTATCACTACCTCAAATTTACTACTTTTTGTCCCCTACACTTTTGACCATGGCTTTGATCTTAAGGTCCTTCAGTCTGACTTTATATGCAGCATATTTTCCAAGGAATGATTTGCATACACTTAATGTTTGTATGTCAACAGTCTAAAATGCAAAATTAGCATGATTAAAAGGGCATCCATAATTCATGCAGGCTTCACACTGCCCAGTGTATCAGAGAAATTAACTCTTAGGGATTAAATCATAGGAATTTACATACACTATTGTTATATTCTGAACTTAATATACTAATTAACAATTCAAACTGCAAGTGTCTCAGAAGTAGTAACATGGTCTGCATATAAATCATGTTACCATATGCATCATAATGAAAATGGATAGGACACATTTACCAGTATCGAAATTGCTTTCTCACTTTAATTCAGTGTTTTGCCTCATAAACATCTGTTGAGTGTGTGTTTCGGAGAATGTGTATTGTTGTTTATGCGCATAATGCACACTTGTTTTAATGCCATCAAAGAGAGATTATGCTTTCTAGAAAGTTCAAGTTTTTTTTCCAGCGGCATTTCATTTGCTGTATCACTCTGCTGATGTAGTCCAATTTGATCAAGAACCTACCATTTGGGATTATCCCTTTTCTTTTTTCTGTCTGTGAGCAGGAATTGGCAGACACCCTGGACACATTGTATTCCAGCAATCAGCTTTATTTGGAGTCGTAGCTGTTGTTTTTTACATTTCTTTCTAGAACAATTGCAATACATCTGGAATGTATTTTTTTTCTAAAGATACACAATACATTTCAAGTAATCTGCATCTGAATTAGCAGGGCTTCGTGAGATAATTGTTGTGAGATTTGGTAATCATCATGAGAACAGCCTCTCAGCCACAAGTGTGCCTTCCATTTCAACAACCTCATCTTTAATGGAGCTTCAGTCAAGAAATATACCATAAATCTTAAGCCAAGTATATCGAGTGCTTTGGCATCTTAGATTCTGTATAATGTGCCAACAATATTGTGTAATGTATTCGGTCACATGGTACTGTAAAACGGTTTTGTATGTGACTTGCTGTATATATATATATACTGTAGAAAACTGACTTTTTTTTTTTTAGAGGAATTCTATTTTTTAAAATTTGTATAAACACTACAGAAAGCAAAAGAATCAAAAGGAAAGCAATTGAATCAAAAATGACCTTTGACTCGCCAAAGTGCATCAAAAAGGGTCTTTGCTGTGTGTAAGGGAACAGTTGGCATTCGAAAGTCCAAACAAGCACATCGTGTTACATGCTTCCATGCCAAAGGAGAGAGGAGGAAGAAAAAGAAAACACTTCTGAATTTTACAGTCTTCTCAATTTTACAGTCTTTTACAGCCTCCCAGATTTTCCTTTTCAAGCAGAGGTCCAAAGGGCCCTGTTGTGATATTAGTGTTCCGTTCACAATTATTTATTTGATCTTTTGAAACTGTAATGTTATCATTTTTGCCAGTGTACTTTTGGTAATAAAGAATGTGAACAACAGTCACCTGAATGTGTCTTTATTTAGTCTTCAGAGTTAGCAAAGGCAATCTACCCAACAACATTTATAAAATGCACGCATTTAATTTTAATCCTAAATTCAGTGAACTTCACCATCAAAAGTAACAAACAATTCAGGATTTATAAAAGCAAAAACTGGTGAACTTGTGAAAAACTGGTAAAAATGTGAACATGTTCTTGTGCAAATGGACAAACTGTTCTGTAATAATAATAATATTAATATGCAAACTCTCTCTATATAAACTGAAACAAAGTACAACATATAGAACTGTATAAAATGATGTCAGTCTATAATGATTGTAGAATGGTATATTGAATACTCGGGCATTATGTATGTATTATTTTGCCATTCAACATAATATTAATATGCAAACTTATAACTCTCACCAGATCCTTGAATAATGACAAGTCATTCTCAAAACCAGTTCAACAGTTTTATACAGACCCAGTTTACAGACCTCTCCTTAGCTGTACGTGTATATCTGTGTTATTCAGAGAAACTTAACAGCTGAAGCCAACACAGCTTTTCTTACTCTTTCTCTTTACAGTATATGATGATGAAATATATTTGAAAGGGAATAAAATTGGATTATTTATACATTTTATTATATAATTTTATATAACATAATTCATAATATAATAAGGGTCGTGTTAAGATGAAAAATATAACTTCTTAACCCGATTGTAAGGCCCCATAAAAAAAGTGAATTTTTTATTGTTTCAGTTGTTCCTAAAAAAAAAAAAAAAAAATCATTCATTTAGACACATTTTAGTACAAACGTTTTTTGGTGAATCATGATTTGTTCGTGAAAACAAAAAGTGGTGATTTGTTGATAGTAAAATTAGGATAATTCCACATAGGTAAGTTGATATGGTGTGTTCATATTCTTAAAAAGATTTTGCTGTTTTTTTGTGATGCAAGATCAGATATGGTTATTTCTTTACGTTCTGCCTGTTCTAACTCCATGGGTTTTGGAGATTGTCATATTTGATCCATTTGCAAAGATATTGTTGATGAGATGCTAATTAACAGACAATTTGGTGCTGCTAGACGGCCTTGAGCTTTATTTTTTTATTCATTTATTTTCATTGTTTGCAAACGTATTTTAAGATTATTTTTATCCAGTAAAATTTGGTTAGTTTGATTCAATGATGCAAACCATTTTTCCAGTTGGTTGTACAGGGGACACATTTTAACTATTGCAAAATAGTTGGAAAGTGGTAGGTTTGTCCAGCGAGTTAGGTCATCATCTGTTGTTAATATTATTAACGTTTCCCTGAGAGAAAAAAAAGCCTACACACATATTGTACATATGTTTTCAAAGAATGCTTTTAGATTTTCTTGATCAATGAACCATTATAGGATATTTGTTGGTGCCCTGTAGATGGAGTTGAAACATTGTTCACATTGTGCTTGAATTTCACTGCAATTTATAAACGGGAGAACAGTTTTTATGCATACGAAAGTTTTAGGAAACTGTTACAAATTCACATTTTGTCCTGCAACTCGAACTCATATGGAAAATTTGTAAGCTTCTGAAAGAAATCATTTGTTTGAATTAAGAGAACGCAGCTGCCCACTTGGATTGAGTCTCCATTGTCTGGCTATTCTGGCTCTGGGGCAAAAGTAACATGCAGGGTGCATTTTATCATTTAGCGGTTCTCTAAAAAACATTAATTTTGCTCTTTCATACCTGGGAAATGGGTCGGTGGATGAATTAGTTTAACAGGCAAATACTAATGTGCTTTTCTGTGTGACCTGACATAACTTGCTCAAGATGCAATTAACTAAATGACTTTCCTTCTTTTTTAGCCTTTAATTTTTACCCATGGCTACTCCTGTGGTTCCTGTGACATTTGCCAAGCCAATGTTACTTGATATCACAGGCAACAACCTGGAACAGCTTTATGAGAATGCATGTAATGAAAAAAAACCAAATCAATCAGAAATGACCTTTGAGTAGCCACATTCTTAGCATTATCGAAGCTATAGTACTGAGCAGGTATAGTCTGTGAAATTGTTCATAATGTGTACATTTTCAGTCCTGTATTTTGGGCCACCTGTCTTTATTCATCTCATCCTCTACTACACCAGGAAGAGAAATACAAAGGCCATCATGGGGTTCTAACACATTGGTTGTCTATGAACGAATTTCCAACTGAGCCACCAAATTGGAATGTGTTTAAGTCTTTAGTAATGTGCTAATTGAAATTTAAAGCAAATTAAAACCAGCAGTGGGTATAAGAGAGGCTTGACTTATACGGGTTTAACTGGAACCGAAGGCTGCCGGAGTAGCGATAAGCCGTGGATGGATTCCTCTCCTCTTTGGGAAATACAAGTCTGTACCTTTTTATAATCCCTTCAAGTTACATGAATCCCTGACGGCTTCTAAAAAGCCCACTGATGTCGCATTTTATGAGATCAGCTTTTCACAGGTCCCCATGAAAGTGAAGACTTAGCAGATGACATAAGATAAGATAAGATAAAACTGTATTTATCCCCAAGGGGAAATTTCTCTGGGATAACATACATTGAGAAATAAAGCAAGATGAAGCCAAATAAAGATAATTACTGCAACCCACTTTCTCCTTTGTGCTTATCAAGAACTAAAGTGAGACAAACAAGTGCCTTCCAAGAAGAAAAGAGGCAGCCATTAAACATTTACGCTTTTCTACCCCCATAATCCTCCTTAAGTTGAGCTGCCTGCCAATTTATTTCTTACATCTCTTTGATAATCTTCAGACCTTTCATGTCAGCAGCCACATCTTTTATTTCTTTTGACCAGAATCCTTCGGATGCCCAGACGCTTCCTGCCCATTGTGATGTCGAACTTCTAGAGAAAATGAGGTCTGTACAGAGCATTAGATCCTATATACAGTATGAAGATACTCTTTGGGTATTCAAAAAAATTAGTTTCTAAGGGCTACAGTTGTGCACAAATGTTTAAATGATGGATACTACATGAAGGGCATGATGAATAATGTAGCAGTTATTCTCTTTTCACTTGCCACTGCATAGAGGGCTGTGGGGATCTGGTGTTTGATGAAATCTCCATGTCATATATCTGATTGGGGCCAGGGCTTCGGAGACATTTAATAAACACATATTATTGGGAGTTTTACTGATTGGCTTCAAGGTTGTGCTCATTAATACATGCACATGATCCATGCAGAGAATGAGATTTGTTTCAAGCAAATCTGTGTTTTTATGTTTCACTATGGAGCTAGAAAAATGACAAAATAATTTGAATGTTATATTTTACTAATAACATCTTTTCCCTCTGAAACATGGATATATATTATGAACAATTTCTGAGTTTTGAGTTTAGCTCTAAATTTCTGTTTCATCTGAAAATTTTCATTTTCATTTTAATATTGCTGTTTGAATTTTTTAAATCTGTAAAATAGGCCACAAAAAAACAACTGTTTTGTCGAGCACCATGACTATTTGACAATTAAAATAGGTTGGCAGAAGATTATCTTAATTGTCAAACAACCATTTTGTACCAAGTAATCTTTTGGGATTTTGTCTAGCTCTATATATTTATATATAATTTGCCGGATTAAAGATTTATGGTATGAAAAGCCTGTAGTGACCATACTTTATTTATCCAGTTTATTACTTTATTCACAACAACATATTAAAATGTTCCACAGGCACCATCTGATTACTCTCACTGTGTATTACCAGAAGGGTAGCAGACTCACTGTTGCGAGGAGATGGTCAATCTCAGTAGTGTCTCTGTATGGACCCAGAGTGTTCCACACAAAAGGATGACACGCTTTCCTGCAAAAGATATTTAGAGATTGTGTATGGTGTCAGATGAAGGTGCTGGCAGTGTACACGGCACTGTGAGATAAGGATCTAAAGAAATACTGCTGACTGTTTTGGCAGCACCCTCAGGCAAGACATATATTGTTCTCTGTGTGTGTACTTATCTGTTTTGCACATCATAAAGCAGTCATGTGAAACGCACTACCACTATTGTGGAAATTTTCCATTTAGTAAAAGCTCTTGAAGCCAAACAGGGACCTTGTGCATTGTGTGCCATTGTAAATGCTCCAAATTCAAGTAAATACTTAAATAAAACAGCCTTTCATCATATGTAGTACAGGTACAGTTTCTAGGAGGTTTTTAAAGTGTATGCTCTGTAGGGCTTTTCACATTGCACTTGACCTTGGGTTATTGTCTTTGTCGACCCCACCTACGAGTACTACTGCATGGGCAAAGCAACAGTTTGGACATTTTAAAAGAGAGTTGTAACCGTTTTTAAACCCTGGGTTATGAAACTGTTCCAGAACACGGTCAGAACATTATGGCCTGGTTTCACATACAATTTAAATAGCTTTTATAAACATGCCTTAGAAAAATACATTACTATTGTGCATCTTGGGACAAAACAAAAGCACTATTTTTATTAAGATAACTATATCTTAAGATAAGTCAGTGCAAATTGCTTTCAGTTAAAACAGCTCAAACTTAAATTTTAGTCAAGGACTAGGGTTAAGCCTTGTCTGTGAAACCGGGGGTATTGCAGTGCCAAAGTAAGTTGTTTAGGAGGGGAGAGGGTCCCCTTGCCTGGTCCCACCAGACTCTTGTACATTTAATTTGTACATAGAGTCTGTCACCGCTCCATTGACAAACGTTAACTTCCTTGTAGGGGGGTACTCTGAAGTCTAAAACTATTGGATCTGCCCAGTCACTCTGGATCTGCCATCACCAATCGCTAACGTTTGGTCGTGACGTATGCCTAGCGTTCGCCTTATAGCCAACTCATTCACACTAACGGAGCGAGCTGGAAAATCAAACTTTTCCCGAACCCCGTGGGGTGGAGGGCCACAACATTATGCCCATCAACAAAACTAAGCAAAGATTGTTCTTGCTACGGCTTTAACTTCTTGATATTCGGCAGCGTTGCCACAACGGACGAATGGTTTAGCTTGCATATTTCTCCGCTGCCATTACCGAACTAGAACTCAAAATAACGCACAACATCAACGTCATCGTTCTCAGCCACTCCCTCTGTTCGCTGATTGGCCCGGTAAAAAAATGAATCGGAGAAACCCAAAGACTACAGCACAATCCCAGACAGTACTGAAGGAAAATGAAAATTGAGCGGAAGTACGTAGGAGGGCGGAGCCAGGCTAGGGGTCCCCCTCAATAGAAATCAAATTCCAGGACCGGTGCCCTTAGGAAAGATCCTTGTAGGCCCTCCTGGCCTCTAACCCAAACCCTTTTCCGTGCAGGGTTTCACACAGCTCATTTAAAAGTATTTAACAAACACACCTGAAAAATCTGACCAAAGTCTTCAGGATTATTTAGAAAATTATATGTTGTATAATAAATTACATTATATGATCGTTAGGGATGGAGAGGCAGGGCAGTGGACCTCAATGGCTGGAATTGCCCACCCCTGAGGTTAAAGACAAGACATTTCAGTAGTGTAAAAATACAATAAATATATATGCCTCAATTTTAGGACACTTAGACATGTCACACATGCAGCATATTTTGCATCAAATAAATCATAGAAATATTTATGACTTTGGCTTTTTTTATACCCTAATAGGGCAAAGAGATGCCTAGTCTGCATTAACTATTTGAAAAAGGAAAATGCACTGGTATTTAATGATAGCTATATTGGGTCACTTACCTTCATATCTCTGTTGTTTTATTCTACAGAAATCGGCTGGCAACTATTCATTACGTTCTCAAACCTGTTATAATCTTTATGTACCACCTGTTAGAACTGAAATTTGTAAAACAGCCTTTAAATATGCCGCAACCTCGGACTGGAATCATCTTCAAACGGACTGAGACTACATAACTTGGTGTCTTTAAGTCATTTAAAAACTGTTATATGTAATTTAGAGAATAAAATAATGAAGTGTACATGTTTTTGATTGTTGTATGTTTTACTGTGTGTTTGTTTTACTTTCGGGCCACTTATTTTGACCATGACACTCAAGAGATTTTAATCTCAGGTTTTCTTCTGGTTAAATAAAATAAAATAAATAAAATATGCCTCTGGGACTCTTCTAAACTAGGTCTGGAGAACAGATTCGACTGTTGTTCACCTCTCAGGGCGCTGATGCAGGTGGACTTTAGAGATCTTCTGCATCTCAGCTTTGATCTGGTCCAACTTCTCTTTTATCATTCGAGTGTGAGTCTTATATTTGCGTCTCCCTGCTGTCGTACTGCTGGGTTTTGAACGGTCCCCGTCCTCTCTGTGGTTCTCATGATGATGTGATGTGGGACTGACATCTGAGGAAACATGACCTATTTGGCATTAATCACAGATTGTCACATATGGTGGTTTGACTGTAATCACATAATAAATGAAGATGTATTTTGTGCACGATTGTTCATTTGGTGCATACAGGGCTGGATTATGGACCAGGCCATTGGGTCAGTGCACCAGGGCCTCGGACTATTAAGGGCCTCCAAAGTCTAAGCCAAAAGAGGCTGGGCCTTTGCTCAAATGCCAGCTGACCATTGCTCCTCGTTGCATACTGTGTGTGCTGACCTATACAACCTTTTCTGTGCAAGCTAAGGTTCATGGTTACAATTCAAGGAATTTAAGTAAAGGCTTTCATTTCGCTCACAGGTCACAGGACCATGATCCAGCCCTTTGTACATAACAATTGTGCTTTGGTAATTGTATAACCATCCCTTTACCCTTTTGTGTGTCAGATTTGTGGTTAATTTTCTTACACTTGAATCTTTAGAATGCATGAGATGGTCACTCATCATGTTAAAAGCAAAATCTACAATACTATCCATTTCACAGTTTCTGTTACCAGAGGGGTTCCTTTTGTAATTTTGTTTGGCTAAAACAGAAAATGGTGGAAAGAGCTAGTGTAAAAAGACTTTGACAACAAAATTATATAATTATACGCGTTTGCATAAAACGAAGGCTTTAAAACAAGCCAGATGGCTGCTTCCTCCAGACAGGGCTATCGAGCAAACAATAATTCCATTGGCTAGTGCTTGTGCTTCACTGTCTGCTTTATCATTTCAGCAAATTTCTTTGGCCAAAGGCAGACAATGTGAATAATATTCATGAGCCCAACAGCCTTTTAAGCAAATAACAGATATTAAGCTGTTGACAATGCAATCTTCATGAGGAAAGGTGTACAAACCAAGAGTTATCTTTGAATGGAAGTTAATGTTAAAGGAATACTCAGTCCAAAAATGAAAATGTACTGTTGATGTGGATGACTTTCTTTCTTCCATCTTTGTCAGTCCATTTAATGCAAGTGGAAGTGATCTTTCTTAGTTGATGCTTTGAAAACCATACAAAATGAACATGACAATAAGTAATACAACCCCAGTTGATTAATAAATGTCTTCTGAAGTAAAATGATAGACATATGTGAGAAAAATAATGTTAAACTTTTTAAAAGTCGGCTTGACACGTCTTGGTTACTAATGTAACCCTTGTTCCCTGATGGAGGGAACAGAGACGTTATGTCGAAGACTGAAAAATACACCCTTTTAAAGGGAAATGGTGCTGCAAATGAGATACTAAGCCATCCACCCTTAACATTACCTGTTGGTACTTAACACACAGAAAGAAACCAGCTCGACCCGGAAATTGTAGAATCTCGTGAAGGTATTAGGTGTCCCCCAGCCCACACCTGTGCAGATGTATGCCAAAGAGGCACCGTGCACCAACGCCCAGGAGGAGGCAACAATCCAAGTGGAGTGAACCCTCACTCTGAGGGGCCACAACACGCCTTGGGAACTTTGGGCACGTATTCAGCCGGGGTCTCAGGATCACGTGAGAAGAGGCCAGCCCAAACTCCATTCGCTGACCAAAGATGCCTGCAGGTCCCCCACGTTGTCTTTAGAGACAGGATATTAAACTCAACGGACTCCTGAGGCTCAAAGAGAGCTGTCTACAGATGAAAAAGGACCACAGAGAGTTCCCAGGAGGGGATGTGGCGCAGCCTGGGAGGATTTAGATTGTGCTTTCCCAGTGACCTACCATGAAGAGCAACGTGATGTGCTGTGATGGCAGCAACACACACTTTCCAGGTGGAGGTGAACAGCTTCCCCTCCAACCTTGCAGGAAGGAAAGCACAGAGCTAATTGGGCATTCCCGGTGGTCTCATTGCTGGGAAGGACACCACTCAGTGAACAGACTCTACTTCAAAGCATAAGCTTGCCTAGTAGAGGGAGCTCTGGCTTGAGAGAAAGAATCTACCTCCTCCTGTGGTAGGCCACTTAAGTCATCCGCGTCCCATCTGATTCTCATCCGGAGTGCCGAGTGAAATGCTGGGTCCCCCGAGAAGGACCTGTGCCATCATCTGGCAGCTCAACAGCACACGGCTAGGCGGAAGCGCTCCCACTGTAACCCTCAGGTGTCCCAGAGTGTTGAGCTTTTAGCAGAGGTGACAGGCTGGGTAACAGCAGAGGGGACTCATGCCTTCATGAAAAAAGGAGAGTCGCAACCGCAACGAACACCATCTCACTATGTTCATGACCCAGACATGTGAGACAGACAGCGATCGTGGCCATCAGATGAGGACAGGAAACGACCACATCCAGAAAAACACAGACTGAAAGACATATTTAAAAAGATTCCCGCCACCCGAGCTTGCTTTTCTATTTTGGGAAATCTGCTCTTTTGCACTGAAGCACCCAGGGGGGAATCGCTGCACTTAACTGTGCAAATGCTCTTTTTTTGAATGGTAAAGCACCACTGAATGCACCCTTTCACGGGCAAGAAAGACCTCACTAGCCAATTCTCAATATATCAATATTGGGGCTTCTAAGTGAGATCCCATTTAATAGTCTTCGGGATAACGTTGAATGTGCCTGACAGATAGGAAACGAAAATTGCAATAGTCTTTGCCTCCCTATTGTGACATATATCCGAGTGAAATGGCTTCTCAAATCTCAAAAAATTACTTATTTTGTCCATCAGGAATTAATTTAATTGTTGTTGTTTGCTATTGCTATGATCTCATGTAAGTGACAGTTTTTTTTCCTGCCCTCATGCCAGTAAATGCGTCATCAGACAAGAGAAGACATGTTGTTGCAAGTGGGAGGGGAAGTTACTTTGATTAAAGATAACGATAACCATGAATTGAAAAAAATAATAATAATGATGTCCATGGATAAATAATGTATAATAAATTCTGCAATATTTCATAAAAACTAAAATTTCATAAATTTAATCCATCGCTTCTGGCCGACTGTCAGCACAATGTGAACGGCAGCACATTATGAAGTGTGATGTAAGAGCGTTGTGAAAAGTGGCAAAGTTGTTCTGTCCTCATTGGTTGGATTAGATGTTGATATATCTAATAAGAGACCAGGCATGTGGGAAGGGTTATCAGTCCCATTTCCAATGATAAAAGAAAGAAAACAGTCTTTCAAATCTGTTTCTAAACAAAGGATATACTCTACTGTAACTGATGACCTTATAAAAGTGTTTAGCTGAATATATTGATGAAAAAGAAGCATACAAATTCATAAGGCCACTTCATTTTCTTTTCTAAACTCTGTATTAGGAGTTGGGTCACTTGCCTTTTAAATCTTCCCTCGATGTTGCCCTGCTGTTGCTTTCACTGGATGATGGCGAAGAGGAAGACATGCTTTCAACGGAGTCATTTAATTAAAGTCTGTATGCTAAAGAAACACGTTTTCTTTCACCGCAGATGGGAGTATTCAGCCTTACTGATGTTGAAGGCTGTGGCAGCCATAGCAACAGTAGTCAAGTTGCAGTCAAACAGGGTTTGGTGTGTAAATGGACTCCTGCTGCTAGAGTTAAACTGCTCAGAGGACATATCTGAGGCATACCCTCACAAAAGGGAAACAAACCATAGTTACCATGGTTGCCCACACATTATTCTAATTGTAAACAAATGAATATAGCATAATTCATTCAGCAAATGGCATCTCAAACAGAGCACAAGGATGCAGTTAATCTCAAATCACCATTGTTACGTAAAAATAGTGAGATGTTTTTTTTTTCAATATTTTAATTTCAAATTTAAGGGAAAAAGAGTGTAGAGGTTGTGACAACATTTCATCATTTTAATCACCTTTTAACTTTCTATAGCTTTCTCGTATTTATAATTATTTACTCTATTTATAGTCCAGCAGTGTGGCAAATTATTATTGTGTATTTATTTGCAAATAAACAGTATATATTCTCAATTAATATAGGCAATAATATTTTATATTGGAAAAATCACATTAGATCAATGTAATAAGACTCTCAGTGAAAACACATTGTTTTAATATAAAATGATTTGAAGGAAAAAAAATACATTTGGTCACCTATGTAGTCAAGTTTGAGTCTGGAAAAATCACATTGGTTCATAATTATGAGTCTGATTACATCCAACAAACATGATTACATGCCATCTAGAAAAACACATACAATAGGCTACATTTAACTGATGAGGTAGGCTATTTTATAGGCTATAACACAAGTTTTTGCTTTTCTTTGGCTGTGTCGATCACTACACAACAGGCCTACCATGATGTCAAATATTTATTATAGGCCTTATTAACAAATTAAACATTCACTTAAATCAATCGATTTTTGATCACAGATTAAAACTCATTTTCAGCCTCATCTAGGCTAAATGTTTGATAAAATATAACCAGTGTGACAAGTTCAGCCTATTTGATGTAGCTAGGCCCATTTGGTTCTCTGGCTCGGCTAAGGACCAGCTTAAAATTTGAGAAATTAAAAGTCATTAGGCAACAACAGTGACAGAATTTTCATGTCATTGTCGCGACAGAAAATAAGCACCATTACTCAAAACGAACTTTAAATTGTTCCATACCCATAAGCAAATAGGCTACTGCAGTTTAGTTACCATATAGGCTATAATACATTTTTCCAGAGCAGTTGGTCGTTATGGGTGTCGATCATGCGTCCCGGGGCATCTGTTCAACAGGTACTGAGACTCAAGAGGTGTAGAGTCTCCCTGGAGGGTGAGGCGCTGGATGTGATAGTGAATGCGCTCGCGCTGATTTAAAGCCATGCGTTTCTCTACGAGGCGTTGCTGCATGCTGTCAATCTGCAGAATAGGAACAACACCGCGCGGATTTAACGAACTGCTCGCGGATTTAATGTTCTATCTTCATTTTCTCCCCCGTTAATTGTAGGCTATGGAGAAGTGGTTTGTCTTTATGCGTCGCTCGCAGAGAGTGTCCGTGAGGGAGGAGGAGCTACAGGACATCCGATAAGGAACTACGAACGAGCTTCATTGAACAGGGTGAGAGACGCGCAAGTATTCGTGCATTAATGTGCATTGTTTTACAGTGAGTGCAAAGGATGTGGCACGATCGAGGTGAGACAGCAGACAGCCGTCTGTCCCCTCGCTGGAGACCGAGATCAGCGGCTGATGCGATCTGAGATCTCCTCACATTGTTGCTGAGCTGTGAACAGGAAACGCCGCTGCAAAACACAGGCCTGCCAATGACTGACTGAATGAACGAATGAATGAATGAATGAATGAATGAATGAATGAAATAAGCGCGGAGCGATGCTTTATTGTTTTGTATCGCGGTCCGTGCGAGCATAACCACGAGTGCGCTCTTTTGTTTGGTTACGGACGCTCTCTGGCTGTTGAACTTCCGTGTAGTTCGCGAAAGTGTCAATATGGATGGAGACAATTGACACCGTTAGCTCTTGTGGTTCCGGTATAACGGATCGTTGCATCCCAGTGAAGTGTTTGTCAACATCGCAAGAGGCAGGGTTTTAATCATTGTTTTGAATAGCTTGCTGATTGAGTAATGGCTGTCTCATGTATGTAACAGCTGCTGTATTATGCTATCGTTTTGTGGACTACAGTATTATCTCATCATAGCTGTAATCATTTGCTCAAAACCAGGCTGCAAATTATGGACCAGTCACCAGCCCTCCTTAATTAAAGCTGGGGTGTCTTCAAAGTAGCCTACGTGTTGTTGGTAGGCCTATAAGAAGCCTTTTCAAATAGTAACTGCAGGTTTGTCAGCAAACACTAAATAACAAATACAGTATAGGCAACTGCATTAGACTGAGGATGTTACGTTAGCCTAATCATAGCAAGTCCTGTTTTCTTTCCTCCTTTCTTTTTACGTCACAAAAACGATTTTACACACAAATATAATGCGTTACTTTACAGTACTTCACAGTATATAAAACATGTATTTTGTCATCATTATTGAACTTATATTTCACTAGGAAGCCTGTTCTCCAGTATGACTGCCGTCAGGCAGAGAAAGGGCAGCAAAGGGAAGGAGCCGGGGCCCAGCATCCAGAACCTGAAACCAGAGTGTATAACTGAACCTAGAGAGTGGTTTGCAACAGGTCAGTGCTGTTTGTTACAGAAGTAGATGAGTACATTTAAGGGGATACTCCAGCCAAAAATGAAACATTTTTCATCATTTAATCATGTTGATCATGTCGTCCCAGATGTATATGGATTTCTTTCTTTAGATGAATACACACACACACAAAAGATTTTTAGAAAAAAAATATTTCTCCGCTGTGAGCGATATAATTCAAGTAAATAGCAATACAAAATGTGAAGCTTCAGAAACCACGCAAGCACCTATAGTATTCTAGTGCATTAATAATTTTGAAGCAAAACATTAGGGCCCTGTTTCACAGACAGGGTTCAGATTTAGCCAGGATTAGTCCTTAGTTAAATTAGGACATTTAAGTAGCTTTTTTTGTTTTGTTTTGTTTAAACATACCTTAGAAAAAAAAAACATTACTGGTGTGAATATTGAGACAAAACATAGCACTGGCATATTTTAAGAAATGCCAGGCTGCTTTCAGTTAAAACAGCTCAAAGATGCATTTTAGTTTGGGACTAGTCTGTGAAACCAACCATAGGTGTTTTAAACTATAAACCATAGTTTCTGGTCAACTGTCATAACAAACTTGAACTCATGAATGTGTGTATGACAGAGTGGAAATGATGGTTTATAGTTTCAAAAGTTTAAAATATTATTATTTTCTCTCACACTCGCCTATTGTATCAATTCAGAAGAAAAGGTTGCACTTTATTTTGATGATCCTCTTTAGACATTCTGTTGACAATAAGTCACTTTGAAAGTGCATGTCAACTTATTCTACTAACCCTAACCCCTTATTCTTCTAACCCTTCCCCTACCCGTAACAGTCTACTAATACTCAACCAATACTCTAATGAGACTTAATTGACATGTAGGTGCAATATAACTTATAGTCAACAGAATCACTAAAGGGGACCATCAAAATAAAGGGTTACCAAAATAAATAGGCTAATACAGTATAAAAATATTATATATAAATAGCCATATAATATTAACCATAGATCAGTGTGCATGTCTCTTGTTTACCATGTGGATTGTTTAATATTGTGGTCCGACTCCGAGTGATAATGTTGTCTTTCTCTCCAGGTGGATTCTCATGGTGGACAATATTGTGTATTACCATTGGCTCAATAGTGGGAGTTAGTCTGGGCTTGCTATGCTGCATCTATGTGGCTACACTTCATGAAAATGACCTGTGGTTCTCCAATATAAAGGTAAAGAGCTTTTTATGTTCAATGTTCTGATACAGAGTGATACAACCTTTCGTTTGGGATTCATTTTCCTTTCAGTCTTTGGTGAAAAGACATCAGTGTTCTTAGGCTACTTGACTAATATAAATAACAGCTCAAGAGATGTAGATTCATAATGTGTGGTTATGTTTAGTCAATGATGGTGTTCTCATCTGTCATATTTTTCATGCATTTCCTCTTGTAAAAGAATTGTTTTCCATATGTGCTGAAAGATAATTTCCCTCTTTGGCATAACAGTCACATAAACATTTAGCCAGAGTTTGGGCTGCAGATCATGTTATGACTTCCAGACCTAAAACAGATGAAACCACCATGCCAAAAAAGTTATGTCATGTTCAGTTGGATAAATCAGCATGTCCCTCTATCCCAGATCGCTCATTAAAATAAAGCAGATCAGGAGTAGTTTAACCACATCTCCCAATCAATGCAGGATTTACCACTGCTGGTTTTGCAATAAATCACGATTTTATTTATTTATTTATTTATTTTGTTTATGGTGCTGTCTATTTTGAGAGCCCTTTTTATTTTTTTATTTTAATGTGACTTGTGGAACCAAGGCCTAGTTTTCATTTAGTGAAGCTAACAGCAGCCAAACCTGCTGCTTTTATGCAAGCATTGAACATTTTTTGCTCAAATTATTTTTCTTCTCAGAACAACTCGGTTACTAAGGTAACCTCGGATCCCTGAGAGGAGGGAACGGGTATTGTGTAAGTAGCTTACGCTATGGGAAAACTCCTTTTCTCGAGAAATATTGAAGTCTTTATGTAAAATGCATTGCAGCTATACAGCATACAGCAGTGAGCGAGGCAGCTCGGTCATTGGCTGTGCTGCGGCAACTGCACGAACCTATGACGGGGCGACTCTGAACGCGCCGACCAATGAGCGCACTTCGCGCCCACGCGCGTCAGAGCCCGCCAAGATGGGCGTGGCCAAGGGCTATAAATTGGGCGCCGCGTCATCTGAGTTCTTTAGGTTCAATCGACTGAAGCGAACTGACCAAGCACAAGCACGGCAGCTTACGCAATACTCGTTCCCTCCTCTCAGGGAACCGAGGTTACGTTAGTAACTGAGTCGTTCCCTTTCGAGAGGTCTCTCCTATTGCGTAAGTAGCTTACGCTATGGGAACACAATGTAAAACGCCATGCGTGCTGACTTCGCTCTATTATAGCCAGAGGCAGGTGCCTGAGCCGTAGGAGCAAAGTAATCCCCCAACGAGCCGACCATAGGCGAGCTTAAAAAGGGATAATATATATAGAGCGGCCCGAGGGGCGTCTCAGTGGCTACATAAGCACATATATACTGATATGTAGGGACTCTTAAGCTAGTCAGTGACAGACTTTATAGGGAGAGATAATGCTCAGCATATATACAACCCGGTCTTATGAACTCGTAGTTCACTAAGAAGCATCAGGCTGATAGTATACTGGAATGCAATGAGGGGATCTATAGGTTGTAAAACCTGATAAATGTGGACGGTGAGGCCCAGCCTGCCGCCGCACAAATATCTTCGATCGGTATCCCACTCGACCACGCCCACGAAGAGGCCATACCCCTCGTGGAGTGAGCTCTGATGCCTAAGGGGCACTGCAGGCCCTTGACTTCATAAGCCAGCGCTATAGCATCAACTATCCAGCGCGATATTCTCTGCTTTGAAACAGCGAGACCCTTAGTACGGTTGCCAAAGCATACAAATAGCTGTTCCGTCTGTCTGAACAGGGCAGAACGCTCCAAAAACACTCTGAGAGCCCTGACCGGGCAGAGTAGATTAGCATCGCTTTCGTCTGCTGGAGACGATAGCGCGACCAGAGAGATAACCTGTGCTCAGGTCCCAGATCGGCACTGAGGGGGGGCATGGAGGATTCATTCTCCTAGCGCCCCTCAGGAAACAAACGATTAGGTCGTATTTCCCTAACGGGCGTCCCTTCACAGGATCGTGTGTTGCTGTTATGGCTGCCACATACACTTTGAGCGTGGGGCCTGGCATCCTCTGAAATCGCTTGACGCTCTGAACGATGTTGCAAGGCGCCGAATGGCGAGTGCGCGCTCTGATGAGAGGCACGCTGTCATTTGCACTGAGTCTAGTACTATTCCCAGGAAAGAAATACTCTGGCTGGGAGATGGTATGCTCTTCACAAAATTGATTCTTACACCCAGGCATTCTAGATGGCTGATAATCCAAGACCTGTGTGTCATTAACTGACTCTCTGATTGTGCAAGTACTAGCGAATCGTCGAGATAATTCAGTATTCGCACTCCCCGGTGTCTCAGGGGGGCAAGTGCTGCATCACGTGCACCCCCACTCAAACCGTACACAGCTGGTCCGAACAGGCCATTGGGGGAGATAGGCGCGTCGAGAAACGGGGCCTTATCCGCGTCCTTCATTTCCGTCAGTGTCAGCCACAGATGACGCTCGAGGACAGTTAGGTTAGCCATGGCTTGGCCGATGGATTGGGCGGTGGCCTTAGTGGCTCGCAGAGCTATGTCGTTAGCGCTGCGTAGGTCCTTAAAAGCCTCAGGTTCAGGGCCAGACTCGTCCATGGTGCGGAGAAGTTTGGCCTGAAAAACTTGGAGTACTGCCATTGAGTGAAGCGCTGCCGCGGCTTGGCCGGCCGCGGCGTATGCGCGACCGGTGAGAGCTGAGGTTGCACGGCAGGGCTTTAACGGATGAGAAGTTTTGGCTTTCCATCCAGCGGTGGAGGGCGGGCAAAGGTGGTTGGCCACAGCCTCCTCGAGTGGTGGCGTTCCCTCGTAGCCTCTTTCTTTTGCGCCGTCCACAGAGGAGAGCGACGAAGAAAAAGAAGGCTTTAGACGAGCAGAGTGCAGGGCTTTCCACGACTTGGTGAGCTCGTCGTGAACTTCCAGGAAGAAGGGGGAGGGCCTTTGCTGAGGGGCCTCCTTCGCTGAAGGAGATTAAATCTAAAGAACTCAGATGATGGGGCGCCCAATTCATAGCCCTTGGCCATGCCCATCTTGGCGGGCTCTGACGTGCGTGGGCGCGAACTGTGCTCATTGGTTGGCGCGTTCAGAGTCGCCCCGTCATAGGTTCGTGCAGTTGCCGCAGCACAGCCAATGACCGAGCTGCCTCGCTCACTGCTGTATGCTGTGCTGCGTCAATGCGTTTTACATAAAGACTTCAATATTTCTCGAGAAAAGGAGTTTTCCCATAGCGTAAGTTACAATAGGAGAGACCTCTCGAAAGGGAACACAAATCTCATGCAAATACTCTGATTGACAATACACTACACTTCATAATACCAGATAAGAGCGCTTTTCTTTCAGAATGTGATGTCAGGATATTTGTAGACTTGTGATTTCATTCTTTCTTCATTCTTTAACAAATATTTAATAGTCTGAAGAGCATATTTAATAATTACTGTATCCTGAACGAGTTCCTGATTACAGTACGGTACATTCTTCATCTAGGCTAAAGACACAACATAAAGTTGAAACTGTAAACGAATGGTTCCAAACCCAATTTCTGGAGGACCCCAACACTAACATTTTGGTTTTCTCCCTATTTAAACCCACCAGATTCAACTTGTTAAGAGACTCCAAGCTCTAAAATGGGGGCCAGATGAGGGAGACACTTCTGTAATAGTAATAATTATTTTTATATATGAGACATAACAGTTACGCCTGGTTTATATAGTGCTGCATGTGGAATGCATAGCACAGAAGGTCATCACAGGTTAAAAAATTAAGTCAGAGTGCGACAGCAGTGGAAAAAGGAAACTAATGCACGCTGGCTGGTATTTATGACTTGCTTATGAGTCATCCTACTTTCATCTGCACTCTTGGTTTTCGGAACGTGACTGGAAGCTTCAGGGACTGGATGACCACAGCTTTTGTCCCCATATGTTTCTTTCATTCTTAAGTTGAAGAACGCCTCAAGTGAGCATTTGAGGATGAGTGTGCTTTATTTGCAGGCAAATAAATCACCTGTTCTGTTTCAGAGGAAGACCTGTGGGAATGTGGTTAGCAGCTAATCAAATGTTACTGCAGAGAGCCTCTGTTAGAAACACAGATTCCATGTTATTTTTATAATCGTTTCCACTTTTTTTTTTATTGGAAACCAGCGGTAAATTTCACAGGGGCTTTGTAAATGTTCTCAGCAGGTGTTGGTGTTCCAGTGTCTTAAGTTTCGTAATTGACGATATTGCCATGATTTTTGAACAAAGGCGGTTGAAGTCCCGTGTTTGTTTTTCCTCTGGGATGCCGCACTACAGCAGGAGACAGATGCTTTTGGGACGCTCCTAAATTCGTTGCGTGTGAAGTCATGTCCACGACGTAGTCTTAATTTCAAGCTGGTCATGGTTCCATCGTTTGTTCAAATAACTGTTTTTGCAAATGCTCTTAAGCCTTTTTTTAAATGATGTTTCAAGCTTTTTTTCCCACCTTCTTTTTTTATATTTTTTTCCCTGACTTTCAAGAGGTCACCAGTTGTGCGGCCCACATGCCTTTCCCCCTGTCTCGGCCCCTCTCTGATCACATGTAAAATATTCCTCCGGCAGATTGCTGTTTGGTGGCGACTGGAGCTTAGAATGATCTCATGAGGTTTTGTTTTATTGTTTTAATACATGTGCTACGAAAATGTTGGCCATGAAATTCTGGAAAGACTGATAAACAAAAGAGCTTGCGGTCTCAAACAGGGAAAGAGAGAGGGACATTCAGGAAAGACTGGAAAGACTTTGGATTATAGTCCTTGAGAATGAGGGTTCGTAGCAGGAGGAAGAGCATTTCAAATGATAATGTAGGGACCGCACTGGATAGACCACCATTGCTAAACTTTGGGGCAAAAGGCAATCCGAGGGATTACAAGAGTGGGCAGAGGGGCACAGAAGAGTGCCTAAAGCTTTCATGGAATCACATTTCTGGACAAAACTGTTGGCCGGCTGTTGTCATAGCAGCAGGATTACTGTTGGCAGGGGTTATTGGGCTGTTTCATGCATGGTGTGTTTATTCTATTCACGAGAACCTGCTGTGGTTTTCACACTTAAAGGTAAGCAGAAGCAGGATCTGTTTTCATTTTTGTTGCAAGAATGTTGCTAAGAAATGTTGTGGAATGAAGATGTGAATGTGTGCTCTTTGTGTAAGGACAAGCAGTATTGGTCATTTTGTTCAGTTGTGTTATCTCCATTGTGTTATGTTTTATAGTACCCTACTACCCTCATTATTATACTATTTTATTAAATCGACTTTTTGTGTTTGAGTTTTTCAGAAGAAAATGTTTAAGGCTGTTTTATTAAGAAAAATAAAAGTGTAACACGTCTCTTTAAACGAAAAACAAATTTCATGCAATTCTAATCTTGAGGAGCATATGGATCTTTTTTGTCGGGATGTTGTTTAGTTCTGAAAACTGCTTCCACTATAAAACTCCACCATATTTACAACACCTGTTTTTTTTTTTTCTTCCTCAAGGCTTTTATTGCGAATGAAATCTCAGTTTATTCTGGGCAGATAGCTGCACTGATTTCGTTTTCAGATGGGAAATGTATTTCATTTTGACACCATTTACTCCTGTTGTGCTTCTTGTCATAGTTCATTTTTACTGAATCTTATCCTCTCTTGCATTTGTAGGAAGTCGAGCGTGAAATCTCCTTCCGGACAGAATGTGGCCTTTATTACTCCTACTACAAACAGATGTTGAAGTCTCCTTCTGTACAGCAAGGTACAGATATATACGACTATACGATCACCCTTGCATAATGCAATCTTTCCGATTGAAAACTGATGTTTAAAGGGATAGTTCAACCTAAAATTAAAATTAAGTCATCAGTTTCCCACCCTGGTGTTGTTCTAGGTGTTGTATTTAATGTTGTGTTTTTTTTTTAAATCTTGATTTCTCACAAATTGATTTTTTTCTGAGCGAGGAGTGTACTACAACGCTAATAGAGTTTTGCAAACGTGCACGGTGTGTAGCTGTGCACTGAGGACCAACAGCCAAGGTCAAGAATTTTGTTGAATAATACATACAATTTCGGTTTGTCTTTCACTAAACCCTATTTTATTCCCCCAGAACACTTGGAATATATGGCATGTGTTGCATGATCATTCTGTTATACTTTTTCGCATTTTTTTTTTTTACAAATCTTGATGCTTCTATTCACTGTCATTCACTGCAATTATATGAATGAGTGCAAGGACACTTTAATAAATTGTCTTTTTGTGGTCCATAAAAGAAAGAAAGTCAAATGCCAATATACCAACAACAGGGTGAGTAAATGATGACTTAATTTTCATTTTAGGGTGAAGTATTCCTTTAAGTTCTTAGTTTCTAGCTCTGTCCATAACAGCAAGTTTCTTGTACTACGCTGTTTGCTTTCCAATATCACTTATGTAATCCGAGAGCTATCGAAAGAATGTCTCATTACGTAACCATATCAGTGTGACTGGTCTCAGAAAATGGAAAGGAAATGCACAACTTTGCTCTAAATGGTCTTTGCTCATGCTAATTGGCTTAACAGCTCCATTTGGAATGGATTTTCTTTGTGCTCCTACACTGAAAAACAAATGCAATATGGTCATTACCCATTGAGACTGAAATGGTAAGAACCACAGAGATGGCAAAAGCTGTTCTTTAGACACCACTCCAATTGGGCCTTTGGACTTATAGTAAGGTAAAAGAATAATCAGAGCATTGCTTTTGTATTAAGCAATCACTGAAATTGATTACTGTAATATGTCACAGCTGTAGTATTATATGCAGTAGTATAAAGAAAGTTCAGGTTGTTTTGAAATTTTGAAATTCACATCCATTATTCCATTTAGTGTCAATTTCGGCCCACATTTACAATAATGGAAACCTTTCAAATCATTGTTGTATTGTAAGTAAGTATTATCAAAGTATTATTGTCTTCAGGAGCTCTAATTATTATACAAGCCATACTGCTATACAAAGGCAAAATATACTAACTATACATTTAGTCAAAAAGAGTATTTTAGTCTATTATAATATATCTGTGTTGTGACTGTTGGGTTTGGCTACTATGCTCAGTTTGATACTGAAGCAAATAAATCCAAATAAGATGTTCTATATTGTAGTGTTGGTGTAGTTACTGTGTTTTGCCTTTGAAATGCAGCATAGTATCCACAGAAAAAACAAATACACACACACACACACACACACACACACACACACACACACACACACACACGGATTTAAAATGGTTTTAAGCCAGGTATTTATATATTTTGCTGCAGTGTGTCAATAGGAAATATCTGGTTACATTTCCAAACATTCCTTTTGCCATAAATTATAATAATCCAGTGAGATTTTTGTATGCACAAGGAGTCTGACAACAGCCGGTCTCTGATCTCACCATCATCGAGTCTGTCTGTGATTACATGAATAAACAGAAAAACTGAGACAGACTAAATCCAGAAGAACTGCGGCAACATCTCTAAGATGCTTGAAGAAACCTGTACCTGCAAAGCTATCTGAAAAACCTGGACAAAAGCGGTTTTAAACGCAAAGGGTGGTCACACCAAATATTGATTTGATTGTTAACAGTTAATTGATCTAATTAATCTCTTTATGACATTTTTTTTTAAAAGCATCCTCACTTAACAGCACTTTACACGAGTGCCTAAAACCTTTCACCGTACTGTAGCTTTGCAGGAAGGTTTCTAATCGTCTTGGAGACGTTGCCGCAGTTCTTCTGGATTTAGTCTGTATCAGTTTTTTCTGTTTCTTCATGTAATCACAGATGGACTCGATGATGGTAAGATCAAATCTCCTTGTGTGTGTGTGTGTGTATGTGTGTGTATATATATATATATGCGCACTAAGCACTCTGAATTCTTTGATAAATATACAATTCTAAAGAACAGTATTTATTTAAAATAGAAATCTTTTGACATTATAATATTATGAAAGTCTTTAATCTTCAGTCAGTTTTGAACCCATGCTGAAAAAAAAAAAATTTAATCCTACTGACCCCAAACATTTGAATAGTAGTGTATATATATAGAAGTTATGAGTTATCTCTTTCTGTGTGTGTGTGTGTGTGTGTGTGTCTGTGTGTGTGTGTCTGTGTGTGTGTGTGTGTCTGTGTGTGTGTGTCTGTGTGTGTGTCTGTGTGTGTGTGTGTGTGTGTGTGTGTGTGTGTGTGTGTGTGTGTGTGTGTGTGTGTGAGAAAACTAATGTGCCTAAGAGTTTAGACTGATTAAATTAGTTTTGAGTTCATTCTAAGTGTAAAAGTCAAAGTTTACTGGGGTTGTGTGTGTTCTTATGTTCACAGGTCTTCATGAGCTTATTCATGACAACACTACTGAATCCAAGAGGACAATAAACATCCTACAACGTATGAACATCTACCAGGAAGTGTTCCTTAGCATTTTGTACAGAATACTTCCCATCCAGGTGTTCAATCACTTCTGTTTTCTTAGTTAGATGTATAGATTGTCTTGGGCTTTTCCAACCTGTGTGTTTGTTTTGCAGACCTACTTGGAGCCAATTTATTTCTACATCTACACAGTGTTTGCTCTGCAGACAGTGTATGTCTTCGCTCTCTTTATCACTAGCTGGTTACTCAGTGACTCATGGCTGGCTGGAGCCCTCAGTGGAGTCTGGTACATTCTGAACAGGTATGTGTGCGCTCAACAAGATTACAATCAATCTTTCATGCACACAAAACTCACCTATGCAATCTGGTATGAATAAATGCTTAATGTGATGCAGTGAGTATCTGTATTTAGGTAATTGTGAAAGCCGATATGTTTCTCTAAAATATGCTTTCAATCTCTCAAGGACATTTAGGGCTTTAGGATATTAGGATGTTCCTTCTGGAACAATCTCAGTAGCCCGCTTTGAATGTTCAAAATAATACAGATACAGATAGTCCACAACCCAAACTATTGTTTGAGCTGGTATGGAAGCTTAATCAAGAAGAGCAATGTTTTGATCACATCTCTATTTTTACACTTAAAAATGACTTCTCAGTATTTTAAGCTGGAATTGTAGAACATATTACAGCATTGAAAAATTGCCCCTTTTTTTCTTTTCTTGTGCGTGTTTTTTTCTTTGTGGTTGATTGCAATCTTCATTTGGTTACAGAGTGGACACCACACGCGTGGAGTTTACCATCTCTCTAAGGGAGAACTGGTCAATACCTTTCTTTGCTCTTCAGGTGGCTGCCATAACCTGCTACTTAAGGCCACAGCTAAAACCTATTCACCAGGTAATCGTCTGTCCTCATAAATGTAGATGTCTATTCAGTAACCACTATCAAATGATATCCATTATTTATGGGAAGTCCAAATATTTTTAGTGAATTTGTTCTTTCGAACAGTTTGTTTCTGGTTCAAAAGAAATTATTCAGCGGTTCTTTCACATCATCACATAATGACGTTATTTATAAGTAACAAAAAATGAAATCAGACACCCTGCATACACAATACTCAGTATTAAAATTCATTTAAATGTCTTGACTGAACTGTTTTTGCATGTTTTAATTAGATGTTGTTTAATATAACTAGCTGTACTATGCATTTGAATTTAAAGATACTTACATTTCACTCATTCAATGTGAGCTAGTCCTTGGTTCACACATGCTGTTAATATCAGCAGCTAACTCATTAGTTATCTACAATGCGATCAAGTCCGAGACTGCTCTCAGTTCAGTTTACTGTTGAGTAAACAACAGTTTACTGTACTCGACAACCATTGTTTGGAACCGATTCTCGAAAACTGGAGAACTACTGCCTCCGGATCACTGTTATGTGAGATGGATCAAACACTGAAGTGTTTAATTTCTGCATCACTAACTTCACCAAATAATTGCTGAACACTCACTCCCATCTCCCATTGGTTGGATAAACAGAGAAGTAGGGTTGGTATCTGTGGCGAGCAGGATGAGGTCGAGGGAGGTGAGAGAGCAGCGCGAGGCCGGTGGCGGGATTGATAATGAGCGACACCTGCGCGACACACTCTCACGCCCCTCGACCTCGTCCTGCTCGCTACAGTATCATTTGAATTTTAGCGATTCCAATTCCGATTCTGCCTATCAATTCCCAGTTTCGATTCCAATATGGGAAAAAAAAGTCAAATACATATGTATTCTGTCTTTTTGCAAAACTTTCTGTTGCAGCTGAATACCATGAACAAAAATCAGCAGCCTAAAAACAACTAACTAATACACTAGACTAACTAATATTAATTTCTAACATTATTAAAGACAAGTATACAGTCAGTAATGCAATAAGAACAAATAGACAAATTAGCAATTGCACAAATAAATACAACTGAACAAAATTCAGAAATTGAATTTTCTTTTTTATAAATGTAATAAAGATTAATCCCTATTAAGTTTACAAAAAGGTATTCAGTCAATAATTTAATGTATAATTTTGTGTATTTGTCCATTCAAGCGCAAGAAGAAACAAAAGACAACTTAATTCAGTATTTGTGCATTATAGTAAAGGTGGCTTTTTGTGTGCGGGCTCTGGATGTGCCCTGTGCAGATAACAGTGTTTGAGTGCAGTCGAGTTATCTTTCACATCTTCTTGCGCTTGAATGTTATAAAATCAAAATTTAGACTCTGCTTATTGATTCCCGTGTGTGCATTTTAATATGATTTTAAACCAAGTATCCGATTCCAGATTTGGAATTGATTTTCAATCCCCAACTCTACAGAAAACCCTTCCCCAAATTTACACTGAGACAGTGTGCTGGTTGGGATGTTGGTCCTGTCCCAAATGAGACATTTCATGTGCACTTGCGGTCTTGCATGTGTCCTTTAAGTCCACAAGACCGTGGTCAGGGGTTCTTAACTCTGACCCTCAAGGTCCACTTTCCTGTAGAGTTTAGCTCCCACTTTAATCAAACTCACTTGCCTGTACATTTCTAGTAATCCTGAAGACCTTGATTAGCTTGTTCGGGTGTGTTTGATAAGAGTTGGAGCTAAACTCCTCAGGAAAGCGGACCACTAGGACCCTCTACCTGACAGTCAAAGCATCATTACATCACAAAAGTGTGGACTGTGAGGAAGACATTGAGGGCTAAGGGTGTCATTTAGGATAGGGCCATTGTGATCGCACCACAGAGCCACGGTGTTTACAAACTTCAGTGTTTAAAGAAATTAACCTACAAATTGCTTACGTTAAGTCATTTCTAAATTAGAAAGAGAAAGTTTTAGAAAAATTACAAATGTAAATATAATCCAGTCTAATAACTCGTCGGAAAAAAAAAAAACAGGGAAAATAAAAGGCAATAAGTAGAGATAAATGTTTCTGACTGCTTGCTGCTGTGGAATAGTTTTGTGAAATATGAAATGGAAGTTAGCAATTTCAAGTGTATTTATGAGACATTTACTCTGCTGAACACATATTTGTTCTCTCTCAGTATGTTCTCTCATCATAGACTCTAATTGCTTCCCTGACATATGGTATATCACTGAAAAAATTCTCATTGTATGAGCTCTGAAGAAAGAACAAGGTATTTGTATGTTTGTTTGTCTGTGCGGTTTAAGTCGAACATCATGTGCTTTCAACCACAGAGGGTGGTGGTGTGGCTGGTGTTCGTCTCCACCTTCTGCTTCTGTTTGACATGGCAATTCAATCAGTTTGTCCTGCTGGTGCAGGCCCTTATAATCTTTACTCTGGATTGCCTGGACTTCTTCACAGCGGAACAGGTGATGCTCAAACACACATATTGGAGACCTTCCACCTTTTGGAGTTCATGTGAGGTTGGATATTCATTTCTTTCTCTCTGCAGGTGGTCTCTCTGTACCTTATGCAGGTGTTGAGTCTGTTATTGGTGTGGCTACTGCAGTTCTGCAATTCTATGATTCTGGGTTCTCTGGTGCTCAGCTTCATTGTGTCTGTTCTCTTCATCAAACACTTCCAGGTCAGTGTCCATCTCAGTACATGAATTTTAAAATAATAAAAAAACACACGTATAACACATGTATTTGTGATTCTAAGACATCACTCCTTTTATCTTGTATTTCACATGAAATCACACACACACACACACACACACACACACACACACACACACACACACACACACACACACACACACATATATTTATTAATATAATGTATCTAAAAATCTCCTTCCACATATTGAATAGAATAATGTGCTCATCAGTAATTTTGTCACTACAATATTCTGGCACATGTTAGACTGACATTTATGGTTTAGAATGCATTCACTGTATATGTTAATATGTTAATCTGCTCCTTAAAGATGGTAATCAGATATTTGTACAGAAATATGATCAAAGTGAACACGATGCTTTTCAGATGATCTCGTGATGAACTGAACATGTGCTTACTGGGATGTGAGCTCTGGTATTGTGTTGTGAATTACCAAACAGAATTTAAATAAAGGAAACCCTATTTGGGCAGATACTTTTTTTTTTTTTAACTGACACTTGTTACCCATGTAAAAGATTATTACCCATTATGTTTTCGACTTTTAAGCGGTGGAATAGAAAAATGACAGTTTTAGTATGTTCAGTATGCACAAAATGTATGTGTTCAAAAAAGAATTACAGGCTCACTTGTCTTTTATCGTAATAATCCTATATGCTAAATGATTACATTACAGGCCAAACATATTTAGATGGAAACAATGTCTAAATACAGCGGGCAAAACATATCCCATCCAAATAGGGCTTTATACTAAAACAATGTTTACTTGAAACACTTTATAACTTTTGTTTTTCTGCACGAACCTTGTCTGTGTTTCCTAACATCCAATTCTGTTGTGATTGAAAACAGAGGCTAAGAATATTGTTAGTTTATAGTTTATTTGTTAATATCTGCTGTGTGCATGTGTGGCTTTCAGACGGGGCTAAAGACGGGCGGCTTTGTTATACGTGTTGGAAAACTGGCTCTTCACACACTCCTAGTCCTCACATTAACTTTCACCATCAATTATTCAGCCAAGGTGAGCTATGAATCGTGTTCTACATCGTCCGCCCCGTCATTAATGATACAGTACAGCTTCTCTACCTGCTCCTCCTGAGACAAAGCTTTACTTTCATTGTTTTTCCTCATATCTCATTCTTATAAAATGCCACATCCCCGATCTCGTGAGACACTCACATGAATGACTTCATCCTTCACTCTCTCCATTTTAATTGACAGAAAATACTCCAACTGAAATCAGATGAGCACATCTTTAAGTTCATAAAGGCCAAGTTTGGCTTCGGGGCAACAAGGTAAGTCTTTGGTCATCTCTTGTGGTGCTACATCTATGCCTTTATCATCAATCATATGTCATATCGTGGTGTCTTATTCAGAAGTGAGATCTACTCCGAGACGAGAGCGAGCCATTAATCTGCTGTGATTAAATGCGTTCAACTCTGGTGAAAAAATAACATCTGGAACACAATATAATCTGCTCATCCACTAGATATTTATCATGCCATTTCAGTTGATCAAATGAATTGCTGCTCCCAATAATCTAGATACTATATATGCAGCCCGCACTCCCTCCCTGCCTCTTTCTTTCAGAGACTTTGATGCCAGTCTCTATCTGTGCGAAGAGGCATTTGGCTTGTTGCCATTGGATACATTTGAGCGGTTGGCTGGCACAATGCTGCTCTATCCGTATCTGTGCACCCTCAGTGTGCTGTTCATCTTGCTGCTGCTGGTGGCACTCTCTAATCTCAGGTAAAACTACTGCATCGCTTTCTCTCCGCAGGAAACGCTCATGTGCACTACTGCAATGTGTGCTACGCATTAATGAGACGTGTTTCTGGGAATATAAATATTCTCATAATGTTCACTTTTCTAATTAGAGCACAGACATAGGCTGAAAAATGACCAATAGAGCAGTGATTATGGTTTCATAAACACCTTGTGCACAGGTCATAATGCTAATTTATAATTATAGTTATTAGTCTTTATTAGATGTGCTACATAATAATTGGACTTTAGATGTTTTTTTTTTTTTTTTTTTTTTCCATGAGGGCTTTATTCATTATGGCATTATGTTTAGTTCAAAGCTGATTTGCTGTTGCTTTAAGGGCTGCTTGGTCCTCTTTTTTTGTTCTCATTTCTTATCAGAATCACAGGAGCCCACAAACACCCAGAGGCTTTGCACTACACACACACACACACCACACACACAATCACACACACACACACACACACACACACACACACACGTTTTCATGATTTATGGTGATTTTCCATAGACATAATGGAACTGTATATTCTATCCCCTTACACTAACCCGGCCCCTAAACCTACCCATCACAGAAAACTTTTTGCTTTTTTAAATTTTCAAAAAACACCACTTAGTATGAATTATAAGCTGTTTTCCTCATGTGGGACCAAAAACAGTCCCCGCAAGGACAACAATTTCGGATATTGCCATCTGTGTGCGGACATTCTGTAGGGTTTACCAGGGGAAACACACTAATTAGATAGGCTATTAACCCTTCTGTACATTAAGAATAAACACACACACACAAACTCAGAATAATGCCACTGATCTTAAATGCCTTTAGGTTTTAATGCATGGTTGTATTATTTCTTTTTTTTTTTCCCCATCTTGTTTGATTCCTTATTCTTCATTCCAGCACAAATGGGTCAGGCCAAGCGAGCAGGGAGAAAGAGGACAGGACCTTTAGGATGCGGCCGGATGTCGCTTACAATCTCTTGCACACCGTCTTCTTTGGCCTGCTCGCCTTTTCCACTATGAGGTAAACAACTTTGTAAAAAATGTTAACATTTTGTTGCTTTCATAGCACGTATCTCTTTCCCTCAATGCAAATATTTTCCTTCTGTATTTTCCTCACTCCACCGTCTGTAATTTCATTCCCTGCTGCTGCCGCTATGGTGCATCTCAATTTCACTCTCTTCTCCGCTACCACTTTAATTTCCTCTCCCCCGCACCGCTTCTGCTTTGTGATCTTATTCATCTTATTAGTCCGTTTGATAGTTCATTCGAGATTTTAATGATGAATTAATTATGGTTAAATATTGCGATATCGTTTCATAAAGTTTTGGTTTGGTGTCAGAATAGTAATAGAGTTGAAATGAATGCTATTTCAGTCTTTTGTGTTTGCAATGTGTTGTCTGAGCTTTCTTATAAAATAGAAAACGCCAATAGATTTCTATCTTTGCTGCTGGCAGAATGAAATATTTGTGGACTGGCCATATGTGTGCATTCGCTGCATTTGGGGTCTGTGGAAAGGAGGTGTGGACATTGTATCTGAGAGTCCTCCACTGCAACACTAAAACCATGGTGAGATACTGAGATCTCACACACACACACACACACACACACACACACACACTGCAAATGATACTGGGACATTTATTCACCAGCGTTCAAGAGTTTCGATTTTTTTTACACTCACCAAGGCTGCAATTATTTGATCAGAAAGAAAAAAAAGAAAGAAAATGTTGTTAAATATTATTACAATTTAAAATAACATTTCAATTTTATATACTTTAAAATGTAATTTATTCTTGTGATGTAAAAGCTGATTTTTCAGCATCATTACTCCAGTCTCCAGTGTCACATGATCCTTCAGAAATCATTCTAATATGCTGATTTGCAGCTCAAGAAACATCTCATTCTTTTTATTATTGAAAACAGTTGTGATGCTTCTTTTATAATTTTTTTTTCTGGATTCTTTATGATTTTTTTTTTACTGCATATGCCTATTATTCTTAAATTAATTTGTATAAAATAGTCAGCAAAAGCTTTAAACTTTCAGATTATTTAAATGTAGTGTAGCAATTTTCAGCATTTTATAATAGTGTTTCTTGTTTTTGCTGTAAAGCTCACTGTTGACTTAGTGTTTTACCCCAAAGCATATGACACACTTTGCCCCACTGCTGCCATTTTGGAAAAATATGCTTAATTTAATAATGCATGGCTAGTCTTTAGATATATAGGTAATTTACCAACATATTTACATGAAAATAAATGTATTTTACATTTTATACATGTTCATACTTTACATGGCATGGCATGCTAAACCATTTTAGCATAAAATACTCCTCACTTTTTCCTTAAGGCCGTAAAACAGTTTGCCCAGTCTACCCCCTCTCCCCTATATTCAATACAAGCAATAGCAAAATACACAGGTCTGTAATAGAATCCATTGTATGTTTATAGAAGCACACAAACCAAAGATACACTATGTATGTATAATTGGGAAGCTATAATGCTCAATGCTATAAACTGATATTGAGTTTCAGTGAGGCATGATGTATTTTCTTCTGCATAAATATTCCCATGTCCACGCAACTGAAAATTTCATTTCCCCACTAGGTGGCAATGTAGTTACAGCCCTCGAGCCTAAACAATTACATCCTGTTTCTTCATATTTATGTAGATATTGATCCATTTATGTTATTAACCTGTTTCCACAGATGAGACTGGTCAGGTACTCTGTTCCAATTGTAATTCTGGTGTTTCTTTATTACAAGGTAAGACATTTTCAACTATGCTGTCATGTATCTATTTGCATAAATTGCTAAGCTGCCTAGGTGGCTGTACTCCATAAATAGTCACGCAGGAATCCAAATGCACACAAATGGAATTCATATCCCACTGTGTGTGTTGTTTAGGAGAGTATGGATTCTGCCATGCTTTTTTCTCCATCTGTTAACACAACAGTGGGAATAAGCAATCAGATATGAATTGTGTGAATTTGTGTATATTGATGTTTGTTTATTGTGCTGTTTTGTTGATTATTGTGAGCCATTACAGCAGTCTCACACTTTCTCTCCATATCAATCGAGCTGTCTTTCTGTTGACAGTTCTGGCCCAGAATGATGGAGGAGATTTCTGAACTGAGAGAGTTTTATGACCCAGACACTGTGGAGCTAATGGAGTGGATCAGGTAAAACAGCAGTCATCTTCCTCTTACACGCTACAAGCAAACACTCACAGACAACCATCGAACCTGGGGTCTGTAACCTTAGACCAGCCTCACGAGCCAGCATTGGCATAGTGAGGGGTATTCAATCAATGGCAAGGATAAGAGCGAGTGATTACTATTATAAATTTGAAATTTATTTATTTGTTTATATTAGAAGTGCTGTAGTCTCTCTCATCTGCATGCCAAATTTCCTCTGCAGTAATCCTTCCTCATCACACAATCTGTTTTTATTTAGCTTTATGCTGTATGCTGTGCGCTGTATTAGCTTTATGCGATAGAGCTTGTTCTGGTGTTTTTACACGTAGAATAATAATTCATATAACAGATGTTTCCGCAAGCAGCTTTTTATAATAACTGCTACATGCACATGTCTGTCATGCGTGGTCCTTAATGTTTCTTGCACAAAACAATCGCACTTTAAGGAAAAATGTCTTTTACACCACACGTTAACGCCACATGACATATAACCCAACGACAAACATGACAACACCATGCACATAATTTGGTAAGTGGTAAAAAGCAAAAAAAACGAGTCACTGATTTGTATAATTTATTCATGATGCCATGCATGCTGGGAAACAGAATCTATCATTCTGCACCTGAGAAATCACAGTATATTGTATTTTGTAGGGGGTTAAAAGGGAAAAGTGGCACTTCATATCCATACAATTGCAGATTTCTGGATCAAACAATTATACAATGTCTGTCCAATCCTCTCTATTTCACTCCATTATGAATCGCGAAGGTCCTAAATAAAAATCTGCAGTGAATGCTCTATTAATTCTATAAGATTTGCAGTAGTAAGGCAGCATGTACCTGTGTTTGGAACTAGGCCAGTTTCAAATGGACGTCATGAATTAGACATTAGCTGCTGGAGAGACTTCAGCGGTTGGCAACAGAGGGTTTCATCAATGACACCATTCTTACTGCAAGTAGCAGGCCAAAAAAAAAGACACTTGCTCTTAGTCAAGTTTATATGTGTGAGAAAGAGTGAGATATTTAATCTGCAGTGACACAGGTGATCTCTCCCTGAAGAAAATGCGATTTGTGTCAGGGATTAGTGGGTGAGTTCCCTTGGCTGACGCTGTGGCATTAAGCCGCTTCCACACGCTAATTAACCATCAGATGAAAGAGTTAAGCGGGGATCACTTCACACTTCTGTCTGTGCTTGGCTTGCCAAAGTCTGCACTGTTTTATATGCAGATTACCAGAGATCATCTTCTGCCTAGAAGGGAGGGCAAGCATGAAAAGCATATCGAGGAAAGTAGCAGTATCAGACTCCTTTAACAATGATTGGAACTTACTGCACAATAAACCACATACTGTGGCACAGTGGGAAGAGGGAGGGTGGACAACTACAACTGAAAGTATCGCTGTCAAGCAATCTTTTGATTTGTCTTGAGCTAAAAGCAACACACTAGACACTACGTATGATTTTATAGTGAGTGGTTAAAAGTTCCTATTTCTTCGCTTTTATGTATGCAATTTCCCTTTTTATTTGACAGCTGTGTAGTGTAGAGTGATAGGTGCTGTGCTTCAAAACAGAGTGAGCTGCCTTACTGTTTACTGCCTACATAGGCAGCATCCTCAGGAGTGTTTGATTTGGAATGTTGTACATAGGCAGTACTCTCTGTTATTATAACGCTCCTTGCGTGAAGTACACAGAAGACTTGACTCCAAAAAGGTTTAAAATAGCATGAGAAAGCTATTCGTCAGCATCCGCTTTCATCTCAATGGCTAGAAGTATGCTATTTGAAATCCGCTATCTTTGCTCTTGGCATAATCTTAAGGATTATGGGTATTGTATGCAAATTGAAAATGTACTATCACTTAACAACCTCAGAGCTCATGGTACATCTGTCTTGAGGATTCATATGCTGTAATTGTCTCTGTGGAGAAAATAAATGTGATATTTAGTCTAGATCCTGATTGCTGTGCTCTACCTCGGCTTTAGCTTGTTGTTAAAAGAATAGTTCGCCCCAAAATTATAATATTCCCATAATTTACTCTACCTCAAGCCATCCTAGGTGTATATGACTTTCTTCTTTCAGCCGAACACAATCTGAGTTATATTAAATAATATCCTGCCTCTTCCCAGCTCTGTAATGTCATTGAATAGTGCCTGAGTATTTGAAGCTCCAAAAAAAGCCTCCATCTATCTTTAAAGGAATCCACACGTCTCCAATGGGTTAATTAATGCCTTCCGAAGCAAAGCGATGGGTTTTTATGAGAAAAATATCCATATTTAAAACACTACAATCATTATCTTCTGGCAAAGGCCGTACACCCATTCACGAGAGTCGAGTTCCAGTGGAAGGGTGACCTCTGACCCAACGTAGGACGTAGCTCCTCTTCTCTTATGTCGAAATCCTCCAATGTTTTTCTTTAAAACTACTTGTAGTGTATTCAGTGTGGTTGGAGGAAGAAGAAGACGAGGTCGGCGAAATTGGGACTCGCACTTTATTTCACACACTAATAAAAAGACAACAAAAGGGTGCGCTCGTGCGCGGCCGCCGTGTCAGTACCTCACGGCAATCAGCGAACAGACAGTTTATCTAAACAGACGGTCACAGCTTCAGCTCGTGCAGTCACAAGTTCAGTGCGAGTCCCAGGTCTCTCTCTCCTTCTCACTCTCAGCCGGCAGCTTATATGCAGTCTCCACGCCAATTACTGCAATCAGACACAGGTGTTCGTTATCTGCACTTGACCCACTTACTCACCGCGCGGCTCGCTGGCTTCTCTCCCGCTACAGACTTCGCGGAACCACGCCCCCCTCGCCACATACCCCCACCGCCCGTCTCAGGCCGGGGAGCCGTCCGGCCTGCAGCCTCCCCCCCCCCCCCCCCCCTCCTGGAGAGGAAGTCAGCCACCACCATCTGTGCACCCGGCCTGTGGATCACCTGGAACTTAAAAGGCTGTAAAGCAAGATACCAACGAGTGATCCGCGCGTTGGTATCCTTCATGCGGTGGAGCCACTGCAGGGGAGCGTGGTCCGAACAGAGGGTGAACTCTCGCCCCAGGAGGTAGTAGCGGAGGGTGAGAACGGCCCACCTGATGGCCAGGCACTCTTTTTCAATGGTGCTGTACATCGTCTCTCTCTTAGAGAGCTTGCGACTGATGTACAGCACCGGCCGCTCTACACCCTCCACCTCCTGGGACAGGACCGCGCCCAGCCCCCTGTCCGATGCGTCAGTCTGCAGGATAAAAGGAAGAGAGAAGTCAGGAGCATGCAAAAGCGGGCCGCCACACAGAGCAGCCTTTATCTGGGTAAAGGCCTGCTGGCAGTGCTCCGTCCACTGGACCGTATCTGGCGCTTCCTTTTTAGTTAGATCAGTCAGCGGGCAAGCGAGGTCCGAATAATTAGGCACAAACCTCCTGTAATATCCCGCTAGCCCCAGGAACTGTCTAACCTCCTTCTTGGTCTTAGGTCTCGGGCAGGTCGCAACTGCTGCCGTCTTATCAATTTGGGGACGCACCTGTCCGTGACCCAAGTGGAAACCCAGATACCTTACTTCCACGCGCCCAATTGCACACTTCTTCGGGTTGGCCGTGAGGCCCGCCCTTCTCAGCGTCTTCAGGACAGCCCGCAAATGCTGCATATGACGCTGCCAATCGGTACTATAGATGATAATATCATCCAAGTAGGCAGCGGCATATGCAGCATGCGGCCGGAGAATCTTGTCCATCAGACGCTGGAAGGTCGCTGGAGCCCCGAACAACCCGAAAGGAAGGGTAACAAATTGGTGTAATCCAAACGGCGTCGTGAAAGCTGTTTTTTCTTTGGACATTGGAGACAAGGGGATCTGCCAATAACCCTTTGTTAAGTCCAATGTCGAATAAAAACGAGCCGTGCCCAGCCGATCAAGCAATTCGTCAACCCTGGGCATTGGATAGGCATCAAATTTGGACACCGCGTTCACCTTTCTATAGTCGACACAGAAGCGGATCGAGCCGTCCGTTTTAGGAACTAAGACTATCGGGCTCGCCCAGTCACTGCTCGACTCTTCTATTACCCCCAACTCCAACATAGATTCTAATTCAGTCTGAACTACCTTTTTCTTGTGTTCAGGCAAACGATACGGGCGGCAACGTACCACTACCCCAGGTTCCGTCTCAACGTGGTGCTGAATGAGGTTCGTCCGACCAGGCAGAGGAGAAAACACATCCACAAACTCGGCTTGAATATTTTTCACGTCAGTGAGCTGGGAGGGCGAGAGGTGATCTCCACCAAGAGCCAGCGCGAGAGATTGCGATTTTGTGCTCGCCTCAGGCCCGAGATCCTCCTCTCCACTCACCACCGTCGCCAGCATCACTGACTCTGCCTCAACCCACTTTTTGAGGAGGTTGAGGTGATAGATTTGATGTGCTCCACCTCTGTCTGTACGGGCTACCTCATAGTTAAGATCATTAACTCGCCGTGTGACCTCAAAGGGCCCTTGCCACTTTGCGAGTAATTTAGAGCTGGAAGTAGGGAGTAATACAAGTACCTTATCTCCCGGTGCAAATTGGCGGAGTCTAGTTCCCCTGTTGTAAAGCTGACTCTGTCTGCCCTGGGCCTGTAACAATTTCTCCATTGATAGCCGCCCCAAAGTGTGGAGTTTTGTTCTCAGGTCCAGGACATACTGAATTTCATTCTTAGCAGCGGTCGGTCCGTCCTCCCAAGTCTCTCTAAGAACGTCAAGCACCCCGCGGGGTTGCCGTCCATAGAGGAGCTCGAAGGGGGAAAACCCCGTGGAGGCTTGTGGGACCTCGCGTACAGCGAACAAGAGGGGTTCTAGCCATTTATCCCAATTTTTGGCGTCCTCGTGAACGAACTTACGAATCATGGCCTTCAAAGTGCGATTAAATCTTTCCACTAAGCCATCTGTCTGTGGGTGGTAGACGCTAGTGCGAATCGATTTAATGCCTAACAATTCGTAGAGTTCGCGAATCGTTCGTGACATGAACGCCGTGCCCTGATCAGTGAGAATCTCCTTGGGGATTCCCACTCGGGAGATTAGCGAGAAGAGTGCGCTCGCAACACTTTTAGCCGAAATGTTGCGAAGCGGAACTGCTTCTGGGTATCGCGTTGCGTAGTCTACCATAACCAACGCAAAGCGATGCCCTCGTGCCGACCGCTCTAATGGCCCGATGAGGTCCATACCAATTCTCTCGAAGGGGACCTGCATTAACGGAAGGGGGCACAATGGTGCTTTTGGATTGGCCGGTGGATTCACCAACTGACATTCACGACAAGACGCGCACCACCTGCGCACGTTCTCGTGAATGCCCGGCCAGAAGAACCGGGCCATGAGACGGTTTAGTGTCGCCGCCTGCCCTAAATGCCCGGCCATTGGGTTAGAGTGAGCCGCCTGAAAAAGCATTTCCCGGCGGCTTTTAGGAACCAACAACTGTGTTGTATCTTCTTTTGTCTGGGCGTCTTGGGTCACCCGATACAACCTATCTTTTAAAACAGCAAAATAGGGATAAGAGAGCGGTTGGTCTGGGTGGAGGAGCTGGCCGTCGATGGAGCGGACCTGATTGAAGGCGTTCTTTAGTGTCTCATCCTGGGACTGCTCCAGGGGAAAATCATCGCGCTCGGAGAGAACCGTTCTCTCCAGAGCCCTCTGTTCCCCTGCAGCAGTACCCGTTGGTCCCGGCTCAGCATCCCCCAGCTGAACAACCGCTGTCTTTCCCCTGTTTTGTTTTTTCCAAGAGGCACCCGCTGATAATACCCCCAATAATTCGTTAAAGGCCGGCCAATTCGTTCCCAGAATGAGCGGATGCCGGAGGTGCGGGTTAACGGCCACCTCCACACTATGCTTTTGCCCCCTGAATTGAACTACGACCGACATTAACGGGTATCTCACCACCACCCCGTGCACACACCGCACCTTAACCATGCGGCTGTTATCCAATGCCCCCGGTTGCATCAGACTTTGATGAATGGAGGTTTGGTTACAGCCTGAATCCACCAAAGCCTGATAAGTACCCCCCTTGATACTCACTGGTATCTGGTACAGGCCAGTTTGATCGGGGGCAGCCTGCGGCGCGTCGGGAACCCGGATCAGCGTCCCCACCTCCATAACCGGACACCGATCTACAAAGTGTCGCGGGTCCCCGCAGCGCCAACAGGCCGGCCCAGGCCTCCCCGCCGCTCCAGTGGCAGGAAGCGGATCAAGGAATTGGCGCGGAGAGTGCAGGGCTGCCGGACTCAGGACGGGGTGGTCGGACGTGGCGGGCCCCCTGTGTGGGGCCCGGGACGTAGGGATGGGGTCCGCCGGGGTCCCTGTCCTCCATCTTGGCGCCGGCCGGGGCACCAGCCCCCCGCGAGACCTGGGAAGGGGCACAGGTTTGGGGAGAGAGGGGGTAGCGAGAGAGAGAGAGGGAGAGAGAGAGGCTGATGGAAGGGGTTCGCCGACCCCTGAGCACGCCACCATGTGATCTTCCGCCAGGTGGATGGCCTGGTCCAGCGACGTCGGGCGGTGGCACTGGACCCACTGAGCAGTTTTCTTTGGCAGCTTGGTGACGAACTGCTCCAGTACCACCTTGCTGATGACATCCTCGACGTCGCCTCCGTCGGCCATCAGCCATCTGCGGCAGGAGTCCCGGAGCTGTTGCGCCAGCACGAAGGGTCGGCCAGACTCCTCCAAGCTCAGGGACCGGAACCGCTGTCGATGTTGTTCGGGGGTCCGGCCGACCCGCTGCAAAATGGCGCGCCTCAGATCTTCGTAGACCAGGAGGTTCTGGACTGGCAGTTGGTTTGCGGCTATTTGCGACTCACCAGACAATAACGGGATGAGCCGCATGGGCCAGTCCGATTGGGGCCATCCCCGGGCCTCGGCAGACCTCTCAAACAGGTCCAGGAACGCCTCCGGATCGTCCTGGGGACCCATTTTGTTGAGAGGCAGGGGCGGGGCCGAGGCCGTAGCTGGAGCGGGGACGGCCCGAACCTCCCGGTCGAGCCAGCTCCGGAACAGCTCGCGGTCTTCTTGCTGGCCTTGGAGGAGCATCTGGAAGCGCTGATCTTGCTCCTCTTTTACGGCCAGCAGGGCGTGATGTTGCTCCCGGTGAAGACCCGCGAGCGTCTGGATGAGCTCCGCAAATGGCGTTCCCGGCGGGGTCTGCATGGCGGCGGCAGTCTTCTTCTTCCCGGGTTTCGGCACCAGTGTAGTGTATTCAGTGTGGTTGGAGGAAGAAGACGAGGAGGTCGGCGAAATTGGGACTCGCACTTTATTTCACACACTAATAAAAAGACAACAAAAGGGTGCGCTCGTGCGCGGCCGCCGTGTCAGTACCTCACGGCAATCAGCGAACAGACAGTTTATCTAAACAGACGGTCACAGCTTCAGCTCGTGCAGTCACAAGTTCAGTGCGAGTCCCAGGTCTCTCTCTCCTTCTCACTCTCAGCTGGCAGCTTATATGCAGTCTCCACGCCAATTACTGCAATCAGACACAGGTGTTCGTTATCTGCACTTGACCCACTTACTCACCGCGCGGCTCGCTGGCTTCTCTCCCGCTACAGACTTCGCGGAACCACGCCCCCCTCGCCACACTACTCATTTTAGATTTTGTTTTGCTCTATCCTCTGCTCTTTCGTATTTGTCATTTCTCACCTAAGCTTACGCTGCGCCTATGTCCTACATCATGTTGGGTCAGAGGTCACCCTTCCACCGGAACTCGACTCTCTCGTGAACGCATGTATGGCCGTTGCCGCAAGTCAGTGATTTATTTATTTTTTATTTTTTGGGAGCTTCAGAGACTAGGGAACTATTAAGCCATTGCAAAGCTGGGGAGATCCCGGTTAATAATGCAATATCCTGAAATAGCAGGATATATAACTAGGTTGTAATTAGATTAAAAAAAACATATTGTTACATTGATGCTGAATGAATTATAAGTGTTTCTGTAATCAATAGTCTCTTACTTCATCTTCACTATGAAATTGTGTTTTTTGTTTTTTCATCCAAAAAGCAGTTTCACTCGGATATACATCGCAATAGGGAAGAATAGACTATGTAGGGCTGGACTTGATTTTGTCCATCTGGAATTGATTGGTTCGTAGGATTGTTGTCGTTTGCTAATTGCTTTGATCCCATGTGAGTGACGGTTTTCTGTATTTCACTTGTAGTTGAAATCAAATAATTCAGTCTGAACACAGAAACATGAAAAAGCTGACCATTGTAAACCAAAAAAGAAACAATAGATGGCTCTACCATCTGTGCATTGTACATACTGCTAAGCCCAAAGTATACTACAGTTTATTATGTGAAAGCTTGCGAAAGAAAAGCTGAACGCATAGAATTTCCATGTTTCCTTTTTTTTTTTTTTTTTAAGCGTGCATGAAACAAAAAACCCCTGTCAAGAAAAGCCAGTTCACTCTGTGGCCTAAACGCCTGTGGGCTATTTTATACATGCATGACCAACTCCTGTCTACTTGAATGGGGAAATATACGGTGGCCGAGAGAGCTCAACGTGCTCCATCTGAAGAAAACACCCGCAAATTAAGAAAGGGTTCGTCACTTATTGGGGTCACCTGGAAATGTTTCCGTTGTGGTCTGTGCTATTTACAGCGTGTTTCTGTATTTGGTTGTGTTGTGACTTTTTGCAGCCCGTTTCTGTATTTAGTTGTGTTGTGAGTATTTGTAGCACACATGTGTTGTGAAACCGATGAAGATGTTTTCTTCATTTGTGGGTGTTTTTCTATTTGCTTGTGTTTTCTTCAGTTGCAGCGCGTTGAGCTCTCTCAGCCACCGCAGAAATACAAAAATATCAACTTATTGCCAAACAAGATCAGAAATAAAACATCTGTCCTGTAAATGCTTAAATAACATTAAAAACCTTTATTTTCAGTATGGTCTTAAGTGTGCGTCACAGGAATTGGACTCTTTTACATAGACGGCGGGACTTATTTCACCATATTGCACATATTTCACTTTCCCCCATAATATGAGTGCACTATCTTGGTATACTGAAAACCGTCTTTGGAGCAAACATGGGTGGTTGACACGTGCAGACTATATTTATCTTTTTTCATTGCCTGAATAACTTCAGAAGTTATAACCAATAAAAGTGTATTTGTACTCTTTCAAACTAGAGTTCCTGGTTTCTCTGCCTCACACATGCACTAGTCAGCGGTGTCTATTGTTATCTCCATTCATTTGTTGCTGTTGTTCCGAATATTCTGTTTCTTTTTCAAATGTGAATAAAAGGCCCTGTTCAGGGTTGCCACTTTATAGACCAACTAAAAATGCAAGGTCCTTGCGTGAGCTGAGCATACTGTACCCCAGTACACTTTAGGCTGACGGACGTATTTGGAAAAGTTGTGCCTTTTTTTTTGTGAAAAAAAGGGGTCCCATTAAAAAGGGGTTGGGAACCACCGGGCTAGTACCAGGCACAAACCACCCATGCAAATGCCATCATGATCTCTAACTAACAATCTAGAGCCCACGATATCTGCAGATCAACTGAAAAGGCTTTGCGGGGACGGTGTCATGTGTATGTGTCTTCTCTTCATGAGTGATCAGTGGCCTTTCAGTCGAACCGCATCTGTCCCGTAGATGCAAGCGCGTCCTTTGTCGCGGTTCTGACGCTTTGTCATCACAGTCAGCCTTATCATTGTGAACGTTTCCCTGCCATGTAATTAATTTCTCCCTCTTTTGTTTTGTAGTTTTCTACTGTGCACCCTTTTGTTATAGCCCCCATAAAGGAGTTATTTCTGAATGTTGCCTTGTTGTAAAATAATGAAGATAAATTAGACTTTTGTTTTCTCTGAAGGAAAAACTTTCTCAGCCCCTCCGAGCACAAGTAATTTGTGTTCCCCATCTGAACAAAGACGCATTTTCCTCCTGCTGGTTTCTCTGTTTTTTTATTTTTCTTTTCTTCATGTTTTCGACATCTTCGCTCTCACTTCCACTCTAATTGTCACTCTAGCCACTTTCCATTTTAATTTGATCAAATTAGTGTTTTTTGCTGCTGCTGTAGATGTCTCGATGGAGATGTTGTTGGAGATGTCTCAGTGGAGATATTTCACAAACTCAGCTCTAAGTACTCGCCTTGTTTGAACTCCAGTACAATTTCGTTAATTCACAAACACCACAATATACGCCTCCATACACAAATGAAAGGATAGCTGGCACCATTTCACACTTGCCATTTTTCTTGTTTTACCACTGAGAACTGTTCATTTTGTGTTCCATATAAATTGCTGCTTTTTCCCAGTTGTTGTGGAATCTAACAGGAAGTCTCGGACTCATGATTGCCTGAATTATTGCTCTTTTAAAAACATTTCTGTGGCTTAGTTACAAATAGGTTTACTGGTCCCAAATGACTTGGTTAAGTGACTTCTGAAACCTATAGTGAAATTTCATTTTACTTGAGTTCATTCCCTTTGTGTGCAGATCAATCACCTGACATTTTAAGTTGTTCTCGACCGATCAATCAGTCTATCATCACTCTGTGAACCCCTCTCAGTCAGTTACTCCCTTAGGCCTGCCTCCTTCTCTCTCTCTCTCTCTTAAATAAGTTCTTTGTCTTTCGACACCCAAAGCACCAGCTCTGAACCAGGAAAAGTGGATTGTAAGTAGCACCAAATAATTGCTGGTCTAGAAGTAAGAACCGCTTGCGTCAGGGGCTGGGGGCGGGGTTACTGTGACCAACAAGATGAACAGAAACTTGTGACCACCATTTTTTAAATAGCAGCTAATTCGTAAATACTAGTTCGATTGTAATCTCCGTCTATGCAAATTATGGCATAGACTGATTACGGATTCGGCGTGTTTGGATGCCGATGTAGGTTCGCAAAGCCATTAGCATCAATAGTAACGCAACAACTGCCATTTTTTAAGGAAGGCTTATTCGAGACCGGAGCTGCGGGAGTGTTTGGAGTGCATATGACTCCTTGTGCTTTTGGATCGCTCTCGCAGTGTTTTGATGTCATGTGCCGATCTCTCGATCGCTCTGCGAGAAGCCGATGCATCTCGAACAAGCCTAGTGTGTTTGTGTTTTCCGCTGCCGGGAAACATGAGATGTAAACACTGATGTAAGACCTGGCTCTGTGGTGGCTATCTAGCCTGTGGAAAGGCAAACCGGTTCTTAGAAGGCTCGTCAGTCGAACCAAATCCGAACCGGCACTAGCTCTAGCTCTGAACTTGCACCTGGTTCATGCTGTTGGAAAAGCGTTATCAGATCCCATCCTGATGGAGCGTTATATTTGTAGTGCATCTCATTGTCTGCTCCTTGGCCATCTCAAGGACATTTAAAAGGGTCCTGTTATGCCCTTTCACAAAGTCTTGATTTTATTTTTGGGGTGTATAATATGCTTTCATGCTTGATTGTTCAAAAAACACATTATTTTTCACATATTTTACATTATTACAGCACCCCTGTCCCTATATCTTGCTTGACTGATAAAGCCCGTCCTTCCGAAATATGAAATATGCTTTGATTGGTTAGCCGGCCCAGTGTTTGGACTTTGCAAGCATGGATTTAACAGGAAGTTTCAGAGTGGTATGTTTTGATTATTTTATTTTTGTATACATTTTAGATACAATGTAATACACCATTTAATCATGATATTTGTCGGAAAACTATGTTAATACAAACAGTAATTTTCCTAAGGGGCGATGAACAGTCTTACAAAAGTGAGAGCTTACAAAAGCTACAGTAAACACTACATCAATAGAAAGCACAACTACAAATAATTAGACATACTTACAAGTTGTGATCCATAAATAACAGACTGTCCTGACAAAGTGGGAACTGTTCCGTTTCAGGAGAAGCGTCACCTGCATTGTACACTCTTCTGTAAGCTGTTTTCCGTGAAATGTGCAGCACACAGATAAACGTTGGGGTTAGAATGTTCAGGAACCGTGTTTAAGATTCATTTTAACCACTCTGGTAAGCCTTAGGAAGGTTTAACAAATGAGTTTTGGAAGAGGGATGGACAAAACGGTGTCTCTTTGACATAGCGACAACACTGACTTCTCAAATGCAGCTTTACTAGGCTGCATCCCCTTTTTTTCCATATTCCGTGGGTGGAGATTATTTAAATAAGTGATATGACTTAGCCCAGAAAAATCGCATTGTAGTCCAATCGAGTCGTTCGTTGTAGTTCTTGGAAAGTGGATTCTGTTAAATAAAGTATCTCCCTTTGGAGTGGACTTTGAGCTTTGTAGCCTTGCAGATCTTTTTATGCTCAAACAGCAACATTACAGACGAACTAAAGTTGAAAAATGGAAAAGCATAATAGGACCCCTTTAAGCAAGGCTATATGAACATTTCTGTTTGTCTGCTCACAGTAATTGTGAAAAATTTTACTCCTCCCCCATATCTTATCATGAAGACAAAGGTTACATTTTTAAGAACTTCGCTTTTTGACTACATTTTTAAAAGATTTTTCTTTTAGAGCCTTTCTATATTTCCATCACCTGCCTCTCTCTTCACTTTTGAAGGATTGACATACTTTTTTGTCATTCACCACCCGAAATATTTTTTTTGTGACAATTTATGCTGACAAAATATCAGACCCTTTGAGAAATGGTCTGTGCAGATCTTCCAGAGCACTCATTAGTCTGACTCCGATCAAAAGCAGATACTGATGACAGCCATTTCTAATGAGTGATCGTTTAGACAATTATGTCTGGGTGTATGAATGTGGCTTTGAGAGGTTGTAGTACTGAGACACCATGGTTTAAGCCCATGACATCAAGATATCTCAAGGAACATGACTGACATGTCCAACTGTACTATTCATTTCAGCCTTTAAAATGATTGAGTGCTTAACAAACAACAACTGCCCCAACATAGACAGATTTATTTGTATTTATAAAAGTGGATCAACATAAATCTAATGGGAGGTAAATCAAATTAAAAAATCATTTCTGTCAAAGGAGATGTACTACATGGGTAGACGTCTATGAAGATATGGCTGCACAGGCCACCCTCTATGTCCCACATGTTGGAATATTAATGACGTTAATCAATTTTTATAATGTCAGCAGGGTGCAGCCTAACACAAGCTGACATTTACATAAGATAATATAAATCTGAAATTAAATGTAAATCTGGTAGATGCCATTGCAGTCCCTTGTCAATATGGAGTAATTACATTGAGACCCACAAGAGCAGGAAATGATGCACTGTGGGAGAGGTCAAAGGTCAGTGTAGTTAGAAATTCATTGGTTTCAAACAAAGACATTTCGCCAGTGTAGATTTAAGACCAGGTGAGTCAGAGGTCATTTTGGAAATCCACATTATTTCATTGCAAAACAGAACAAAACCAAAGATCAAACATGTAAACCCAAATACAGTTACACATAGTTATCTCTTACTCTTAACACTAACCTAATGCTCTTAAGTAAAAATATTTACACAATCACTGTGTTCAGGTGATTTTGCAGAATTTGCACAATGTTCAGGTGATTTTAATGTAGCCAAGTCAAGTGCAAAGAGACCATTTAAAGCTAGTTTTACTTTTAACAGCAGCAGCATAATCATTATTATTATTATTATTATTAATGTATTTATTTTACATTTATAAGTAATTGTTTACATTGGACTCGAATCATATGATTCAAATTGATCTTCTCCTATACATTATATACCTTTGAAACTTTCGTCAGTCAATCAATTGAAATTAAGAATTTAACTCCCATTTAAACAATTCAATTCAGAGGTTTAGGATTGTAAACAGACTCTGTACTTTTAAGATTTTATGCAATGCAAACTATTTTTAAGTCTTTTTTTTGCAATAACTGTTGCTTACACATGTATGTTTTCACCACTGAAACCATAAAATGCATGCTATTATGCATGTCGAATAGCAAGAAACCATTTGTCTTTGTTTTGTCATCCCTTTGAAATAATATTAAAGTGGATAGGGCTGTTTAGATGTCATACGGGTGATGAATTGAGTATTTGAAATCCATAACTCTGCTCTATGGTCCCTGTTATTAATGAAGGATAAAACAGAAGTTCCTTTACTCTATTATTAAAGCCTTTTCCTGTGGCAGAAGTGTGAAAAAAGGTTTATAAGGAAGAGGAAGGCCAGTGAGATCATTTTTCTCTGATGAGGTCTGTGGTAATGTAGTCAATCATGTGCTTCTCTGTGGACGATATTTGATAGAAGTGAAGTGAAGTGATTAGTGAAATTAGAATTAGTGGAAAAATGGAGGTGGCTGTGAGAACATTACTTAGGAGTCTTGCCTGAGGTTTATTAGGCCCATTCTTATACAGTGTTTTTCTCATACATAGTTTGATTTAATTTTTTTTGTGAATATTTTGCCATTCCATGATTCTCCTAGGGCCTTGTCAACCCCCCCCCCCCCCACTAAAATAAAATCTTACATTATGCTCTTAATAGACAGAGCAAAACACCTTTATTTATTCCTGGGTCTTTTATGAGTGTTATTAAGGACTGTGGCGAGCAGGACGAGGCTGAGGGACGTGAGAGAACGATGATTTTTAATGAATGACACCAGCGAGAAGCACCGGCCTCGCATCTCTCACGGAGGACCGGAAGCATAAAGCGACGACTGTGAAGATCGAGAGAGGACAGGCCTGTGTTTTATTTGTGTGTTTGTTTTATTTTTGGTAGCCAGCAGGTGTCCGCGTGGGGGTGCTGGCAGTTCCTTTTGTTATTTGTTTATTAAAAATTGTTTAATGTTCGGTGGTTCCCGTCTCCTTCTTCCCCGAACCTTAAACATCGTTACAAGGACCTATTACCAAAGTCTATATTTCCACATTGTTCCAACTTTCCGGGGTTAACCCGGAATTTAATGAATAAATTGGGGTTGAAGGGAACAAATTTGTCTTTTTTATCTTCTTATGTGGCCAGCAATCATAATTAGACCTTAGTTACAGGTCCCATGTAACACATAAACAATGAATAAAATGTGAGTAGGTGCAGCAACACACTTTTTTTCTGATTTTACACGGACTGACCCGTAACTGCTTTTTGTCTTGGCAGATTAGTTCACTTGTTTGAAGCAAAACCTCTCAGGGTTAGGCACCATATCAGTACACTGTAACAAGACAAGATATCTAAAAAATATCTCTATAGACTAGAATGTTTTCAGTGAATTAATTAGAATTTTATTTTGGAATCATGGGAGATCCATCGGTCTGTCTGTCTGTCAATTCAGTGTGTAAACTGCCCTCATTTTCCACACAGTCAGATGTCTCATTTTCCCATCCACATTCCCCACTAGCATCAGAATGTATCATGTATATGTGACCAGATGTTAAGTTTGTCTTAGAAGTGAAGGTCATGGCGAATTATTTAAGCCCGCTAAAATTGGAGCCAATTTTCTTTCTTTCTTTGCTGCTTCAATGCTTTCTTAGTAAACTTTAAGATTGAAAATAGCTGTTAATCACCCAGTGCGAGTGTTTTTGAGTCTGTCCCCCATGTTAACATCTTTCCGTGTGTGGTATGAACGGACAGAGATGGAGCAGGGTGTGTTATTGTACCCCTGTGGGGCGACGAGGAGTTAATTTTAGATTGTGTGTGTTTGTGTAGCACTTAGACTCTTGGCTTAAGTTATTGAACTCAGAGCAAGGTTGTCCTGTAAGGGCCCATGTTCATGGTTGACCCATAATGACCATACTTGATCCTCTGTAATGAAACATTTCAGCCATGGATTCAGTATTTAATCAAACTCATTCCAGACTAGACCAAGATGAAACAATCATATCCTCTGCAGCCTTCAGACACTTTGTCGTTTTTGGCTTGAGCTGCTGCCAACCTTGAAGCAAGATGTCTGTAACAATATTTGGTTTTATTGCCTAAACAGAAATGGGGTGGCACTTTTGAGTGCTTTAGGCAGTTTTTTTTAATCAGTGGTTGTTTTAACTTGTTTTGCTTCGGGACCCAGATTATATTGGGTCGGACATCAAGTGATGACCTAGCACAGTTCCAATTTTTTTTTTTTTGTGAAAAAAGAATGAAACATTGAAATGTATTAATATTAGCATTAACTTTTTTCATTTACTATTATTGATTGACTCACTTTTTTTTTGGTTATATATACAGGTCCTTCTCAAAAAATTAGCATATTGTGATAAAGTTCATTATTTTCCATAATGTAATGATACAAATTAAACTTCCGTATATTTTAGATTAATTGCACAATAACTGAAATATTTCAGGTCTTTTTTTGTATCAATACTGATGATTTTGGCATACAGCTCATGAAAACCCAAAATTCCTATCTCAAAAATTAGCATATTATGAAAAGGTTCTCTGAATCAACTAATTAACTCTAAACACCTGCAAAAGATTCCTGAGGCTTTTCCTGATTCCTGAGAACTCCCAGCCTGTTTCATTACTCAAAACCGCAATCATGGGTAAGACTGCCGACCTGACTGCTGTCCAGAAGGCCATCATTGACACCCTAAAGCAAGAGGATAAGACACAGAAAGAAATTTCTGAACAAATAGGCTGTTCCCAGAGTGTTGTATCAAGGCACCTCAGTGGGAAGTCTGTGGGAAGGAAAAAGTGTGGCAAAAACGCGGCACAACGAGAAGAGGTGACCAGACCCTGAGGAAGATTGTGGAGAAGGACCGATTCCAGACCTTGGGGGACCTGCGGAAGCAGTGGACTGAGTCTGGAGTAGAAACATCCAGCGCCACCGTGCACAGGCGTGTGCAGGAAATGGGCTACAGGTGCCACATTCCCCAGGTCAAGCCACTTTTGAACCAGAAACAGCGGCAGAAGCGCCTGACCTGGGCTACAGAGAAGCAGCACTGGACTGTTTCTCAGTGGTCCAAAGTACTTTTTTCGGATAAAAGCAAATTTGGCATGTCATTCGGAATTCAAGGTGCCAGAGGAAGACTGGGGAGAAGGAAATGCCAAAATGCCTGAAGTCCAGTGTCAAGTACCCACAGTCAATGATGGTCTGGCAGCTGCTGGTGTTGGTCCACTGTGTTTTATCAAGGGCAGGGTCAATGCAGCTAGCTATCAGGAGATTTTGGAGCACTTCATGCTTCCACCTGCTGAAAAGCTTTATGGAGATGAAGATTTCATTTTTCAGCACGACCTGGCACCTGCTCACAGTGCCAAAAGCACTGGTAAATGGCTTACTGACCATGGTATTACTGTGCTCAATTGGCCTGCCAACTCTCCTGACCTGAACCCCATAGAGAATCTGTGGGATATTGTGAAGAGAAAGTTGAGAGACGCAAGACTCAACACTCTGGATGAGCTTAAGAAGCATCCTGGGCCTCCATAACACCTCAGCAGTGCCACAGGCTGATTGCCTCCATGCCACGGCGCATTGAAGCAGTCATTTCTGCTATATATATATATATATTAGGGCTGTCAGTTAAACGCGTTATTAACGGCGTTAACGCAAACCCATTTTAACGGCGTAAATTTTTTTAGCGCGAGATTAACGTTCTTTTTGGCCTAGCAAACTTTGTAGTTTTTTACATGCTTTTGCAACAGGATGCGGCATGCGCGGCGCTGCGCTATGAAACCCATTCATTTCAATCATGATTTCAATGGCTTAAGTTGCGCCGCGCGAGGACGTTTTGTTGCCTTGTCAACCAAAGCGCAAGCACAGTGGCGCGCACGCCACGGTCAAAGTTCGAAATAGTTCAACTTTTGACGCTGCGCATGCTTCGTCCTGTCTGAAAGTTAAACTACAACACCACACCGGATCTAGCTAGACCGAAAACAACAGGCACGCGCACACACTTGTTTGGACTTGCGATCCGGCCAAGGAGAAGTAGCCTGGGTTAACGTTACGTTTTGAGTGGATGACGAGCACGAGACGCCGAAATGGATGGCAATAAGATTCTGAATGGAAAGTTTACTTTTAAAAAGTTGCCAAATGGTTCCATTGACAAGACCAAAGTGTTCTGTGTGTTTTGTCGTTGTGAACTGAGCTATCATCACAGCACGTCCAGTCTGAAATATCACTTGATGGCCACACACACACACACACACACACACACACACACACACACACACACACACACATACAGCTGACGCGAATTCTCCGCCCCCTCGTCAATATCAGGACCTCGTCAGTATTTCTTTAACCCTTTTATTGATGGACAGCGTTACATCGTGTGAGAGATTATTTGCTCCAAGTGAGAATGTTAGTGTGAAATTGAACACAGTATATGCCAAAGTTGTTTTCAATAAAAAAAAAAAAAACATTTGCACAAAGCAAGCCGATCCACTTTTCCATGTTGATGAGCATTAAAATGAGAAAATAATGGGACAAAAAGAAATCAAGAGATATTTCGAATAAATAAAAATGTGCGATTATTTGCGATTAATTGCGATTAAATATTGTAATCGTTTGACAGCACTAATATATATATATATATATATATATATATATATATATATATATAATACTTAATTGCATGCATGCATAATTTACTGTTACTATTATATTATGTATAATTTATAGTTATTACTACAGTAACTACATGTAACATCTGTAGCAAGGACACTGCAAAATAAAGTGTTACCAAATACAGTGCAACCTTTTTTATGATGTTAAAATTCCTTGATGTGAAGTATTTAGATATAAACAGCTTAATGTTTGATTGGTTTCGAAATGTCACTGTAATAATACATCCCACAAATGCCATTGTGGGCAGCTTAGATGTTTATTCTGGTTGCTGATCTATTTCAATTTGGATCACATTTTCTTCTAAAGGTGCAGTAAGTAATTTCTGAGATATGCTGTTGAAAGTGGATTGGACCGAGCACCACAACACTCTTGTAGCCAATCAGCAGTAGGAGGCGTGTCCACTCATGATGGGGGAGGAGAGAGAGAGTGAGCAAGAGGGAGATTTGAAGAAAGGCTGTAGAAAGAGAAATGGCTAAGAAACATTAACAAAAAAAGGTCAGAGGAATATCTGACCTCATGAAGAGCATAAAGTAAAAGTCATAAAGAACAAGAGGTCAGAGGACTATTACTGGAAAAAGAAAGGTTATGGTCAGGCAAGAGCTTTCCAGTGCTGGAGAGACCCAAGTGGATTGGTCTTACACAGAAGTTACATTGTTTCTGCTCCAAACGTGAGTTAGTTTTGCTGTTTCATAGAACCAAGATATGCTCTTGTTGTAATGTTAGCTATAGTAACAGGACAGTTTTGAGTGTTTGTCTGGAGCTGGTGTCCTGCTGGCGACTAACACCCAACTCTTGCTTGTATATACTCTTGTGTTCTATATGTTTCTTTTTAGGTTCTTCCCTGTCGTTCGTTCATCATCTTAGAATTTTTTGTTCTGCTTCAGGAATCCACTTTTGCATTATGTGTTTGTGGATTTTGGGGGACGAGCAATGAAGGGAGGGGTGTGTATGTTTGAGTTGATTTCAAATATCAACAGTGTTTCTCAGACATCTCTTATTGGACCTTTAACTTGATAGATTTATTGATGGTTTTTGAGGATGAGGGCATGTCACAATCTGTTCATGTCAGAATATGAAAAATCTGTCTCTTTTACCAATACAAAATTAATTTTCAATAAAAGATTTGGAAGATGTTTTCTTCTTCTGGAGGCTCCTGTCTGTATTAGACGCTGATAGTCAGGAGTAGAATGTTGAAGCTGAATTTGAAAGGTTATGTTTTGATAAACAGGTGGTCTCTGAAACATCTATCAGGCTATTCAAAAAAACATACAGCTTCAGCACTTCTCTACATGCCATGCACATATATACAATGACAGGAGAAAGATCACATTCAGACAAAGTGCCTTTTTAGCCTGCAATAGATTGCAAAACTAATGTTTCAGACATCAATGATGGGAGTGTACAAATGACTGCGTCCCTCCCTCACTGAACCATTTCACATTTCCCCCTTCACCTGAAATAAATGTCTGCAGATTTACCTTTTCTCATAAATGCCACCACTACACATCTAGTCCCCTTTTGCAATCCCCTGTTCTGATATAGTAGTGAAACTTGAGAAGTGTGGGTTACAGAGCTCTCTCATGTTTATTTATTCTCAACAGATTGAAGACGCCCAAACGGGCAGTGTTTGCAGGCAGCATGCAGCTGTTGGCTGGAATTAAGCTGTGTACGGGAAGAACTTTGACAAACCATCCACACTACGAGGACCAGGCGCTGAGGGAGAGGACCAGGCAGGCAAGTCTCAGCATTGTTATCACTCTTTTCACAATTCAATCCAAGTTCTACAGTGTCCAGGTCCTCAGGGACATGTTTCTGTTTACTTGGTGTCAATACTAAAATTTTGCAACACTAGTCTCTTAGCCCTATCGCCTAACGATTACAGCCCCATTGACTCCCTTTGCCAATGCATTGATGAAGTAAACAATTGGATGTGCAAAAACTTTCTTCAGTTAAACAAAGACAAAACTGAAGTCATTGCGTTTGGAAACAAAGATGAAGTTCTCAAGGTGAACGCTTACCTTCAGTCTAGGGGGTCAAACAACTAAAAATCAAGTCAGGAATCTGGGTGTGTCTCTAGAGTCAGACCTTAGTTTCAGTAGTCATGTCAAAGCAATAACTAAATCAGCATACTATCATCTGAAAAATATTGCAAGAATTAGATGCTTTGTTTCCAGTCAAGACTTAGAGAAACTTGTGCATGCTTTCATCACCAGCAGGGTGGATTATTGTAATGGACTCCTCACTGGCCTTCCTAAGAAGACCATTAGACAGTTGCAGCTCATACAGAACGCTGCTGCCAGGATTCTGAGCAGAACCAGAAAATATGAACACATCACACCAGTCCTCAGGTCTTTACACTGGCTGCCAGTTACATTTAGGATTGATTTAAAAGTATTATTACTGGTATATAAATCATTCAATGGCCTAGGACCTCAATACATTGCAGATATGCTCACTGAATATAAACCCAACAGATCACTCAGATCACTAGGATCACATCAGCTAGAAATACCAAGGGTTCACTCTAAGCATGGTGAGAGTGCTTTTAGCTACTATGCCAGCCATAGCTGGAATCAGCTTCCAGAAGAGATCAGATGTGCTCCTACAGTAGTCACATTCAAATCCAGACTCAAAACACATCTGTTTACCTATGCATTTACTGAATGAGCACTGTGCCACTGCTCGTCCGACTGTTTGTACTGTATTTTATTTAATGTTTTAATTATTCTGATTTCATTTGATTATTTCTGTATTTTATTTTTTATTCTAAACTGTTTTAATTATTCTGATTTCTTTTGATTGTTTTAATTTCTTCTATGTAAAGCACTTTGAATTTACCATTGTGTATGAAATGTGCTATATAGATAAACTTGCCTTGCCTTGCCTTGCTAGTCTAGTGAAGGTTTTTGAGGACACAAGCAGTAATCAAGAGACTATTTTTTTATGATTTTGTAACAGTCACAAAATATATATATATTTTATTTAATATATATTTTCATAAAATATACATAATAATGTTTTGCTTCAGAATTGAACATATGGTCAATATCAAGCGTCCAAGGTCTGCATCAAAAAATTAACAACTTATCACAACCATATGAGCAAAGAATCAAATCTTTTATTTTGTATTCAAGCCTCATTATGAAAATTTAATTAAATGAAGCAGCAATAAATCAGTGTGGAAAAAAAGATAGTAACACTAAAAAAGTCTTCAGATACAGATAAGGAATTAAAGCATTGAAGTCTGTAAGTGTGTACCTTAACAAATCAGTTGATAATCTTAATGATGAGATTACAAATGGACCGCATCAAGAAGATCATGAGCAAATGGTTCATAAATCCTCTTTAAGAGCTTTCTTAATGACATATGCACTTGGCTTCATCAGCAGAAGTGTGAATGGCATAATTCGTTTAATTTAATTATGTTTTTCATAGGGGTGTGGAAGTTGACACATCAGTAGGCGTCTTTATGAAGTGAAATAAACTCCACAGCACTGCTGTTACATGTGTCATTACTTTTGTTTCATGGTGTATAAAAGAAAAACATTTATAACATTCTGATTAAAAAGTAAAATGTACACTGACTCAAATCTGTCAAATCTCAAAACTGTTCTGAGCTGTAATTCGGATTGTATCAGCTGTCTCTCTCTTCCGTTTCTGTCTGAAAGAAACCAAGTCTTGTTTCCTTTGTCTTGACTACCGGAGATTTGTCTGTAGCAGAGGTCCATTTTGTGAGGCAGTATGTTGAGGTTAATTGTCAGAGGAGGATTTGTTCATTCTCACATTTGTTTATGAGTGTGGAGGAAGAAAATATGGATCTGAACAGTTGGTGGAAGACCAGACTCCTGCTCTAGTGTTCAGTCTAGTCTTCATTCAGTGTTGATGAGAATTGATCTAACCAGAAGGAGCCAAATTACCCATAAAATCAGTATATTAAAGCAGAGGTTCTCCAACTGAAGGCATGCAGAGAGGTTGCAAGGGTGTGTGTGGCGGACTTTAAAATGAGGAGGCAGTCCTCTCTGGGTTTAGGTTATATTAGTCCGACATAAATTCATATACTAGTTCAATTAGATGTTTACACTGTTTCCAGATTTACCTTACCTTATTGTACCCTTATTTATGTTATAATCAAGACGCAACCTATGATATTTTTGTATGTTTATATTAACATACCATTGAGTGAAACTTGTCATGTTGTTTCATAAATAACAACTAAGGATGTGCTCAAATCCAATTCAAGCAATTCAATTTCAAAATATATATAAAAAAACCTTTAGATGCTGTCAATCTGTGTTCTTGTTTGATAACATCAACCTTGTCATTTTGTCTGTTTTTCAAAGATGTTTTTACTTTAAATCAAAGTTTGTAATGTTGTGATTCACCTTGCAGCTTTTTAGTTTGGTTCATGGTTTTTAACTCTTTCATGAAATAATTTTTTTTTATTTATTTTTTTAATACTTGCATAACCAAGACCGCTGAAAACTGTGGCCTGTGTACTCATCTGCTACGGCACTGGATTGGAGATGCTTTTCTCTGTGTTGTACATGGGCTCCGCAAGCTATTTTTTAAAACAAAAATAGGATCAAATGTAGGGCTTCCCCCGACTAAAGATTTTTCTAGTCATTCATTTAGCCATTAGTTGACTAATGGGGGAGACATTGTTTATTAACAACATTTAAAAAGACGAGGATAAAGTGGTTGCAAAGATGAAGTTGACAATGCTGACTCGCCATCTCCCCAGTAGGCCTATAGTGTGGATTCGCCTTTGAGAGACGTGCAACTTTCATACAGATTACATACAGAGTATTTTTATTTTATTTTTTTCGATTTGAAACCGTCCATTTAAAAGTAGACATTTCAAGCTTTCTATATAGGCCCTATGTTTGTGAGGCAAGTAGCTTATATGCTGAGTTTCGCCATTTTTTTTTAATGCGCTTCAATCATTTCTTTGCGTCAATTATTTGCTTTAAAAAGTCTTTTAAAATGTCAATGACGTCATCGTATGAACATATCTTCAATGATTTTCATTTTTTCCTACACTGGCTTCGTCACTGATCGTTTCATGTTTAATTTCAATTCATATTGGCCAAAGTGATATCCAAGTTGTTGAGTTAGTAATTACTCCATTCATTTCCACCAATTTGACCCATTCAGGGTGATTTGAAGACCTGTTGCAAGCATGAGAAACAGGTTTTATCACATTGACAGAATGACAACATGATCATCTAATCTCAGTGTGATGAAAGCAGCTCCTGAAACACAATGAGCTGAAGGAGACAAATGCATACTGCTTTGAACATTATTGTTTTTCTCATTTTGTAATATTTGCATTATTCATACAATGCTGATTATTTTCTCATCCGGCATTGCTGATGAGGCAATGATGAGGAGATGAGGCCTCCTTTGAGAAAATGCAACACATTTTTATATCCATACAGAAAAGGTTTATAAAATATTCATTTACATTTTGTCATGGAAAATTACCCATAAATACATTTTCATAACATATTTGCTAATATGATGTATTCATAATTAATTTTTCCAATATTTTTTCAAAGGCTTATTAGGTTTGCATTTCTTGGAACAGTAATTTTGTTTGTTGGGTTGCCATGGGTTTCATCAGAGCATTCTGTTCTCTTCACTGTACGGTATGAATCTGTGGCTCATGAGGAAATGAGTTTTAGTTTTGATAGTTTGTCAACATCAGCTTATAAAAAGGGCACCGAAACCCTACAACCGGGCTTACAGCAGCCATCTTGGCATGTTGAACCACTGTCTGCATGATATATGGAGATGTCATACCTAATCATGGCGTCTTCAATTATGCTGCCTTTTGCTCCATTCATTGAAATACTGCAAGTATGTTTTTGTGGTTTGTGAAACTGCGTATGGACTACTGTGACATTTGTTTCTGCTTGCTTGGCGGATCTGTTTTTCTGCTTGTTATGTCACAACAGTGGTATGAAAATGTCTAACATATGTTTAAATTCCCTCTTTATATGCACAAACACTTGATAGCACATTTTAATACCTGTTAACTGCAAGCTTGAGAACCTCTGCAATAAAGCAAGGACCTTACAGTTTATCATAGTGAGATTCCTGCAGATCAATGACTTAATTAGCATAAGTCCCCCAAACCACTTGTCCAATGTCCTGTTATTCTTCACTTAGAGACTATCGTACCATAAATCTGCAATGAATCTTTTACATCTAAGCCTTTTCCTGTTTTGTTGCAGGTATATCAGGTCTATGCGCGTCAGTCTGCTGAGGAGGTTCATAAAGTGCTCAGTTCGGTTGGAGCGGACTTCACCGTGCTGGAGGACAGCATCTGCTACGAGCGCAGGCACAGCCGTGGCTGTAGGCTGAGGGACCTGCTCGACCTGGCAAACGGTCATGTAGGTCACACACACAGCATCTCCAGTTCATGCCCACACACACCACGCTTGTTCCATTTCAGTGAAAGTTTCTCTGCAAGAACCAGAGATTTTTTTTCCGAGCAGCTAAACTTTGCCCTTTACCGAATTCTTCACGTGGATGTAAACAAATATAATTTGGTTTAGACACTAGGCTCACTTGTCTTGCTTTGATTTATTTTTGTCTTGGAAATCGTTTGGGCTCTCCGAGGTGTTTTCATTTCTTACATAAAATTTCAGTAACTGTTTTGTGTAAAGTTGATGCTTACATTTTTCATTTTGTCACATAATCTTGTTTTCACTCACCCACAGCTTTTAGTTTTTAAATACTGCTTCACCCTGTGTGCAATCTAGCTTAAGTGACTTTTTTTTCCACTTGGGTAGCTTGATTGTTCTGTAGTTGATTATAGTTGTGCATAATATCTGACAAAAGCAAAATTTCCAACTTCTAAGCTTCAGCACTTTATATTTGTGTCTGTGCACACGTCAGCTTAATGAAAAAATCATATCTTCCACATCCTAGCAAAGAGCTCTGGCTGAAAATATCTTGTCAGCAGTTGTCATTCATGTGTCTGAGGTGAATGCCATGCCTTTGAAAGATCTCACAGAAGTTGCCTCACTTGCTCCTCTTGATCCGACTTCGAGCAGTCAATGAAAGAGTCTCGCTCACTTACCCGTTTGATGCAGCCCGACTCCTTCCTTCAGGCTGCCTCCAGCAGTTTGAATAAGATTCACTCTTGTACCATGTTCTGTGTGCGTATGTTATTTTAACCTTGATTTAATCTGTCTGGTTTAATTAAACCTTGCTAATTGCAGACAGAATTAGCCAGGAAGCTGTGTATATGCAATACCGATGGCCCAGAAACAGCCATGTGTTGTGTGGGATATTCTTTTTTTTCTCTCTGATCTCTCCCATGGGTGGCAGTTCTTTCTATCTCTGGGTGCTTAAATGATCTCACAACAGCATTTCAAGGCCTTTCTGTTAATTTGGGAATATATCTCAAAGTAAATGTTTAAAAAAACCTCGGGGCACAATTTCTCTAAGATTTCAAAGATAAAGAAGTGGAATGCTCTTTAAAAGGAGACTTCTGAGACTCCTCTTCATCTGAGAATCCGTTCTAAAATTTTCACTGTAAAAAAACAAACAAAAAAACATCTTCTAGAAAAGCACCACCATTTCAAGATTGTGCATGTGTGTTTGTTACAGATCATGGATGGCCCAGGTGAAAACGAGCCGGACCTCATCCCGGCGTCACATCCACGGTTTTGCGAGGCCATTAAGACTGACACTCCTCCGTATTCTACCCTCTTCACACGAGTGTTCAAAAACAAGACCTTTCACGTGTACAAACTCAAGAAACTCAAGAAGAAAAACAAAGCTGAAAGCAGTCTGTAGTGCTCGTTCCTCAACAGCAGTCACCCACCTTCACTGGATGACTGAACGCCCCATCTGGAATGTTCAATGAGTGTGTGATAGTAGCAGGTGTGTAGGTGTGTGAGCGGCCGTGTGCTTGAGAGATGCCGTGTGCTTGAGAGATGCCTGATTGAGCCAGCACACATTAGATTTGGTGCGTGTGTGTGTTTAAATCTTCTGTGAGCCGGCGGTCTGCCGCAACAGGAGCTCAAGTTCAACGCGGAGAGAAAGGAAGAAAATCCCTTTCCCACAGTGTGTCGCACTCCCTCGTGCGCTCTCTGTTCATCGCTTCGCTTTTGACACGTGCCCTTTCACTAAGCTCACATATATGAAACGAAATTCATATGCCAAAAGAACCAAAAAAGCTGTTTTTGGTCACTCTTACAACAACAAATCTGAACGATCAGCCTTAATCATGGGTGTAGAGGAAGTGCCATACATTTTCATCATGAGAACACATTTTCTGTAAGAATAAATCGTGTCACAAATTTACTATTTAATTAGGGAGCTAGTAATAGTTAATCATTTCGTTTTCATTAAACATTAATTTTTTTTAGTTTAAATTAGGTTTTTATTCCTAGATTTCCTGTGTGACCTCAGACTTTTGGACTCCACTGTTTATGCTTCGTGCTTTAGTTGTGTAAGTAGGAGGTGATCACTTTGGCGCTATAGATGGTAAAAGGTTTCGAGATTACACATTGTAAACCAATTTACAGGGACATTAAATGTAGTATGTTTTTTAGGATGAAGTATTCATGAAAGTTAGAAATGTCCCATGGAATTTCCTTAATCCACCATTGTGAAGTTGTTTTTAATGTGTTTGGTTGAGATATTCACAGTTTCGCAGTCTTTTTAAAACAGAGTTAATTGAATGGTCAACAATGTTATGATATGATTTTGTTCTCTCTCAAGTTCTAAATGAAGCCTTTAGTGTATGAAAGTGCCTTTCCATTTTTGGATAAGCACTGCTGCACTAACGATTCATGCATTCAAACGACCTTCAAATGAGTGGCCTCAAGTGCTACAAAAATGTACCTACCTTCGTTCTTTGCTGCTGTTTTCTTTCTTTTCAGAATGTTAGCTGAATATCTTTGTACAGAGATGCTCCGGGTGGTACAAAGCAGTTTTGAATCTCTTTAAAGTGTTTAAAGATAAACATGGCTTTTTTTCCCCCTGAAAATTCGGTTTATAACACGAGGGCTCCTCTGTGACGTTGTGCTATTGTATTATAATGTGGTGAAACAGCTATTGTTACATTACCTGTCAAGACCGTTGACACATAGAAACGTTGTGTGAAGCAAAGGTTTGTCACAACACTGTCCCTCAGGAGATGATCTTGATGCAGCTGTGTGCTTTGATTTCATATGCTGACATTGTTTAACTGTAAGAGTTCTTCGGTACGGTTTATTGCACTAATTTGTTACTGTGGTATTTCACGCAGATGGATTGTTTTCATTTGTGTCAAAAGTGTTGATTTGTCTTTGGATGTTCAGTGTACATTTACATTTTTGTATTAAAGCAAATTTGTATGTTGAATGCTTCAGATTTCTGCAACTGTGAAAGGATTTCTCTCATTTGAAGCCAAATCACAAAGGCATTTTGATAGATGCAGGTCAGATTTGAGGTCGCTCTCATTTCATGTTTTGCATTATCCACAACTAATTACAGCTGTTTCCATATAATAAATAGGCCATATATTCCTGAAGAAACTTACAGCAGATTAAATTAAAACCCCACTGTTTCATTTGAATATAGCAGTATTTAGTAGTAAAGTTCAAGTATAATCGAACAGAAGAACTCCATTTATTAAAGAAAAAAGATAAGCAATTTAAAGGATGCAAATACAAAACGCCAACATACCTTTACCAACTCAAAAAAATATTAAATAATACATGAAAAAAAGCTTTAGATTCATTTATATATTTTTAAAAAGCAGTTTTGATATGCACAAATGAGGTAAAAACATTGTTTCACAAAATAGAGTACTGTATATATTTACCACACAAACAAACAGGTGGCCTTGGTTCAAAATCGAAGAGGAATAGGTTTTATAACTTAAGATAAGGAATTCTGTGATTCAAAGACAGAGCCCAATGGTGCTTCATTCATTATTACTCTCACCTCACGCTGTATCCTTCCCAATCCCCTTATAAGGATGACTCTAAGCGCCAATCCTGTTGGCCTCTTTTTAACTCTATAAAATAGCAAGCATTGCATTTCCAGCTATATTTCTTAGCTTTAGCTTTAACCTTTATTTTTATACTCTTGTTGCTGCCTTTGGAAATGTTGGCACTTTTTGAGATCCGTAATAAGAGTGACGACTTCTCCATCGAGTTTTCCAACTCCCATGATCCTTTGGTTCACAGCATGACAGTGAGCAATCAGTTCACATTAGGATTAGCACTCTGATGTCTTTTAACACACTCCTACTCGCTCCACTCTCCACAGCCAGCCTGTCATGCTCCACATACGGCATTCTCCAGGAAAAAAATATAAATAAATAACTGAAATGATAAAAGGAGGGCAAAAAACATTGCCTTAAAATGCATAAAATACAAGGTTGGCATTTGAGGCCTCACGGGGGGAGACTTTTAGTTATTCCATTTGCACACACAAACTTGCCTTGCCTTTCCTTTACCCCATGCAGCCTCACCACATGCATTCACAAGCCCATTAAACATGTTACATGAGAGGCGCTCAGGGTCTGGAATCGCTGGTTCCCCACTCCCTGAATGCACCTGGTGCCGAGGCTCATCTCTTTACTGCAGCGCAGAATAATGTGATGGGATACAAGTAGTTATTTATAGTAGAACAAGAAATGGCGGTCGGGTAAGCTGGTTTGGTTAATAACACAATACTTTTGAAAGGAAGCAAACTGGAATGTAAGCTCATTCTGGAGCTATACGCTCCTCCAGCAGAGCTCGATATCATCTTTGAGGTGATCAAATGGAATGACACACACATTCGTTTGTCTTAATGGCTATCTTTTAGTTTGGCAGACTCTGATTGCTACCGCTCAAAGCGCGAGAGCCAAGAGTTTTCGAAAGTTTTCAGCTACAGAAATCTTCCATCTCATGCCAGCCACTCAACCTTGTCCCTCAGTCACATTTGTATTCCAGCCGCTCCTTTTTGGCTAGAAAAAGAGAGCACAATTTGTATTCCCAAGGAATGTCTCCTAAAATGCCAGACAATAAGGTTGCTTTCTGTTTCATTTTCCTCAGTGTTTTTCACACATCTTCAGTTTATTATTGGTCTTTTTTTCCTGCAGACTGCCTCTTTCATCCTCGCATCGCAATAGAATCTAAGCGGAGGGTTGAGCAAATAGAAAAAAAATAAACTGTATCTGAGTATGAAGTTATGATTGATGAACACAAGTGGCCACCCTGACAGAACAAGCAGTGAAATGATTTCAGAAAGCGGCCCGTGAAGGAGGAGGACAAACCCCTTTCTTGTCGCATCCGAGCATGGCAGTTTATTTTTCTTCCCGTCTTTCTTTTCTTTTAAAGAACACATAGACCATACAGACATATAGAATGGAATATCAGGAAAGATCTGAGTGAAGCACGTCCGAGGCGCTCCGCCAATGTTGGACACAAAGATAACAAATGGTTCCACTAAAATCATTGTCATCCGCAAATAACTTCAATAAAGATGCCCGTTCTGGGCTTAAAAATTGCCATGACCACAATTTGCTGTGTCCTGGATTAGTATTTTCCATTTGCTGCTCATTGAGAGTACCAAATGCCACCCGGCTCTGTACGCAGAGGGAGTGTCTTGCATGAAGTTATACATCCAGAGCAAGCCGAAGCGTAGGAATTTTCGGCATAAGAGAAATCCCTCTGGTTTTTAAACAAGTCTTTAGTGGTCTCCATCCTCTCCTCATGCTGCAAGAACTCTTCCCGGCAGTTCCTTAGAGGTCGCTGCCCTCGGCCCGCTCGTAGAGGGCTTTCAGCTTCTCGAAGCGCGGCCCCCACTCTTTCAAACACTCTTGACCCGCTGCCGTTCCCTCTTCCAGCCCAGCGGAGCTGAAGGAACTCAGTGACCCGGCCAGCGAGCCGCCCCCCTCCGTGGAGAAGACCTGCAGGGAGTCGAAAGGTGCCGTTTCCGGGTGCTGGTCGGCATCACGGATAATTTCACACAGGTAGCGCGCCAGGTCCTGGCTGGAGAACGACAGGCTTTTGCGGGCCAGCTGGGCCGTTCGACTGGGATTTGCAGTTTGCCCTTGAGCCGGAGAGTGGCAGGGGGGGACGTCCCTGCGGATGGAGGTGGCTCCCGAGGATATGGAGGAGGTGGTGGTGGCTGTACCTGCTCTGGAGGGGGGGTCAGGCTGGCAAAAGTGTTGCTGTTGGGAGGGGGGATGGTGGTGTATGGCTCGCGATCGGCTGTACTGCACAGACTGGGCCGGGCTGGGCTGCAGGGACTTCTGGAGCTCTGCCATGTCATAGGCATTCTGAAGGAGAGCGGGATAGAGAGAGAGGAAATTAAATGCATAAAGAGCTGACAAATAACAAGATCATTAGCTTTACATAATGTGCCATTACGTTCAGGAACTGGTGTAATAACAACCTCTATCACAAACACTACTACGACTAATAAGACAGAGCTCACTGACAAAATAAGCAGCTTGTCTGTACTTCTACATCACGTAATTTATTATCCCCAAACTGTTAATGGCATTAATCCGGATTCAAGCTGATAACACCGCGTTCAGATTAACACCTTTGTGCACGTCTTCCTGCACCTGAGAGGAAGAATCCTGACAGACGCAGTGAAGAGCACACACTCAGTCAACACAACAAAACGTGACACTGGTCTCCTTTTCCCATTGAACATTAACATTAATCCCATTTCACGAGGATGATTCTCCTCGTTACTAAGCGGTGCAGCTCTCGGGGGAGGAAGAAAAACATTTAATGCTTCTTGAGGAAAAAATAGACGAAGAGAAGAGGAGGAATAGAGACAGAGAGGGAGGTGTGGGTGACACGGGTGTGGGTGTAATTGATTACACGATAAGGGAGATGTGCGAAGTTTCATCAGATGGAGAGGATCAGAGCACCACGATGCATCTGATAATAATGTAACAGGATTCCACACACACAGATATGAGAATGAAAGATCCTGCAACACATCTACACCCACATACTTCAGATAGATCAGAGGAGCAGGCAGTTACCTGTAGTGGTCCTCAAAATAAAAAGCCACATATTGTACAAAATAAGTCGTCACACTTTCCCTCAGCACTCAGTGAAGCCACTTGTCATCAGCATCAGAGTGCATTTTTTAAATGTTAGAGGTTGTCATAGAGACAAACTGACAAGTGCGAATTCGCTGCGAAAGGGCGTCATGACAACCTGCACAAGTTGTCATAGTAACTTTGAGCGCTCAGTTGTCCTCATTTTGTCAGATTCTCTGACCTGTGATCTGAAATAAATTTTAAAACAGAAGTCAGGAGCTCACCTGATCCTCCTCCCCGCCGCCCTCCTCGTCGTAGTTGAGCACGTTCTCTCGGATGTCCTCCCAGCCGTCATGGTGCGCAGACACGTGATATACTCCCTCCTTCAGACCCTTATAGCTCCGCCAGCGCGTGTACAGGAAAATCCCCAACAGCAGCACTACGGAGGCACAAGAAGTGGTTGAAAATTACTCTGAGTGCTGAACAAGGATCACTTTAACCTATTACAATTTACAGGAACACTGACCCTATTCCCTGATCAGTGTGAACTACTTTTAAGTGAGCTGGGCTGTGGGACTAAGGTGGCTTGATGTCAATGTGATGACTTCACAGAGATGGCTTGGAATTGCCACAGACACATTATTCCAGAGAGCGCTTAGGCTCGTGTGAAGTATAGCTCTCTGAATCAATCCTGTTTGGCACCACTCTGACCTTTAGAGTATATTATCTTGCTATCGAATGCCCAATACATTTCAATCTGCCAACACTCCATTCTCTCTCTCCATTTGATTCAGAAAGATTTTCTCTATTTACCTTTTTTTGTGCGCTTGCCTTTTGTGCGTTTATCTCTATCGCTCTTTCAATCTTCAGACCTTTTGAGATTTCCCTTCCTTCTATTGCTTCCACTTTATACCTCTGCAGGGATAATATGCGTCTTTTGCAACGTGTTTTAAGGTCGACCCTGTAATTAATTACAGGTTTAAATGTTCATGTCAAAGACATGAGAACCTGACAAGTGGTTAAGGGACCATAAAGAGGCAGAGAAAAGCACTGTGTGGTAGAAGGTGTCATAATGGCTGTGTTTGAGCTTGACAGCTGCTTTTGGTTTAATCTAAAGGATTCCACAAATCCATACGATACCTCTTAAAAGACTGAAAATTGCACTCAGACATCCCACAATCTCAATCCTCGTCAATAATCTCGCTATAAACAAAATATCTGCTCTTTTAAAAGATCTGTCATGCCTTGTCACTACCAAAGAAAGGCAGATGTTTTCAGTTTAATTCTGTCCTTGAATCAGTACAATGAGCTGAGTTCAATAAGTGAGGCTGCAGAGTCTTTGTAATCAAATGCACCCTTTCTAAAAGCAGTAACTACTGGGTGAAATTTCTCATTTGCAAACAGAAAAGAAACCTTGGTGAAGGAAGACCATTTCTGTTCTGACATATGGCATGTGTTGCTGCATAGTTCTGGTGTTTTGTCAAGCTTTGTAGAAGACGATGACAAGATGTGCAGAAAGCCATACGGAGTGTGTCTATCCAACTGAGATCATCTGCGAAAAAGAAATGTCTTCAGACAACTGTGACATACTGTATGTGTGATATACAGAACGTGTGTAAAAACATGGAAAATAAGTGACAAAAAATGCTTTGCAAGACCATTATTAAACTGTCTGCCTGGCCAGGAATGTCCAATGTAAAATGCTGAAATTATATCATTTAATCCCTTATTCATTGTCAAAGGTGACTCATTTAATTGCCATTTCAGTCTAAAAATGGTTGTCTTCATTAATATGGCTAAAAAATGACCTAAATGCCACTGTGCTCCCTCTCAGTCTATTTCTGTCTCTCCAACAGTGTAACTTTTCACAGTGATTTTTAAATGCATCTTGTGTGGTTGATATTGAGTGAAAAACTTCTTCATCTGATTCCAGACAAGGCTTCTGTCTCTTGGCTGCCTGTTTCATCGATCACATGACCCTCCAATCTGACCCCTCAGACCCCTTTCAGGACACTCAAGACCAGCCCGGCATCCTAATCTCCAAAGTGAAGACGATAAACACTGCTCTGTAGAAGGACATTCAGACATTTCGCTTCTGCTATAGAAATAAAACAAAGCTCAAACAAAATCAGACCTTTAACCAGTGGAGATTTTTCTTCTTCTTCAAGCGCTTCACAGATAGCAAAGAGTTAATAGAGCTGTTCAAATCAAGGTTTCTGCTAAACACTGGAACAAAACTCATAAATGATGATTTCTCATGGTCATTACATTTATTGTGTTTCTTAAGGAAAACACAATAAATCAATGCCTGGACAACACATTTGGTTTAATTAAATGAAACACATTGTTCATCCATTTAATGTATGTGATTATTAATTTAATAGCATTGACACTCTCTAAAAGAAGCCCTGTATTTCTTTTTCAATACAAGAAAACACAAAGAATGAGAAAGCAGGGAAGGCAAGAGGAAGAGAAGAAAAGATAAATCAGTGAGCATTAAAAATTAGTTATAGTAACTTCGTGTCAACTTACAGTACTCTCAGTAGAGTATTAGTAGACTGTACGCTTAATATCTACTAACACGTTGATGGTCACCAATGTCCCTTAGAAAGTCTTTGTGGTCCTCCAACAGACAAACTAAGTTGCATAGTAACTTTGCAACTACATCAACTCCTTCTACTAACCTGAACCCCAACAGTCTACTAATACTCTAATGAGTTAGTTGACATGTAGTTGCAAAGTTACTTATAGTTAGTAGAATGTCTAAAGTAGACCATCGAAATAAAGTGTAAACCGTAATTTGTAATAAAGATTGTACCTACTGTACATATAATAATCAGCGTCACTTTGACAAAGTGGGTTGTAAATGTTCCGTCAAGCTCTATTTATATATGTCAGTTAAAACAGAAAAAGAGTGTGCACTAGGAGTGTAACGCTTAGTATTTTAATGACTTGGTCTTTCTATATGATCACACCTGAGACACATTAGTATGAAGTAGATAATGCTAAACTAAAGAATATACAGATCCATATCCGAAAACAAAATACGTTATACTAAATCCTCACCTTCACACTCACAATTCAGTAACCAATTTCAAGAAAAAAGCAGACACTCTCCACCTTCAAATGCTTCAAATCAATATGACACTGACATTTACCGCTATCCTCACATGGAATAATCTACACATATAAAGATAATAATAAAGATTACATACTATTGCACAAACACACGCACACACCTCCATTTTGCAGCTTGGCTTCAAGTGCCCTGGAGCCTCAACAGAAGATCAAATAATAACAAAATCCAGCATGTTTGCACTGACATGACCGTGAGTGAATATGTGGGTCTGGGTTTGCCTACATCATGGGTTAACAGTCACCACAATGATAGGGTAACACTTTACTTTGATGGTCCCTTTTGAACATTCTGGTGACTATACGTAACTTTGCAACTACATGTCAACTAACTCTCATTAGAGTATTAGTGTACTGTCTGCTTAATATCTGATAACTTTTTATAGTGATGGTCCTCCAACAGACAGTCTACTGACTAAAAGTAACAATGCAACTACAAGTCAACTTATTCTAACCCTACCAGTCTACTAATACTCTACTAACACTCTAATGAGAGTTAGTAGACATGTAGGTGCAACGTTACTTATAGTCAACAGAATGTGTTAAAGGGACCATCCAAATTAAGTGAAACCAACAAATGTTTATGTGTTTTCTCCATTATCTCTAGACTTGTGGGGAAAAACAGATCACTGTTGTTCATCTGCATCTTAAACTGTTCATCTTCAAAAGTTCTGTTTCATTTAATTTAGAAGTCAGACTGCTTATCAATTCAAAACGGAAATTAGTTTGTCTATATTTTCAGTTAGACTTAAATATACTGGACAGTAATTTAAAATATAAAACACAATGCAAGGTCACAGCAATCAATTTGCTGTGAGTAATTTTATGGTACCGAGATAATTTGGGTTAATAAATTGCACTCGGTATTTAAGACATGGCACTTTACTTTCATTAAAACATGACAGTTGGATTCAAGTGGCTAATTGAACAAATGGCTTGCATTATGACTTTTCTTCAAACCGTGGTTAAAATACTAATGAGAAATGTTCCCTTTTCCCTGCAATGTAATGCAATGTAGTCTCACATAAAGTCCATGCTCTGACATGTCAGATCTGTGCTTTTAAACACCCAAAATGACAAGTGTAATGTAAATTATATACACTTTATGACAGAACATTCTGTCATGAAAGGGTTAATGATTGGGAACATGAATATGTGAAAAGAAAAAGTCTAATCACATTTAGTTGATTGAAAAAAATACAGAAGTCCTGAGATCCACATGTAGGTATAAAAAGGACTTATGAGGCATATTTTTAATCTCAGAGCAAATATCACCAAAATGCATGGAAAATGAAGCTGGAGATGCTGACACTTTACCGAGAGTCTCTTAACTGAAAGAAACGTTTTCACACAGACATTAAAAAAACGATCCCATGAGAGTCACAAAGAGCGAGAGATTGTCAAAGAGCACTATCTACCATATTCATTCAAGTCCATCTTTTGATGTTATGATGGGTGGTTATTCCCGCAGGTGAGCATCTACACTGAGTGAATGTCAAATCTGCATATCAGCTTTGCTGTAGTTAAACACTTGACAATCCAGGTGTAATAGAGGACAAGTGATGCCTCTCCACACTGGTGAACCACAAGTACAAATAGCAATTTGTTTTTATATATATATATATATATATATAAAATATATATATATATATACTGTATATAAAATATATTATTATGGTTCTATAAAAAAGAGCATGATGTATACCCCTATATAGATGTATGACTTTTTCAGTCTTCTGAGGTAATTACGTACTGAGTCACTGTAGCTTTCAGAAGAACAATCCAAAATTCCTCTCCTCCTGTTCAGAGCCATCTCACCACATTATTATCTGTTCCTGGGGTTTAACGGATGGACCTTTTCCCTCTTTGCTGTTCCTGTAGTGATATGTTAGTCTGCAGGGGGGCTGTTTTCAGCAGGGAAGAGTGAGTCCTGTCTGGTTAGGTAGAGGCGTAGTGTAGCACGGTACGCTAAACCTATTAACCGCCTTACAAGAAGAAAAAAAAATCTTCTTAACGCTGTGCCGAAGCCATTCATATGGCAGAGAGCACTTGAACCATATTTCATGCTGCTTGTCTCTTTTTGCTCCATGCAGAAAAACAAGGAAGAAGAAAAACACAGAGGAAGGGGGGATAAAAAAACTTAACTACTTAAATTCAGTTGAGGGTGGTCAGGACCATTGAAATTCTGCCCAAAACCCAAGTGCATTGATCTCAATTTCCAGCCCGGCTTGGGTAAACAGCACAGTTTGTGCCTACAAATCAAGTAATTAATACTTAAAAAAACAACTGGAGCTGAGAATGAATAAGGTCATGTCAAATCTATAATGGAATGAAACTGCGAGAGGAGGAAAAAGATTGTTTGGTGTCCTTTGGCCTTGAGCGTATCAATGCAGGCAGATGAGGACGGAGGGAGTTAATATGAGTTTCAGCAGTCATGATCATTGATTATGTAGACTGTGTTCTTTACCGCTGTCAGACAATGCGAGAAAAAATGCAACACATGGGAAAACCTTGGCATATATAAGAAATACATTCACGTATGCCGAACTCTTAACAGCTACTACATGGGAAAAATCATTTGAATAAATACATATCAATAATCGCAAGGGAAGAATATTGAAATACCAACCACCAAAATAAGTTTTAAAAATACATGAGGTTCAGCGGAGGAAGAGCACAGTTAATATTTATGTGACAAACACCAGGCTGATACATTAATTTAAGGCTATAACTGAAACTAATATTTCACAGTAAACCAACAACTGGCGTGTTGACTGAGAGACATTATGATTCAAATTCCCCTACATTTATTTTGATTAGGTCACTCTTAATGCAACAACTCACATTTATCAATGTAGCAACACCACTTAAGGACTTGTTTTATGATAATAATTAATATTATTACCCATATTGCCGGCTGTAACGACATGAGGGTGAGTGAATGATGAGATTTTAAGTGCACATGCTGAAGATAGGTACCTAGCAAGGCCATAAAGCAGATGCATATGGCGAAAAGGGAGCTGAAACTGAGACCCACGTCATCTCGGTAGATGGCCAGCGTCACCTCGCAGTGCCGGCCACGGTAGCCCTCTGGACAGTGGCATGTGAATTTGGAGGGCGACTGTGCCACACATGTGCCCCTGTGACATGGGCGGCTGGCACAGAGCGTGTACATACAGAATTTGCCAGTGGAGTTTGCCTTGACAATGTGACCTGGGGGACACCTGCAATTGGGGAGACAAAAAGGGTTGATACATTAATCAAATGGGTAATATATTCACCTGTATGTAAAAAAGGACCGACGGTTTCAGTGTTTTAATGCAAAAATATAAACTACGTTGATGATGTTCAAAAATGAACATTTGTGAGTAAATAATGGTATCCTGTATGACACCTTTTTCCATAAAGTCGTTCAGGTTTGCAACAACAAGAGATTAAATGATGACCGAATTTTACATAATAGGTTACCTGTCACTTTAACTAAAGTGTACATTTCTTCAATACTGAAAAACATATTTAGAAACCATTTTAAACTATTTAGTTTGGCGCTACAAGTGGAAATTCAATAACACTTGTCAATAACAAAAAAGAAAGCTTTTCTAAAAACGATACAACAGCAATGTTTGTGAATGTGAAACGTCTCGGTTACGTATGTAACCCTCGTTCCCTGAGGAGGGAACGGAGACGTTATGTCGGAATGACGACGAAATGGGGTTTCGCGTAGAACACCTATCGACTTCGAGTATACAAAAACGAGCCAATGGCAAAGAAATGCCATGGGTCTGCGGAATTTGCATGACGTAACTCCGCCCCACCTCGTGGGTATAAAAGGAGGACGCCGGCAACATGCAGTTATGTTTCTTCGCTGAGGAGCCAAGACTGAGCTCAGGCGATCCCCGCGGTACAGCGGAAGTGGCAGAAAGACGTAACGTCTCCGTTCCCTATTCAGGGAACGAGGGTTACATACGTAACTGAGACGTTCCCTTTCGTGTCACTCCGAGTTACGTCGAAATGACGACGAAATGGGGTTAACAGTCTAATCACGCCACCTTCACAGCTGTCTTCCAGTACCCTGCGTAAATCTGAGACCCTTGTGTGAGACTAGCACGGATGAAGGACTCCTATTTAAACCAGGAATACCAAGGAACACTGGGAAACATATCCCATAGTTTAGAGGAAATATGCAATTACCACCAACCCGGGGGGGGGGGGGGGGGGGGGGGGATACAAAAATACACATATGACCCGAAGGAAGCATATGGAGAACACTGGGGTGTCCAGCCGCAGGTGGAATATTTCAACCCCAGAGGTGGCAAAGTGGCTTGCCAAGGGAAAGACACATGCTCAGAGAGGCTTACAGTGGAAATAGGTGGGGGTAGCTCTGACCATGCACACGGGAGGCACCTAGCCGACGCACAGGCAAGACACTGGCGCTAGCATCAGGGGTGCTGGAGGAACTCAGGGCTTGCGGAGAAGCTCACCTGAGGAGAATATCGCACGTATCCAGTCCGTGGAGTGGAATGGCGAGCAAGCGAAGACACCTGAGCGGGTCCAGTACTAGCTGGTTGAAGCGAGTACATGAGAGGACACTGGCTCCACTCGGAGATAGTAGAATCTGGCGAATGTGTTAGGTGTCGCCCAGCCTGCAGCTCTGCAGATGTCTGTTAGCGAGGCGCCATGCGCTAGAGCCCAAGAGGGTGCCACACTCCAGTGGAGTGGGCAGTCACACCAAGGGGGCAAGGTCGACCTTGCTGCTGGTATGCCAAAGCAATGGTGTCCACTATCCAGTGAGACAACCTCTGCTTGGAGAGAGCCTTTCCCTTCAGCTTCCCACCATAACAGACAAAGAGCTGGTCTGAGGTCCTGAAACACTGCGTCCTGTCTACATAGGCGCGGAGAGCGCATACTGGACAGAGCAGTGCCAAGGCTGGGTCTGCCTCCTCCAAGGGCAGCGCTTGCAGGTTCACCACCTGGTCCCGGAAGGGAGTGGTAGGAACCTTGGGCACATATCCAGGCCGGGGTCTCAGGATCACGTGAGAGTAAGCTAGCCCGAATTCCAGGCACGCTTCGTCAACGGAGAATGCTTACAGGTCCCCTACCTTCTTGACAGAGGCCAATGCAACCAGGAGCGCTGTCTTCATTGACAGGAACTTAAGCTCCAATGATTGCAGAGGCTCAAAGGGAGCACTCTGCAGGGCATTTAGAACCACCGCGAGGTCCCAAGAGGGAACGAGAGGAGAACGAGGAGGATTCAGTCTCCTCGCTCCTCTCAAGAACCTGACGATCAGGTCGTGCTTCCCTAAGGATTTACCTTCTACCAAGTCATGGTGTGCGGCAATAGCGGCAACAAACTTTGAGGGTGGAGGGAGACGGCCTTCGCTCCAACCCATCTTGTAGGAAGGAAAGCACGACACCGACCGAACACCTCCGGGGGTCTTCTCGGCGAGAAGAGCACCAGTTGACGAAGAGGATCCACTTCAACGGGTAGGCGTGCCTCGTGGACGACACTCTAGCGAAAGTGATGGTAGCCACCACCGCTGGTGGTAGGGTACTCAAACCTGCCTCGTCCCGTCCAGGAGCCACACGTGGAGGTTCCAAAGATCGGGACGAGGGTGCCATAGGGTGCCCCGTCCCTGAGAAAGGAGGTCCTTCCTCAGAGGAATTGGCCAAGGAGGTGCTGTCGCGAGGAGCACTAGTTCGGAGAACCAAGTCCGGGTGGGCCAGTACGGCGCAACCAGAATGACCTGCTCCTCGTCCTCCCTGACCTTGCGCAAGACCTGCGCAAGAAGGCTCACTGGGGGAAACGCATATTTGGGGCCCCGCGGACAGCTGTGCGCCAGAGCATCTGTGCCGAGCGTGCCCTCGGTCAGAGAATAATACTGGTCGCAATGGGTCGGGCCGTGGGAGGCAAACAGATCTATCTGTGCATCCCCGAACTGGTCCCAAATCAGCTGACCGACTGGGGATGGAGTCGCCATTCTCCGGGGAGGGCTGAAGCCGTGAGAGCTCGTCGGCTGCACAGTTCAGGGCTCCGGGAATGTAAATGGCTCGAAGGGACCTCAGATGCTTCTGACTCCATAAGAGGTGGCGAGCGAGTTGCGACATAAGGCGGGAGCGTAGACCACCTTGATGGTTGATGTACGCTACAGTGGCGGTAGTGTCTGATTGGACTAGTACGTGTTGACCCTTGAGCAACGCCCGGAAGCGGTGCAGGGCAAGGCGTACTGCCAGCAACTCGAGGCAATTGACATGATATAGGCGCAGGGGTCCTGTCCAGGAGCCCGCGGCAGCATGTCCATTGCACATGGCACCCCAGCCCGTGGTGGAGGCATCTGTTGAGACAAAAAACATGCCGGGAAACTCGTTCCAGGGGGACACCAGCCCTGAGAAAACAGGTTCGACCACGGGGTGAAGGTCTGACGGCAGGTCGGAGTAACTGATACTCGGAGCGTGTCTTGTTGCCATGCCCACTTCGGGACTCGGTCGCGTAGCCAAAGCTGAAGCGGTCTCATATGAAGCAATCCGAGCGGCGTCACCGCGGCTGCAGATGCCATATGCCCCAGGAGCCTCTGAAATATTTCAGTGGAACCGCACTCTTGCCCTGAATTTGTCTCAGACAAGTCAGCAGTGACTGCGCGCGCTCGCTTGTAAGCTGCGTGGACAAGGCGACCGAGTCGATGTCCATACCGAGAAAAGAGATCCTCTGCACGGGGCAAAGTTTGCTCTTCTCCCAGTTGACCCGAAGGCCCAGACGAGCTAGGTGCCGGAGCACAAGGTCCTTGTGTTCGCAAACCTGATCTCGAGAGTGAGCTAGGATCAGCCAGTCGTCGAGATAGTTCAGGATGCGAACCCCGTGAACCCGAAGTGGAACAAGGGCTGACTCGACGACCTTCGTGAAGACGCGAGGAGACAGGGCTAGCCCGAAAGGGAGGACCGCGTACTGGTATACCTGCCCCTCGAAAGCAAACCGGAGGAACGGTCTGTGTCGAGGAAAAATGGAGACATGAAAGTAGGCGTCCTTCAGGTGTCCTTAGCCAAGCCGATGGTTCGCGCGACCCAGCGAAACAGACAGGGAAGCTCTAGGCAGGCTCCCAAGAACTGTGCCAGCGGAGTCAACAAACCACGACGTCCCCTCGGTGGTGCAGCGAAGCGGAATGACCGGCCCAGAGGTGGATGGCATAGCGGTCAAGAGTGGGGGCACGGTCATAACCGCACCCTGACAGAGGAGGCCAGGGAAGGACCAGCGTTTCGAGGGGGCCTGCTCTGCCAGGGGTCTGGCGACAGAGGGGGATGAGAGCGGTACGGTCCAGGGACGGCACACACTGTCATCCGACTCTGAGACAGAGGGGGACGAGGGGTGCACGGCTCGGAGGCGGCGCACCGTGTCGTCCGGACCTCTGTATGCTCAGAGACGAGAGAGTCAGTTCTTTCTGAATAAGGATTCTTCCCCAGCCCTCCACCGGGGAAAGGAGTGGCCCTGCTACCAACTCCTGGAAAGAACTGAGTCCCATCTCTGAGCAGCCCATCTTAAAAGCGCAGCTTAACCCGGCGTTTAGCAGGGGGCGGGGCTGGAGAGGGCTGAGGCATCCCCCCACGGTCTTCCAAAGCCAGCCCGGGTGAACGGGCGGGGTTGGAACCGTGGGAGGGCGCCTTTGGCGGTTGGCAGACTGAGGGACCTGAGTGGACGGCGGGGCCGTCGACAGAATAACCTCAATCTGCTCCCGGGTGGTTGAGAACTGTTGGGCATAAGTACTCAACCGCACCGCCGAAGAGGTCGACCTGGGATGTGGGGGTGTCGAGCAGACGAGTTCGCCGACATCCTGCACATCAGACCGGTCAGCCCCAGAGTGGTAAACATCACCTGACTCGGAGAGCGCACGGCCACCTTCGTCGCTCGGAGAGCAAGGTCAGCGGCGGCGCGCTTTTTGGTAGCTCATTAAAGAGCCTCGAGTCAGTCCCGCCCTCATGCATAACCATGAGCATCTGGGCCAGGTAGACCACAGAACGGTCATGGGATGCAGTGAGGCGGCTGCCTGTCCTGTGGCACTATAGGATTTCGCCACAGATTAGTATCGACGAAAAGTACTACAGGCTTCGGACGGGTGCTTAGGATTGCGCCGGGAATCACTCTGAGGACACAGTAGCATCGCAACAGAGCGTTCAACCGGGGGGACCCCAGTGTACCCATGGGCAGCGGACCCGTTGAGGGGGGAAAGGCGGATGAGACCAACAAGCGGTCCTGAGAAGGCACGGGGGTCTTTCAGGACATCGAGATGTCATCATGCATGTCCGGGAAGAAAAATATTGGGGTTTGCCGTGGACGCGGGTCGGCGGCCTTACCCAAAAACCAATCGTCCCAGGAAAGCATGGCCGTCATCTCCGGATCAGACTCAGGCACAGCTTAGCACACCAGAAGGTGGCAGCTTTGAAGAGTCGCCACTTCCAAAAGAATAAAGCTCACCTAGTGATGCTGCTACAGACATAGCACCATCCTCTGTAGCTTTCAAATGAAAACACACGGGCCATCCGAAGATAGACTCGTGGAATCACCTGATCGCTAGCGGGCACCGTCATTGAAGAGAGGGGCTGGGGTCACGGATACAGAGTCGGCGCCTTGTTCCAGACCATCACCCTCAGGTCACCCTGGCCACCAGCCGAAAATCGGGGGGTGGATGAGGGGACTCTCACTCTTGCAAGTTCACCGAGTCTCGACCTAAATGACGCGATGATCATGTTCCCAGAGAGAACATGAATTACCCACGAGCGCTGTACAAGCATGATCAAAGCCCTAACAACACACTAGACAGCGCTCGTGCCCATCAGAGTCCGATACCAATCTGCCGCAACCACTTTGTTGTTTTTTTTTAAATGCACGGGCGAGCCGTCTTTAAAAAGACGTGCCGCGTGCAAGCTCTTTTGTGAGAGGAGAAAAAAACTCCGCGATGTTGAAGCAAGCGGGGAGAACACACTCACTGGCAGATCACTGCACAGATCAGCAGGCAATGTGAACTCGCTGCAGATCGCCGTCACACCAACACTGGAGAGAATGGCTCGTCTCGTAGAGCGAAGTCATATATGGCTGTGGAGTGAAGAGATACTCTTGGCTCCGAAGCGAAAACATAACTGCATGTTGCCGGCGTCCTCCTTTTATACCCACGAGGTGGGGCGGAGTTACGCCATGCAAATTCCGCAGACCCATGGCATTTCTTTGCCATTGGCTCGTTTTTGTATACTCGAAGTCGATAGGTGTTCTAAGCGAAACCCCATTCGTCGTCATCCGACGTAACTCGGAGTGACAACGAAAGGGAACAAACATTATTTTAACATTACTAGAAAACGACAAAAACACAACACAAGTATTACAACTTTAAATAACATTAAAATATAAAATTAAAAACTAATTCAAAATATTAATAAAAATAATAATACTATTTCAATGATAATAAAAATAACACTGTTTTTACTTATTTATTCATTTTACTCATTTCCAAATGTCTATAGATTGTATTGTTTGACCCTTGTACCGGAACCAGACTTTTAGTTTTAAACTATGAATCCATCATAAAAATATGAATATTACATACAGTTTAAATCTCTGCTAAACATAGTAAAGCAAATAAATCACTCCAATATTTATCGTGTGAAAATGTATTAAATTTGAACTTATAATATTATTTATTACTTGTAATTATGACTGTCCCTCAGTTTTGGCATAATTTCTACACAATAAAACATGATATGATAAATAATTTATAACTTTTTTAATAAGTTATACAAGATTCAACACCTTTTTCAAGTCAGTTTAATGTAATTTATGTTTAAATTACTTAAACATCCAAGTTAACTGTATCTAAAAATTAAAGGCAACAACTTTTATTTCTGTTCTTTTTTTTTTTTTTTTTTTTTTACAGTGTACTAACAATTGTACCCAATAGGAGGAGACCCATATACGAGTATCTGTGTACCTGCATTCATGGATTCTCCACAGGTCCACACAGGTAAAGGGGGGGCTGCATTGGTTTTTCCGGCAGGAGTCAGAGGAACAACCCAGAGACACACCCTGAGAGCTGACCACAGACACCCCGTCTCTGGCCTGACCGTCCAGAGGAATAAACCGCCCATTGAGCCTCAGGTCCCGCATACAGCCTGTGCCAATGAGGAAAAACAAAACAAAAGCACAAAGCCACCATGTTTCAGTACAAATATAGCATGAAGTGTGAATCCTCCTCTTACACCGACATAACATACACTTGATTCTTCACAACAAGCACACATAGACAAACTGAGCTCAACATGATCCACTCATATTCTGAGTTTTTAAGAAAAGTGCTTTTAGAGTCCATTTAATAAACACACAAAGTGTGTGCCTGAGGCTAACCAGCACGGCTGCGTGCTGTGTGCATGGGACTATTCCCTCCTCCTTCTCTTTCATGTCACATATCATTGTCTCCATTCCCTACCGCTGTCTGTTTCATGCTAGCTGTACGTCCCCTCTACACTGAAGGTGCATTTGAGGCTATTATGAATTAATCTTTCCTATTAATGTTTCATGAGTCAGTGCGTACACTTTTTGTAATCATGACAGATAGCTGAATTAGCTGATAAAGCTGTACAGATTCGTCTGTGTGATGTACACATGTGCTGGCTAAGTTCTTTCTCTGACTAAACTTAAATTGGATTAGCGGTAAAATGGCAGTCTACTCTACTTCACAGCACTCTGATGTAACTCAGTGATTGGATTTCTGGTCATGGGATGCAGTATTTGTTTTAGCTCAAAATGTCATTCTACAGTGTTTATTGGAGTTGTCCACATCTCTCCAATTTATTGTAACCAATTCATCTATTGCGACCAACTCTGGACAGACAAGATCAACTCTTGAGGCGGTAGGCAATGGGAATTAACAATCAGGGGACTGTATTTGGTGCTGCTTTGGAAGTACAACTTATAATGTGGCATTTTTCCACACCATGATGCTTATCAATTCCAACCTTTGTGCCAGGTTTGTTTTTTTAAATATAGATATAGGGGAGCACGGTAAAACAGAAATTAGACAAAAAGTTCTAGAATCACATTTCTCAACCTTTTTTGCCAGGAATATCCTCTAAGCTCATATTATGTTGGGTTTAATTTAGCACGTGTTAATGTTATTAAATAGGCTATTGTTACCAGGATTCAATTTCAAACTAAAAAAAACATTTGATAATTCATGTGAAAAACAGTCTCAACAAGCAGTTTCCTCTCCCTTTAATGAAACACTTCAGTTTGTTTGTCATTATGACAGGTTGGGAGGCCATTTTGCATCTGTTTTTGTACTGTAGTGAAAAAAAAAATTAGTGATACATTATTTGAATCTACTGACAGTATTGATGTTTTTATCATACATGACTCATTTCTCTTTTACAAATTTAAATAAGCAATTTTAGTCTTCAGTACCCCCGGAGCCTTCTGAAATACCTTCAAGGGCACATGAAGTACCTCTGCTAGGAAATTACTGATATAAAACTTTAGTAGTTTTAGTAAGAATCCATTTCTTAGTTAAATGCTGCTTTTAAATGCTCTTGCAAGGAGATGAATATTAGGGGTGGGCAATACTGCAAAATTTGGTATTGATCCGATACCATGTAAATACAGGGCCAGTATCACCGATATCGATACTGATACCAATTCATTTTAATTTTGAAAGCATGCACTTAAACTTACATGTCAACTGGCCTGTAATTATTCATTTGGTTGCTGTATAGTAAAACCATTATAAAGGGATGCCATTGACAGGCTGTTGTACCCCTAAAGGTAAAGCTTTTGCAATTTTTTTTCCTGACAGATTTATTAACAACAATTGTTAGAGAACATCTGACAATCCACTTGAACTTTTACCAAACTAGCCTAATTATATTAAATGCATTATTGTACACTACTGTTCAAAAGATTGGGGTCTGTAAGATTTTTAAGTCTGTTCTGCATTTACTTGATAAAAAATACAGTAAGAGCTGTAATATTATTACAATTTAAAGCAACACCAAGGAACTTGGGTAACACTTCCTGTACAGTACAGTACTTACAGTGTACTTACAGTGTACTTACCAAGAAAGTACTGGCTAATATAAGGTAAGTACATGGGTTAGGGGTAGGTTCAGGGTTAGTACCTAGTTATTACCCAGTAATTGTAATTACTAAAATAAGTACTGAGTATGTACATGGGTAACTGGACTGTAAAAGGAAGCGTTACCGGAACTTGTCCATTACCGCTGTCGTAAATAATTTGGGGCGACGACTGCACAGACGGACTTATCTTACAATATTGATGGTAATAACAAAAGTACAGTAACAAGAGCTTATGGTGCTTAAAAAACTGGTAATCTGAGACTGATATGGACAGATTCACTTCTCTTCAATGTTTATGCTTTGCACCATTTATTTAAAAGTACTATGTCAAATAAAGTGTTTTCTTCTGAACAATAACAAGTGCTTAAAGTGCTTAAATAACAAGTGCTCAAATAGCTAAAGAACTGAACTGCTAAACTGAAGATTAGATGTGAAAATCAATGCCATTATCACTTATTTTTTTCTTTTTTTCCGGATTGTAAGCAAAGTCCTGCAAACTCTTTCTTTTTAGGACATTTGGACCAGAAGATGGAGCTGGTCCAGTAGAGGAGGCTGAGGGTCTGGCTGGTCTAGAGGAGGAGGTTGAGGCTTTGGCTGGTCCAGAGGATGAAGATGAGGATTTAGCTGGTCCAGAGGGAGGGAGAAAGAATTTGGCTAGTCCAGAAGAGGTTTTGTCTGGTCCAGAAGATGAGGATGCGCCTTTGGCTGGTCCAGAGGATGAAGATGATGCTTTGGCTGGTCCAGAGGATGAAGATGAGGCTTTGTCTGGTCCAGAGGATAAAGATGAGGCTTTGGCTGGTCCAGATGGAGGGAGAAAGAGTTTGGCTAGTCCAGAAGAGGTTTTGTCTGGTCCAGAAAATGAGGATGCGGCTTTGGCTTGTCCAGAGGATGAAGATGATGCTTTGGCTGGTCCAGAGGATGAAGATGAGGCTTTGGCTGGTCCAGAGGATGAAGATGAGGCTTTGGCTGGTCCAGAGGATGAAGATGAGGCTTTGGCTGGTCCAGAGGATGAAGATGAGGCTTTGGCTGGTCCAGAGGATAAAGATGAGGCTTTGGCTGGTCCAGATGGAGGGAGAAAGAGTTTGGCTAGTCCAGAAGAGGTTTTGTCTGGTCCAGAAGATGAGGATGCGGCTTTGGCTGGTCCAGAGGATGATGCTTTGGCTGGTCCAGAGGATAAAGATGAGGGTCTGGATGGTCCAGAGGAGGTTGAAGAGGGTCTGGATGGTCCAGAGGAGGAGGCGGAGGGTCTGGATGGTCCAGAGGAGGTTGGTGAGGGTCTGGATGGTCCAGTGGAGGAAGCTGAGGGTCTGGTTGGTCCAGTGGAGTTTGGTGAGGGTCTGGCTGGTCCAGAGGAGGTGGATGAGGGTCTGGCTGGTCCAGAGGAGGTGGATGAGGGTCTGGCTGGTCCAGAGGAGGTGGATGAGGGTCTGGGTGATCCAGAGAAGGTTGGTGAGGGTCTGGCTGGTCCAGAGGAGGTGGATGAGGGTCTGGCTGGTCCAGAGGAGGTGGATGAGGGTCTGGATGGTCCAGAGGAGTTTGGTGAGGGTCTGGGTGATCTAGAGAAGGTTGGTGAGGGTCTGGCTGGTCCAGAGGAGGTGGATGAGGGTCTGGATGGTCCAGAGGAGTTTGGTGAGGGTCTGGGTGATCCAGAGAAGGTTGGTGAGGGTCTGGCTGGTCCAGAGGAGTTTGATGAGGATCTGGATGGTCCAGTGGAGGAGGATGAGGGTCTGGTTGGTCCAGAGGAGGAGGCTGAGGGTCTGGCTGGTCCAGAGGAGGTTGGTGAGGGTCTGGGTGGTCCAGTGGAGGAGGATGAGTGTTTGGCTCGTCTAGAGGAGGCTTTGGCTGATCCAGCGGTATTCCTGGCCTGCCGTATGAGTTTGTTTGCCATCTCTGATGGCTGAATCCTTGCGGCTTCACTCACCCTTTTCTTGTTTTGTGCCTGTTGTGCCTCTTTCTTTTTCTGCAGATGTTTTTGATATGTTTGATACGATGACAGACAAGACCACCTTAATGGTTGGTCTATTGTCATTGTCGATGCTGTCCACTCTCTTGCTTTAATCGTGGATTTTACAATTGCAAGGCTCTCATAGGTTTCCACATTCATGGAGCATCTGTCTGCTTCAAGAATATCATCCATGAGATTAAATGATCCCTCAACCAGGGGGCCTGTGAAAATGCTAAGTAGTGCTTTGACCAGCTGACCCAGAATGGGAAATCTCACACCTCTCTCTGGATTTTTCATGGATACAACTCTGCTCCACCAGTCTACATCAACTCGGCCTTCCTCTTCAATGTAGTTCTGGGCACACGTTACCAGGTCCACCTCTATTTGGTACGCCCGTATCTCTTCCTCTAGTTGACCAATCTCTTCTGGTGCGATCACATTAGGCAAGGCCTCTCCTAATGTGATAAAAGCACCACAGATGGAGTCATCTTGAATCAGAGAGGGAGTGAGTGCAGAAAGTGAGGTGATTATCTTGTTGTCCAGAGGAAGGTTTTTGAGAAGGAACTCTGATGACTTCATGTATCCTTCTCTGAGAGAGTTGTAAATGTTTCTCACCCATATCTTCCTCTCCACACGGGCCTTGTTCATTGCAGAGTAGCAGTATCTTCCAACAGACAACCTTTTGTCTGATAGTTGCAAATCTCTACTCCGGACATCAACCTTGATGATATCCTTTGCACTCAGTGGGATGGCTTCCGGCTTCATAAACTTGCTGAGGAGCTCTCTAACTAGGGCCACCATCTCCACGTGCAGCAAGTGCGCCATTGGTTTTTCATGTTGCATTTTTTTCAAAAATCCCTGAAAAGTTGAAAGTACGCCTGCAAACATAAAACAAAATGTTACTTTGATTTGACATTATTTTCACATGCGTAAAAAAAAAAACTAAAAAAATTAAAGACAACAGTTACATACAGTTAGCAGTGCGTTTTAAAAAAGTGAATAAAGTATAAATACTTTTAATAGCTTTTATTTACATATATCATATGTAATGGAAAAATTACTCCAAATCAAATTATTAACGAATTTGACCAGGTCTGCATTTTTTTTTTTACTGGAAGCAAAGGAAATGGAATACTAATCTGTTCCAAAAAAATAAAAATAAAATAATAAAAAAAAAAAAAAATCGCAATGATTTTTCTCTTCAACCTCAAACCCTTTTCAAGATTTAACTTAACTTTAAATTACTGAAGTAATACTTTGGTGCATAATCATTGTTTTTGTCAGATGTTAATCAGATCATAATCAGATGTTATCAAAACAGTGGTTATGCAACTACATATTAGTTCAGTGAATTAAAGTTGAGTTAAATCTTTAAAATGTTTTAAGTGTATGTCAAGTATTTGTGGCAGAAGAGAAAAGAGAAAATTCTCACTGCAATTTTTTTTCTTAAGATAAATATTCCTTTTCTTAATTTCCTTTTAAAAAATGCAGACTTAATAAAGTATGTTAATATTTTGCCTTAGAATTGAATGTCTAATCTTTCCATTACATTTGAAATATGGAAATAACATACTGATTAAAAATAATTTCACTTTATTCACTTTTTTTAAACAATAAACTACTATTTATTTGAACACTTTAAAGTTTTTGCCTACACAAGATACCTCTGAACATGTCGATCATGACTTTGAATCGGTCAAACTCTGTAAAGAGCACAGAGATTCGTGCCTTCCGGTTAAGGTTGACTTGTGTTCCCATTCGGGATGCTGTGGCTTGTTCTTGTTGAAGAACTTCTACTCTGGTCTTTTCCTCAACTGTTAGTGCATATCTTGTCAGCACTTCGTTAAGAAGCCTTCTGTATCACACAAACACAAACAAATATATACAACCTGCACACACACACACACACACACACCACTGTGGCTATTTTCATTTCTTATTCCTACATAAAACCTAACCACAATCTAAACTAGCCCATCACTCTACATGCAAAATAATACAATAAAGATGGTTAACTGCAGAGACAGCACATTAAAAAAATACTTCATTTATACTACAAAATGATTAGCATTACCTGTATTTGTGTTCTTCATTTGGATCCAGCACATAGTAGTAATGCACCACCAGTACATCCATGAGTTCATTCAGCCTGGTGCACACCTCCAGCATCTGAAGAAATCTGTTGCTAATTGGTCTTATCAAGCTCTTGGAAGGAAGATGGAGCAGACTCTGAAACTCTGAGAAAATGTCCTTCTGTTTTGGTGACTTCTCAATATCATAATAGACATCAGTGCAGAATTTTTCCACTTCTGAGCTGAACGGACTCATGAGGGCCTTGGCAGCATTGGAAACCAGGTGCACGGTGTCTCCAGATACATCAAGGAGGTATGGGTTCTCCTTCCTTGCTTGAGTTTCAAGGCCAGACTTTTTTCCTCTCATGACTGCACAGTTGTCAAGGAGAATGCTGGTAACTTGTCTCCACTCAAGACCATAAGTCTGCAGGACATCTTTAAGTTCCAGCATAAGTGCTGGGGCATTGGCAATGTTGACTTTTCTGCTTGCCAGATGTTGTGTTATTACTCTGTTGCTTTCATTATCAAAAAAACGAACAAGCACATTGAGTATTTTATCCATATTCAAGGTTGTTGCTTCATCAACATTGAGGGAGAACATGCATTTTTTTAGCTTCTCAGACAAACATTTTTTGAACTGTAGTGCAAAGCCATGAGTGTTCATGTAACTCGCATGTTGATTTGAAACCGACAGGCTAGTTAACGCTTTTTTTGTCTTCTGCTAGTTTTCTACACAGAGTGACCAGTGGCTGCGAAATTTTGAATGACAAATCATGCTCTGCTATAAATGTGCACACACGTATTTTTAAATCGCAGACACGGTCAGTTATAGACATCGGTGTGTTGGCTGTAACAGTTGCCCCCGGCAACGTCGTGGTAAGTTTGAGTGCACGAGCAGCGGCTCTATGACCCGAGTCTAAATCATGACGAACAAGCACTTTCTTACCGCTGCTGGCATATAGTAGCTTCCTCGAGCAAATCGTGCAGAAACAAGCACCGGGCTCTCTCAGTTTCTGGCACCAACTGCCAAAAGGCTCGCCATCTCGACTTTCTTCAATCCACGCCCAGCGCCATTTATTTTTGAGTCCTTTATCTATTGCTAGGACATCATCCCCAGGCTTCATAAACTTGCGCTCCATTCTTTCACCGACAACGCTAATATAACGTGACATTAACGTATGGGTGTCAATCAACTGTGTTGCCAGTACCAGCCCTTCTCTGCTTCTGATAGGCTTGTAACGTTAGTTAGAGCTGCGTTCCTCTCATATGATTGGTAGGTGAAATAAATTGACTCGAATATATTAAACCCAAGCGCAGGTTCCCAAATATATAAATATATATTTTCCCTCACGGCCGCACGCCGGAGATCCGGCACGGTGCCGGAATACTTTAAGCCCTGCATTCAGTTGTAGTCTACTGTCTAGTACGCTCCATCTATCGGCAATTGTAACGCTTGCCGTAAAGCAAGTCAAATTTGTTTTCTTATGTCTCATTAGAACTACAGAAACGCGACCCGATCTGACAATCTTACCAGATAAAGGACCGCAAAGCGGTGGCATAAGTGCATTTCACCATGTCACAACTTGATGAACCACTGAAACGATTTTGGAAACATTATTTTAAGGTAAAAAAATCCTTCTTAGTGTTGCTTTAAAATAGGCTATCTGTTTTCTATGAGAATATATTGTAAACTGTAATTTATTCCTATGACCAAAGCTGAATTTTCAGCATCATTACTAATCATTATAATATGATGATTCTAATATGGGCATTGTTCAGGGCTTCGTTTCCCAAACACACTGTAACCCTATGAGCAAACTCAGCAAACCACCAGCAGCGAACACTCTCTGTGATTGATTGGATTCAGAAGACTAGGAGAAATAGTTCTATCCTACACAATTATTCGCAAACATTCGCTTATTTTTTCACTTTACGCACTGAATTTAATGCTAAATTAATACAATTACCGGTAAAAAAACAGTTTTGCGATATTTTTTTTTCAATCCTTTTCGATACAACGTCAGTATCGAAAATATCTATACTTCAGGATCGATCCACCCACCCACAATGAACATGGCGGACTCTGTACAGCTCACTTAAAGGGTTAGTTCACCCAAAAATGAAAATAATGTCAGTAATTACTCACCCTCATGTTGTTCCAACCCCATAAGACTTTCGTTCATCTTCGGAACACTAATTAAGATATTTTTGATTAAATCTGAGAGCTGGATCACTCCACCATAGGCTTCTATTGGATTGAAACTTGCCGGCCCAGAAAAGTTATTAAAGACATTGTTAAAATAGTCCAAGTGACTACAGTGGCTCAATATTAAGTTTATCAAGGGACGATAACTATTTAGAGTGCTATTTTGTGCGCAAAAAACAAAACACTTTATTCAGCTATTCACTTCCTTCTGTGTGGGCCTCGAGTGAGTTCACGTTGTGTAACAGAGCAGCGCTTCTGTGATGTACGTCACACGTAGGCTCACTATTGGCCGACGCTGGTCATGTGTGTGATGCGTTAGACGTACAACACAGAAGTGCTGCGCTGTTGCACAATGAAGGGTGAGTAATTACTGAGGGTGAGGGTGAGTAATCACTGACAGAATTTTCATTTGTGGGTGAACTAACCCTTTAAGGGAGGAGCTTAGCTAATGGGGCCGATTCCATCGCTAGCAGTTAGCGGGGCTTGTACTAATGTGACATCACAACTGAATGTATTCCTGAGCGCCTCATTTTGAGACACTGTTTCTGATTTATGGGGAAAATAAACCGAGTGGATGGATTTTTACCATAATAGGGTGGTTGTGTACACACATAGCAGACACATAATTATGTTCAAAAACAATACAAAACTGAATTTTGCATGATAGGTCTCCTTTAAACAAATACTAGATTTTATCTAACTGCATGATTTATCTTATCTTAGAACTGGACAATTCTGCCATATGGACATTACTTTGACATAGTCACCTCTGATAATAGATCACTCTAAAGTGTAACGTAGAAACATGCATTTTCTGTAAAGCAGCTTTAAAATTATATGTATTGTGAAAAGCGCTATACTAAGGTGAAATGAAAACAATACAGAATAAATCCAATGTGTCATCTCCTGTCCTTTTCCATCATAACCATATCCAGAGATTTACCAGTACCTACATTACAAAACATTACAATGTGAATTATAGCACATTCAAGCTACACAAAGCTGTTCAAAAATCTGGGGTTAGTAATCTTTTTTTATTATTGTTATTATAAAGAAATGTATACTTTCATTTAGGATACATTAAATTGAGCAAAATAGCTAGTAAATAAATGTATAATTAGGGATGTAGCGATAACGATATCAGTATCAGTACTGGGCCAGATACCGTGCTCATGCACTCGTACTCATTAAAATGCTCCGATACCAACAACCGTGTTCAGTACAGTGCATGTGACAAAGAAACATCGAATACCCGAAGTGCACGTCCAAAAAGCTGCTTCTCAAACAGCATGTTGCAAATTGAATATTGCAAATTGCCTATTGAATCGAGTTATCTTTCATGTCTTGTGCTTGAAAGGACAAATTCACACAAAATTATGTCAAAATGGCACTAGGCAGGTATCCTTGTGAAACATAGTCGGTTATGTCTTAAGTGAACGTAAACAGTTGAAAAGAAAACGCGTGTAACAGTACAGTGGAACTGTGCAGCTCTTAAAGTGACAGCAGCCTAATAAACCCACTGCTGTCTTTGGCCTCCATGTTAATCAAACATCAAAAGACAAGAGGAAATCACTCACTGCTCTTGACTGGTTGAGAGCTGCTGGAGCAGCTCTAAATATTCACTGTGCTATTAAATTCAAGATAAAATATGATAAAGCAATAATATGAACAAAGTTCCTACAATACATTTGAACACTCATATCTATTTGATTCAATATTCTTTTGGTTTCTCTGCCCAATATTTAAAAAAATTAAAAATGCAATGAAAATACAGGTATCGGTACTGTATCGGCAAGAACTAAAACTAAAAGTATCATATCAGACTGGAAAAAGTGGTATCCATGCATCCCTATTTATAATGTTACTAAAGATATCTATTTCAAATAAATTATGTTTCCATAAAATTATTTTTAACACTGAAAATAATAAGAAATGTTTCTTGAGCAGCAAATCAGTATTAGAATGATTTCTGAAGGATCATGTGACACTGAAGACTGGAGTAATGATGCTGATCACAGGAATAAATTACATTTTGAAGTATATTCAAATAGATATGAGCAGCTTTAAATTGTAATACTATTTCACAATATTACAGTTTTTACTTTATTTTTGTTCAAATAAATGCAGCCTTGGTTAATATAAGAAGCTTCTTTCAAAAATATTTAAAAAATCTTACCACCCCCAAACTTTAGAATGGTAGTGTATACTTATATACTGTAGTAACATACATTGTGAATATGATTCCCTGCAAATCATATTCGTGTCATTGCCTTTTGGGCATTGTGCTCAACTGGTTGAGCTCCCGGAACACACCTGTACCTCACCTTGGAAGCTCTTGTTATGTCCTGAAGGGAATGAGTTGCCCAACATCACCACAGCGGGATCAATAACAATCTCCCGACTGCGACCCAGTGATCCCGTGATCTCTCGCCGCCCTCCACCGCCATCCAGGCGCAGGGTCAACTCGCTGTCGTGCCGATCTAAGTGAATGTCATGCCATTCTCCGTTGTCTAAACGATAAGAGGGCATTGTCAAGTTGAAGTCCCCATCACCGAGGTTGTAGAAGACACTTAACAGACCCTGATAGATCTAAGAAAGTGAGGGTGAGGGGGGGGGGGGGGGGGGGGTGAGGGGGGGGGGAGAAAGAGAATGCTGTCAGCAAATAAAATGAATGTATAGTTTTGCAGATTATATGAGGAATCAAGAAAATATAGAGCCAAAGACAAAGAACAATTGTGAAATTATGAAAATAGTGGTAGTAAAGTAAAGAGAAAAAGAGCTAAAGAAGCTCAGTATGGTAAGGAATAGACCCATTGGGGACTGAAGACATCAGACTGGGCCAGAGTAGGATAAAACGGCTGAGCACTAACAGAATTAAACATATCAGTCCTTTAATTGGAGACAATGGGAGCAACAAATTCAATATGGTGTCAGTGAGGTTTGCCACTATATTCTTGTGTTGCCTCTCAGACTCTCTAGGGGTCAGCTGTGAGACTTTCTTTTACTCTCTCTTTCCCTTTGTGTGTTTTTTATGCTCTTTTATACTGATTGATTCTTATAAATCAAGTGTTTCCAAGGCAAGTTTTATTATTTATGAGGGCATGTAAGATACCAAAAAGTGTGCAATAAAGTATGGTATAAAAGTTATCAGTTTTGTGCTTTGAATCATTCAACATTCAACGAGCCCTTCTCTGTAATGTCTTAGCCTTATTTTTAACAGTCTAATAATAATAATTTAACAGGTGTTTTACTTTACAAACAGATGCTTACTAGCCATAGCTCCATATCTGGAGGAAAAAAAGGGAAACGCCAATGAGGTAAACAATGAGGTATGTATTAGTTTGTGAGAAACAGCGGCTTGCCAATCTCCTGAAGAGAGCCCCAAACTTCATTTAAATTTCAGAATCTTTCTGCATGTGTCCCAGAGAGCATAATTTGCCAGGCTCCATGACATATTGGCTTTGTTGTGAAGGAAAAAACAGGACTAATCAATGATGCAAAAGGCAGTGAGGCTCTCTCACATGTGTATACACAAACTGTAAACGGTATACACGAAAAAACACGACTGACCTCTGTGAATTTCCTTCTCTCCCACAGCAATTTTCACTCACAAGATAATCTCAAACCGGATTGTTAGAATATTTCAAGGCTGAGTCTATGCTGGGTAGGTATTACAACCTCAAGGTATTCTAATTAGCAAGAACATTAACTTTAATCTGTCCATGGAAAATCTGAGATTTTTCCTTATGCCCTAAGATTTACCCCGCAAATGACAGTAGAGATGCTCTCAATTTTCCACAGGTGAAACGTGGCTCCACGCCCCTCATCCTCACCAAATGATCCAGAAACCAATGTCTTCTACTGCAGCCGGTAAAACCATCTGCCCAGTTGCATGTTTCAGAATTAGAAGCATTTGATCATGGACTGTTGGATCTTAAGTACATAGTATTGAGTATGTTTGGCTTCCCTAACCACCTTTTCATATTTTGTCATGTGTAAACAATATTATGAGACATCGTTAATCAATGTCATGACAAAATCTAGGGAATAATTAAATGAATCATTTTTGGTGGTTGATTATGAAGGGATGAGACATCAGGTGTTGAAGCAGAAGTGAAGCATTTTCTCAGAGGAGGGAATAAAATTGCTCAAATTGAATGAGAAAATAATCAGCAGTATAAAAATAAAACAAAATATGAGCTCAAATGAAAAAAAAAAGCTTTAAACCAACACACAGTGATGGATCTTCATAAGACTTCATAAGGTCTCATTTCATGAATTCACAGCCAACAGATATGTCAGGAAAACAACAGTATGTGATTGTTGTTTGATCTTTTAGAGCCTTGGTTCTCAACCAGATGGCCGGGACTCACTTGGGGCCTCAGGAAACTTTCAAAAAGGCATCAATATGACTTAAGACAAAACAGGCATTCAAATATACTACTAAACTAATGAAAGTCAATATATATCTTATTCTAATTAATCCCCTAACTTGTTTTACTTTTTCATTAAAGAACTAGGGTTCCCACAGTCTTAGAAAACCGAAATATATGAGGTAGCCTCCTTTTGCAAAGTGTGATTTCTAGACCTAGAGAAGTCTTGTAAATTAACTAAATACTATATATTAAATTATATGGGGATTTTATATAATGAATATAGTTATACCACGCTCTAAACTATTTTATCAGGTAGAAATTGTGAACTGTGAATCATGAACAACTGGAAAGGTCAAGTAAAATCAGGTTAAAGAAAGAGGGAATCGTAAAGAACATCTTAAACTCTCTCAAAACTCCTGGAATGCTGACATTTAATTGTTTAAAATGGAAAGGGGCTCAAATAATGCACGCTTATAATGTAATGTTTTCTGTGAGCTGTCTGTCATCAAAACCTTCAATAAAACTAAAAACAATGAAACATAATTTTGATCTACCAACATTAAAGTACTGCAAAAACATCCATAATTTGCATCTGGCACGTTATCAAAAAATGATTTAGCGTTTCTCTGTAGAACACTATTTACCAAGTTTAAATCCATCCTTTATATTTTACAACCAGCATCCATCTGAGGCTGCGTATAAGGTTGTTTTCTAGTGTCATGATTTAAATTACCAGATAAAATCATCTAAATAAATCTGTAAACCTATTCAGAATCCCATGAATGCGAGGAAAACAGACTACATTGATAATCTGCTGCCGCTAATGGACATGTGGCTAAGTCTCTTGAGAAGAAATTAGATTAACAAACTATTATTTCCTCCTCATCCGTTGATGACAAGAACACCTTGCTGGAAATGTCTCAGTGAGTTGATGCATCATAATCAGACACAACAGCCAATGCTAAATGCATATTGGCACATCACATCAATTAGCATTATTGCTAAGGTAATTGAGAGGAGCACAGCAGGAGATTAAGTTTTAATCTTTCGCACATGGCAAAAATGCAGACTCAGTTCCTGCACCACTGTGAAGCCTCACACGAATCACATTATAAACAGGTAATGCAATCTGTAGCCTGCCACTTTAGGGGATATAAAATGTCTTCTATCTCACAGACACGTCTTATTCATGCCGCAGATAAATCGCCTACGTTTTACATGGGAGAGAAAGAGAGACAGAAGAGAGGGAGAAAAACAAAGTAGCAATCAGCAATCCGACCACATAATCTTAAAGCAGGTGTTGGCAGGAAAAAAAGGAAAGCATGAAAAAATGAGACAGCCTTGGAGTGAGAGGGTAGACGGCATGCATTCTGCAAGTGTATCAGACGAATCGGGAGACGAATACTAATGCTTCCATGATTAAACAAGATCTCGTTGCTCCATTCAAATTCTCACATTGCACCGCTGTTGCAACAACGTTCGCAGGGTCTGGCAGATGGGCTGCTATTACAGAGCACATCAAGAACAAATAATCTTTATATGCTTGTGGTCAACGCTGCTCGTTTGTTTTAAGGACGTTTCATGGGCACAAATTTGTGGGTAAACAGAGAAGACATTAAAAACAGGGTGGTCAATACTTTTATTATTTTAATATCTAAGTTAATGCTAAATTATAAATGTAATATTGTTCAAAGTTAATTCAGATTTATTCTTAACACATTAATGTCAATTAATGTCCAAAAAGTTTACGGTTTCTATTCATCAAAAAATCCTTACAAAAAGAAAGCGTTTTAACGTTTTCAGCATTGATAATAATAATAATAAATGTTTCATGAGCACCAAATCTGCATGTACGATATGTGGTGTCATGTGACATTGACGACCAGAGTAATGATGCTGAAAATACAGCTTCTCCATCACAGAAATAAATTATATTTAAAAATATATTCAAATACAAAACTGTTATTTTAAAATGTAATTTATATATTTTACATTATTACTGTTTTCACTGTATTTTTGATTAAATAAATTCAGACTTGGTGACCCATAAGAGACTTTTATTTCATAAACACTAATAATTCTTACCAAATATTTGAATGGTAGTGTGTGTGGAAATTAATATTTCTAATATAAATTTATTGTTAGTTATTGATACCTATTAACTAATGTCTTTATTGAACCCCCGTTTACTAAGAGGCTTTGGAAAAGGAACAAGATAATCTCCAGCAGAAAGAAAACCTTGATAATGCATCAGTCATATTCAAGGGAACTGAAGGGCATGAGAGAGGAAAAGAGAGATGCTTTCAAAAGCACTAACCTCCAGTTTGAGATATTCATTCTGCTCTTTGGACAGCAGGCTGAGGATAGAGCTGCTGTGTTTGCGTGTCCGGACCAGGACCCGAATCTGCGTGTGTCTGGCCGGAAGTGTGAAGGAGAGCTGAAAGTGTATGTGGCTCCTTCCATCAAAAGAATACTCCGGGACCTCTGTGAAACACAAATGTGTTCTTCAAATGCAGTCCTTAAAAAAGGATGCATAAACACTACAGTGAAAAATGCACTGTGAGAATATTGCAGGATGCGATTACATAAAGAAGCTCTACATATTCATTACGCTTCTGAATGCGATTTGTGCCAAGATTTAGTGTGTGTGAACATCCTGCCTGGGTGCTAACACTATCCCTCCTACACAGAGCAATTCAAAGATATTCACTGGCCCACTAAAAATGTTTCCATATCCATTCAGTCATCTTCTTTAGCAACGACTTATCTGCCTTATCTTCAAAGCCTCAGTCTTCCATCACCTCCCAACTACTATGAAAATAGTAGTTGTCCCAAAGTTTCCAAGCTATGTCTGAGTAATTACCCTTTTCACACTGATGCCCGCTGTACCCAGGTGTGCACTGACAGCTGAAGGAACCCCACTCGCCGTGACAGCGACCCCGGGTCCCGCAGGAGGGAAAGCCCATGTTCACACAGCTACTGTCCGTCATCAAACATCCTGGAGCACTGCCAGAGGAGTCGGCCGGTGAACCTAGGTCATAAAACTGAGAGAGAGAGAGAGAGAGAGAGAGAGAGAGAGAGAGAGAGAGAGAGAGAGAGAGAGAGAGAGAGAGAGAGAGAGAGAGAGAGAGAGAGAGAGAGACAGTGTCAAAGTGAGGGATACAGCCTACCAGAAGTAATGTAAACACAGAGAGGAAATTATTTAAAGATTGGAAATATAAATAAGGCAGAAAATAATGGTCAGGATAGGCAAAACTGGGGAGCTTGAGAAGATAAGAAAAAAGAAAAAATTCTTTTCATTTCATTTCAGTTCATTTTATCTTATTTGTGCATTCACCTTTAATCCAGCCTGCCATAATGAATATTACTATGCCAAGCAGGCCAAAGCCACTTAAAAAAAGCAGGCCTGCAGCGCTCTGTATTAACAGAATGGGGGAACCTTGAGGTCTTAAATTCTCTTCAGAAGAGAACAACCATGCACCACATTACATCAATTTTTCCTTTCATCTGATGACTCCTATTTATTCATGCCCACTCCTCTTAATGTCATGTTATTGAAGTGGCTGCAGCATGAGTTTGACCCTGTGCGGGAACAAGTTGCACCCGGATTTACTTGATTTACTTGCAGATAAATAAGCAGAAGGACTGTGTTAATTCCACTGAACTACTCTTTGTCACTCTTTATTTCATTTTAGACAGGTGGGTTTATTGTCATTTGTCTCCTGATAAAGAAAGATGTGAAATCTCCAGAGCCACAGTGTTGAAACATTGGACCTAATACAGGCTAACACTCCCCTTACACAAGACATGACCAATAGAAATAAAGCATTTATAATGTTCTTTTATAAAGAGAACAATAAAGACAGGCAATTTACAGTAAAGCTACTGATCAATAGTGAAATTCCTTCAGCAGTATTATATTTAGGAAAAATGACAGTTGTCCATGGAAACTCTAACTGACCATTAACTCAAAAGTTTGGGATGACAAAGATATATTTTTAAAGACATGAATACTTTCATTCAGCAAGGATAGTAGCATTCAATAGTCATACTTTATTCATGAATAATGCCAGTTGTCTATAGTAACAGTATAACTGACCACTTGTTTCCTAAAAAGCTGTGCTCTGTCCTTTCTTTCAAATAAAAGTAAGCTAAAACTAAAATAACTGCACTTCAAATCAATATTTTCATGTATTCAATTATTCAGTAAGTAGTCATGCAATAAGGTGGACAATGTACAGCCAACCGGCCATTATCGCAAACCCCTCTTCTTAGATATTTCCTCATTAGCAATATTAATGAGATAATTACTGGCTGACTGTACATTATTCCAGGAAACTTTACTTGTAGTCCTGGTGAATGCGTGTTTCACAGAGTATATGAATATAAGCACTGCCTGTGTTGTCTGCCTGAAACCATCTACACTGCTGTTACCTTCAGTAAATCCTTATTGATTCAGTTCAGAATGTTCTTTACAAGTTTGTGTTTTACTGAGATGTTAATTCTGGAAGTGTGTTATTAGAGGGTCTGTTTAAGTGTCCTGCAGTTGACTGGTGAACTTGACCTGGCTGTGCTTTGGCCACTCATAACATCTGACCAATGATGCTGATATATACTGTATATATACTCAGGGTATAAAGCATAAATGAGTATACACCCCATCTGAAAGTTACCAGATACAGCAATTGCTCTTTATATAGAAGACCTACTTGGGTTCCATGATAGAATGTTCCAGCAAGTCTACTTGATCGCCAAAATACCAAAGAAGCATGTCTACATTATTTAGGAACATAATATTTTCTTATGAATTTGTTAAAATGTCGTGTTGCAAAAATGAGAACACCCTCCTGAAAGTTACAAAATAAAAAATTAAATAAAAAATGTTCTGGTGCAATTTTTGTAGTAGAGTGAAAAGTGGCTGGTCCTCCCGGAGAAGTTTTGTGGTAGTAAAGTTCTGAGGAATGGGGAGTTGTGCTTTATCAAAGGTGTCATGAATTCAAAAAAATCTTGAAACAGAAGATGCTACATTCTCCTTATTTCCTGCAATGTTGGGCACTTTTTCAACATGACAGTGACTATAAATTCTTACAAGGTGAAAAAAAGGATTTCACCCGCAATTAACACTATCGGGCACCTGTAGGGGATTTTGAAGAGAAGTTGAGCAACACTCCCCATCAAACTCATGGGGGAACTCAGGGAGGTGAAAATTAGATTTGTCATGAACTTGTACACTTTATGCCAAGAAGGATCAGAGCAGTAGTTATGGAGGACATACTACGTACTAGAATATTAAATGTTTCTTTGATTGAATTAAGGGTATAGTAATTTTTGCAATCCCAAAGTTTGGGATCAAAATTATTTTATCAAAAATACAGTAAAAAAAATTTTTTTTTTCCCTATTTTTAATATATTTTTTAATTGAAATTCATCCTGTGATGGTTTGCCATACACCCCATCACACTCTGTATTTGCCACCAAAAAGCCTACTTAGAATTCTCACGGGTCAACAACAGGGAAAGAGCAAAAGGACGTAAACCATCTGAGAAAACTGAGAGGGCAGACGAGTTTTTAAAATAGCAATTCTACCTCTATACTTCCTCCTTCCACTTCTCTATGACCTGCTCTCCAGTCAAGCTGCAGTAGCCTAAGTGAACCCTTCTATGCTGTTCCTCTGTGTCTGATGATCACTGGTCAAGTGTTTTAGACTCAAGAACTTTCAGCTGAGTCACGGTGTTCAAATGAGAAACAAACAACCACCCACCATTACAAACCTTGACATGATAACGTGGAGTGAGATCACAGATCAGTTAAAAAGACAAGTGGCATGGTCATTTATAACTCAGTTGAAATAACACTTCTTAGTAAAACTAAAAACTGACAGTGTCTACAAGCCCTATGAGGTCATGGTAAGCATCTTTGCTTGTCCATATATGGGCAGTATAAAAATATACCGAATTTTCTACTCATCAGAATTCTGGAAAAATAAAAAAGTATCATGTTTACACCAAAATATTAAGCAGGAAACCTTTTCCAACATTGATAATAATAAGAAATGTTTCTTGAGCACCAAATCAGTAGAACATTCATTAATTTGTTTTTATTTTATATATATACATATGAAATGTTGGGAAAAAAAGTGCAATTATACTTTTAAATGTAAAAGGTGAAGGCTGCGTCATAGTAAGGTTCCATATCAAGAGTGCAACTTTATCAAGCTCCGTCAAATCACAATTTGAAAGAAGGAAGTCTCCGTTGCACACATTCCAATTCACAAAAAAATATTATCGGAAAAGGAAGCGGTACTGAGCTTGTCCAATTTCATTGTGTAATGAAAGATTGTACTGGTCTAGGAAGGACGCCGACGCAGTCTCACTAGAATGCAGCCACTGTCTTTATTATTGGGTCATTGAATCATTGACTCCACCGTTCGCTAAAAATCGGAATCATTCCGTAACACAGCTGTATGTTGCTCAGACATGGCAGCTTTTCTGCTGTAGCTTTGTTTTGAACTATTTTAACTATTTTTCCTAGAGCAAAAACAGTGCGACTAAAATCTCTTCTAAAGGTCACTTAATATTACTTCATGCGTCTTGTTTATTGAACTGTTATTTAAAATCAATGTCACATTTGCAATCATTCTAAAATTATGCAAACGACACTCTTAGCCCCTTTCATTTGCCCTTTAAAAAAAATCAAGAAAACCTCACCTTGCTGTCCACAACGAGGTTTCGGATACAGCCAGTGAAGTGCTTGTGTTGAAGTTGTGGGTAAATATATGGCAGGTTCTCATTCACTCCTCCTAGCTGAAGCACCTGCGTCACATTCAGATGCCTGAAAGCACATCAGAAGGGACAATAACCCTTGCCATTAATGTGCTGTATGTTATGGAGAGGTAATTTTCCTCTAGAGATGAACTCCGATAATTCATTTGACCTTTTAGATTGAGACCTTTGTGTGACTTTCAATATTTCAAGAAGTTATTGAGTTCATAATTAGAATGAGACTCGTTTGTAGAGTGAGAAAGAGGAAGGTAATACTTGTTACATTGACTGGTGCTCTGTGTCATGGTATCATGGTGGAGGAATGGTTTCTTTGGCACTATAACTTAACTGGTTCATCAGGGCGAGATTTGTAACACTTTAAACAAACATAAGTTGGTGTGAAAAGAGAAATATAAGGGTTGATAAGTGCTTTACTTGTCCATATTCGGTGTAATGCCAGTAACTTCACAGGAAGTGTGGTCTTCAGTAGTTAGCCAGCTGCCCACTCCCTCCATCTCCATGATAGTGGCTCCCGCACAGCGGTCAAGTGTAAAACGCACCTCCTGGGAACAAACGTGTGGAAGAAAGGAACCTTTATTAACACACAAATGTAGGAATTTGACTTCCATGAAACACCACACAATTGAATGGCGGCATATTAAAAGCTCTGACACATTTACAGTCAGACATATTTAGAATGTAAAGATTTGTTTTCATGTTTTTCTTTAGCTGTGGCCTCTAAGCCCCTAAACAGAACTGATGTAGCATTTTTCAAGGATGATGTTTGAGTTATATGATCAAGTTAAAATTTTGTTTGTAAAAATACTTCTTATACAAATTTGGAAAAGTATCAGCCAGATACATCAATGTTAGGTACATATTTCTAGCTAATAAAACATTCGGTAACACTTTATTTCGATAGTCTACTTAAGACATTCTACTATAGTGTAACTGCTTAATAGTTGCTAACACTTTATTTTGATGCTCCCCAACATACTTTCTCGATGCCTTAATAAACTTTTAGTTTTAGTGAAATGGACTTTCAATCATACACAGTTGTTTAGTGTATGATGTAAATGTATGATTGACAGTCCATTTCACAAAAAATTAAAAAAAAAAAAATCACACACTTTCAGACTTTACAGTCGTTCTTGCAGTTCTAGGAGATGCATGACAAATGAAAACAACGTGTTCTAAAATTGGCTAAAAATATCACACATATAAAATCTGAGTCAGTGAACGTTATACACTGGCTCAGACTTTCTACAACTAGCATTGACTCATCCAGACTGTAGGGGCAAAAATCTGGGCAAAAGTCATCTAGTGTTTCCAGCTTTTAAATGTCTTCTAGAGATTATTACATTTCTTTTGCTTGTACAGACACTAAAATCACCAAGGTGGTTCAAAAGCTTCTTCTCACCAACATTTTTAACTCTGGAAGAAGACAAACTTCACACTCTTTCTCCACTCTCTATGGAGGCTAAAGCCTCAGGCACGGTATTATTAAACACATAGCATGTCAAGAAGCTAAAAAGTTCCAACTTGCAATGTTCCCTCAACACCCAGCAGGATGCTTACATCCTGTTTGCATTGAACAATAAGGATTACAATTTGAAGAAATTTCAGACTGACCCTAAGGCAAATTCCACCCCAGCAAGACTACAAGCTAGCACTACTAGAGCGACTAGCAGCAACAACAAAGAGGCCTTTGGATCTGAAACAGTTCTGGCAACACTGAATACAATAAAAATTAGCACACTAAACAATGTTTGGGATCAAGTAAACCCAGCTAAAAGCTGCGACCACAGTTCCTCTGTCCCTCTCGGGCTGTGAAGATGGTTTCAGACCAGGTAGTAAGACTTTGATGTCTTGTACAGAAGTACTGAGGTGTATTATTGGAAGAAGCTGCCGAGGAGAGACGGGCCGCCGCTCGATTAAACACGGCAGTCAGTCTCTTGCTAACGGTGAATGCTTACTTTGCTGTTGCTCCTCACGTCAAGTCTGTGCCACCGTCTGTCTGCTACATTCACGTTGCCTGGCAACTGCAGGACCAATGTACCCGAGCCATGGTTAATTTTTAGGGTGGGGGTGCCATCGATCAGTTCTGAGAGAGAAGAACAGAGAGAGAGAGAGAGAGAGAGAGAGAGAGAGAGATAGAGAGAGAGAGAGAGAGAGAGAGAGAGAGAGAGAGAGAGAGAGAGAGAGAGAGAGAGAGAGAGAGAGAACAACAACATAGTTGGACTGTTAAAACCCAGATACAGAACTACAAAGGAGTGGAGGATGGTTATAAAAACTCAATCTTGAACACACACACACACACACACACACACACACACACACACACACACACACACACACACACACACACACACACACACAAACACAAACACACAAACACACACACACACACAGCCTAAAAACTACCAAGTAAAAGTGTTTTATAAGTTCAACTAGCAGCAGGTTTTTGATTAACAAATGTATCACATAAACTCGCACTTTGTTTCACATTACAGGGTCAAGTAAGCGCTGCAGAGCCTGCCACAATTACGATTATATTATCCTCTGGCATAATAGGAAAAACATATTACGGAAAGTTCTTCCTTTTGTCTGAGTTAGTCGATTGGCAAATTAAAAATTAATGAAGCCAGGAAGACTCCCCTAAGCATCGTATATTCTGACAGAATCTGAGCATACAGGCAGAAATGCCTTCAACTAATTTCACATTTATCAGCAGGATATTTGCTGTTAAATAAGCCTGCCATGCCTATTATGGCCGAAAACGTCTGTCTGTCGTTTGTTTCACCACCCCGCTTTCCCATTGTCTTTCAATTCTCCCTCTATTTTCTTATTTGTCATCCTCTCGAGTTCTCCCTTTGATGCACTCTTTTCATTCCTGTAAATAACATTCACTTCCTCTCAGCTCGGCAATGTTGCACTGTCTGGCCATCACCATCTGCAGACCATGAAACAGAACTTTCGTTGGTTACAGTGTTTTTATATATATATATATATATATATATATATATATATATATATATATATATATATATATATATATATATATATATATATATATACTGTATGAGAGGATAATGTATAAGACGAACTGCAATTAAGCAACACTAGACGCTTCTCAAAACACATGTACACACTTCATTAAATCTTAAATCAAATGATTGACTCTCCAGACATATTGTCCGGGCTATATCCCTCACACCGTCATTAAAACTGGCTGATTTATGTCGTCCATCTGTGCTTATTCTCGCTGTCACTCTATTTCTCCTATTATTTCTTGCACAGAGTGTTTCAGCAAGTGAATGTCTTCCATCATCATCCCCTGCATGGTTTAACCCATTCAAGCGGCTCAAGTGCTGAGGGACTTTGTCTCACTCTCGCTGTTGAGGGGGAGTTTGGTTAGCATGCTGTGATAGAGCAATAATGGAAATAATGGCTCAGAAGTACTGTTTAATACAATTGTTCGGTACTTTGCAGGTGTTTGTTAACTAGGTATTACTCTGGTCCACTACTGTTTTATATGGTGAACAAGACTTTTTGGTGTACAACCCATTAGTGCAGATAAAATGAGATTACCCCTCATTTTGTTTAAAATTAACTTTCGTTAAAATGTTGTTTTCTCTCTCAAACTTTGTTATAATATTCCCACATTTAAATAATCAATTCTCCAAATTATTTTTAAAATCTACTACTTATATTTAAATGGTGTAAATGAATGCTTTATGAATGGAATGTATTTATTGTGATAATCAAATTTACATGTTCACAATATTTACCCTGTCACCATTTAATTTTAAAGCGTTTGAATTCAAAAAGGTACACAAACAGGAAACAACAAATGAACAAGGACATAAAACACAGGCTGCACTTTGTGTGTACAATAAAAGCATATGGAAAGTGTTACAACCCTCACCTGTTAGCTCGACATAATATCTTAAATACTTACAAATATAAATTATTAACCCAAAAAAGTGTCCTTTATGAACTCGTGATTCACACAGCTGAATGAAACAAACTTTATGAACTCTTCAGAGTTTCTGAAACTGTTTCTATCTTGGCGGTTTCCAATGGCCTCATTGAATTCTTTCTCAACTTTTTTCTCTAGTGTCTCCAGGCTAACTCCCGATGGTATCAGAGTGTTGAGCTGGAGATAACAGTGAACATGCTGGGTGTGGAGCAGTGCTGCTGTAATCTGGGCTGAGAAGCCCTTTTTAGAGGGAAGCCCCTGAGAACAGAAAACTGCTCCCCTACACTGATTCTGTCACCAATCCTGTCCCAGACATGAAGCGCTGCCGACTGAGAGCAAGACCATGTCTTCTCTGGCTGACATGACATTTTAGGTAGAGTGCAGATGAAGTAGGATTGAGAAAGGAAGGGCAACAGCAGTGAAAATGAGAGATGGAAAAGGTACAAGTCTAGGGTTGGTATTGATTTGAAAGGACTGAAAAGAAGGGAAGTAATGAATGTGTGTCTCTGTAAGACAGACGGAAAGAGGAAGTGACTATTGGAAGTTTCTAAAGGCCATGATACACCAAACCACCATCAAAGAACTAGTGGTAATGAAAGCTAACTATGTTGTTGGCTCTCGTCCCATGCGTCTGGGCCAAAAAGTTGTGCTCAGACACACTGTAAAGGTTATAGCCAACAACCAATTAGCAGTTTTGCGCCTGCGTGAGAGGAAATGACGATCATAAGAGCGGGGTGGAAGTAGTCTAAAATAAGCCAAGAACTCCCGGCGCCTTAAAAATCTCAATGCCTAGGCCTAGTATTCTATAGTCATCATTCAAAAGTAGAAACAAAATTAGGACTGCATACTTTACCCCTAAGCGAAAAACAAAAAAGCCATTTTGAATATGAATCATGTTGATCACTTTCTTCATTCCAGATAGCTGTGTCGAGTATTGGAATACTCATGTAAGTTGAGGTAAAATTAGAACCACCTTCTCTGTGTATCCCTCTTGACTTCATTGTTTGCTCGCTTTCATCACTTTCACTTTTCTTCTCTTGGAATGGTTTGCTATAAAGCTAAACAGCCAATCAGATTTCTCTTTTTCACCAACGCAGTGTGACTTGTGCCGATAGTGCGGAACACACCACAAAACTGAGCTAACAGGCACTCAACAATGTCCCGGAGTTGGCTGACAACCGACCACCGGCTCGGTGTGTCACAGCCTTAATATACAGATGAAAACCAGGAAGAGAGAGAGAGGAAGAGAGAAAACAGGGTGAGGGGGCACATGGTTTGATCTGGACCACTGGCCAGTACTTTCAGTGTTACATATGTAAATGGCATATACAGGGAACACAATCTGTATATGTAATTAGGCTGCAACATGTTTTTGCTCTCAGAAAAGATCCCTCAGTAGTCACAGGGGGTCGTCTGTGCTCTCTCCTCCTCATCCCTAATTCATACTGGTCTCCCCACAACATCACTGCACCTTAATCCCTCCGTCAGCAGTAGGGAAGATGAAGGGAGTCCAACCTCCCCCCCTCGGATCCCCTCCTCCTCCTCAAATGCATTTCCACTTTAAGCATAAGAAATGGCTTCTCTTTGGGGGTCCTAAGGGACGAGCAGGAGGGCCGATGGCTTATGGACCCTGAAAACCCCACCCAGTGGCCCCCACATCAGCGGCTCGGGAAATGAGCTGAACTACTGTAAGTTGAAAGGGATATTTGAGAGCTGCTGTGGCATGATGAGTCTGAGAGGGTTCACTGTGATGCAGGTTTCTGCAAATTGACCATAATGCACACATCACACTCTGGGTGTAACTGTATCTCTGTGCTCACATTCATCTGCCAGACGCTCCCCGTGTGTGTGTGTGTGTGTGTGTGTGTGTGTGTGTGTGTTTGTAAAAGCTCACAAACACTTTCATAAACACAATAAACACTTTCCTAAAACATTTCTTTACAGCATTTTCATTGACTGATAATAAAAATAGGCTAAAACAAAGGTTTTACTTCATATTACCTATCTTTCATTGATTCTCCCAGATATTGATATTGATATTTGATATTGATTATTTTACACCCTACTCACACACACACACACACACACACACACACACACACACACACACACACACACACACACACACACACACATTTACATGTACATTTAATCGCAATGGAACTGCACGAGATTTGGCCAAGGCTGCGATTATTTTATGCGCAGCTTGTCAGTGCAGAACGGCTGATTGGGAGTAAATGCTGCTCCATCTGAACGCCAGAGGGCGCTCTCGCGCTGAGATGGCAAATATGCCCAGCCGCAGAAGTACGATAATGCACATCATCATCGGGCATCATTGCTGTAGCTGACTAAACAGAAGATTGAGACGCTTTGATTGATTTAACATGACTAATAAACACACAACTGCCTTATTCTGTGTAAGAAGCCACATCATCTTACAGAAGGATGCTCAACTCAAACTGCTTCTCATGTTTGAAAAGATGTTTGATGAGTGTTGCTTTATCAAATGCACGTTATAAGTGACTCAAACTCACAGTGCTTTCAGATGGAGCAGCGTTTACAGAACCGTACATCAAAGACAAGGTGCGCATTACATTTAAAAAAAAAAAAAAAAAAAATTGCAGCCTTTGCGATTTCATAATCGTTAATTCCTGCGATGGGAAAGATGAATTTTCAGAAGCCATTACTCAAGGAACATTTCTATTATACATTCTGAAAAATGTTGTTCTTTCTTTCTAAAAAAAAAACCTTAATAAAACCAAAGTGAAAAATTATGTTTTATTCAAAAAGGTGGTCATATAGCCCTCGTTCAATATTAATATAGGAGTTTATATACTACATATATATTTATAACTCCTACATTGATATTGAATGAGGGCTATAATATGTTTTATATATAAATATGTGCATGTATATGCATCTACGCTTCTCTATAGACCTTAAGCACCAGAGAAACTAGGGCACCGCCATCTTTAGAATATTGTCTTTGAATTTCCGTTTTTGCAGTCGCTCTGTATATTTCTATGGCGTCGCTGTCAGGAGTAATCAGCTGGTGAAGTGGATTTACTTCTTGTAGAGTTAACGAAAGTTATCTTGAGCGTTGTGATTTTTATCATAAGCATTGTAAAGCAGATGTCTTAACAAATGTCGACCGGGAAATGTTTTAAACGAGCCGTTCATTCATAACTACGCAAGATCGCTGTGAAAATACAGACCGGAAGTCAAAAGACAACGAGCGCAGCGCTGAAAAGAGGCGGAGCTACATAAGGTCTATAGGAAACCGACATAAGAAACCGCTTTGGATAAAAGTGCATTATATATGAATAAATTCTACAGAACGTATTAACTTTACATCCTTGACAAGACTAAGAAAATAATCAAGTACACCATCTATTCACAAAAGGCATGTTTCTCAATGTCCCTGAACATCATTTACAGCCAGAAGTCTTTTCAGTCTTGGATAAATTACCTCATGAGGCTTCTTATCATTCAATAAGTGTCCTTAATCAAATAAATTTGATTTGTCAGTCTAATTTGTCTATTGATTCGACATGCTCACCCCTCAAATCTTTGTCTAACCTTGAAAAGAGACTGTAACCACCAATAAGACCAATGTGACAAAGACTTCAAGCACGTTTTCCGTTCCCATTTCCACCAATGAAAATAAATTGAGGAGGAGGTCAGAGGTCATCTAGAGAAAATGAATCTGGGTTGTAATGAGAAGTAATTCATCCTAGAGGTGAAGAAAGATGATTTCTCTTTAATGCAGATGCCACGTGTGGATTTCATGCTCTGTTCTTGTTCTATAATGTGCGCAGCTATGCCTCAAGCGCTTCAACTGATGAGTGAATCACCCATATATACGTGTGCCTTAATATACATATGGCTCAAAAGGAAAACACATGTTTACTCACAAATGTATTTAGAATATCAATATAAAAATAAATAAATTTCATGCCAATTTTAATTTAAAGCCAAAACTCTTACAGCTAAACTGCCGGCAGGAAATGTTTACTGACCAGCCTTAATGTTCAGCTCACCTCAAACCAATCAAAGCCAAACAAATACTAACTTCTTGAACTTGGAAATGTTGCAAAGGTTGTGAGCTGCTTTCCAGCCAATCAACAGATTCGTAATCTATTCGTAAACAACTCAGAAGTACTAATACTCACATAAACACACACGAATGATCTGCTGCACTCAGGGATGTGTGTGGGAGGCCCCGGGTGTGTTTGCACTATGCAACTGCATTGTAGTATCAGTGTCACGAGTGTCTTTAATAAAAAGAGCAGAGGCGTAAAGCTGGCAGGCAGCAGGCCAATGATAAGGTTTATTAGGCCACAGTGAAGAACAGCAGTAAGTAATAAGGTCTGATAGAGTGAAGGCGAGGAGGACTGGAGAGAGAGAGAGTAATGTACAGGGACTCACACTGTGGCTACACTTGTTCTGCTGTCCTCCACACTGCCATTCATCATTATTCATCACCCGCTTGCTTTCTTTGTTCCACCTTCCCGTTCATATACCATTTTGGTCTCTCACCCAAACATGAACTTCTTTCTCCGCTTAAATCAAGTCTGAGCTGCGCCACTTACTGTTCCTCCTCAGCAGTTCCTTCAAATCTGAACATATTTTATCTATTTAATCTGACACTCTTTCCTTGCTGTCTCTCCACTAGACTCTTCCTCTGTTTCTATTTCTCCTCTTTCTGATTGCTGCATGTCATCACTAGACCTGCACCCCTTTTCTAGCGCTGGTTCTGAAGCCAGTGCCCAGTTTAAATCCAATCCGTACATTTCCAAAGCAGAAGCATCTGAGGTACCCCTAAAAACATGCTAACTACGAACCAAAAACTATTGCTCCTACATAACAGCTAATTTTTATCAGTTAATTTGTCTTTGGATTGTTATATTTCTCACAGATTTCTGCTAGTTCTAAATCAGATATAGATAAAGTAGCAAAGATTACATTTATATGAATGCATTAGTGATAGAGCGATTGCTTGTGAATTAATTCCACCTGGCAGCGTCTCTCTACTAATGGTGAATCTGTGGGTTTTAGTTACTAAGAAATATATGCTAGAACTTTTCAGTTTTGTAAGCTGTTTTATTGATAAATTACATAACAGTGTTGACAATACATTTGTGCAATACTGAATGTTTATGTGCACGCAATCTGCACGTGATGTGCGAGCTACTGTCTGTATGTGTGTGTTACAATGCAGCAGCGCATTAGTTAAGAACGGCGATTAACTTACACGTAGAATAAGCTGTTTAAAACGTGCATTCATCCAATCAATTTTGAGTACCAGATGGCATAATCAAACATATCTTGTGCAGCGGTCTCGGAGTATGCGTTTATTTTGTCATTTTAACTGTTGGAACAGGAGTGTAAAAGTGGAATTCAAAGATTTCTTCCTTGATCCTTCCATGATCAGTTAGTCGACATCAAGCTTAAAGTGCAATGGCAGAAGATTAAAGTTGACTAGTCTGTGCAATCCCCAATAATAACACGTTATCATTCGTCTTTCTAGTCAATGGAATCAGGACTCCATTATCACAGATATTCAGAGATCCCTCGCCAGAGAGCAGCAGTTCCAACACAAGCATAGCACCATTTCGAAAAAGAAAAGTATTTGACTATCGCTCTCACCCTGATACTGACCTGAAACTGAAGCTCAGACAGATCTCCACCACTTCACCACTCTTTGTTGCTGGAGCCACCTTGAAACCCTGTCCACAGTCGCACACTTCACTTGATCTTCATCTATCACTCCCTGTCACTCTCTCTTTCTCACCTCAGATTCGCTGTCTGCCATACATCCTTCTCTCGTTCTCTCCACATGTTCAGCATCTCACCCTGCACTGATTATACTCACACACTGCCTTATCTGCTTAACTTATCCACATTCGCCAACACATCAGTGAACTGATCAAGAGCAGAATGCTCTCACATGAACGTATGCTTGGCACGTAGGCAGATCTGTGAGATCATTAAAGCTCTAAATGTGTATACTCCATTGTAATCATTCTCCCAGATGAATGACAAATAAGCCTTTACTGATATAATGAGTGCCTTCGTTAACCCCTAATGAGCAACTATACAGCTGCACACATAGCAATGCCGCAGAATTTATGACACACATACACAAACAAACAGAAATAATGTGGTATTTTTTATCTTAGGTTGTTAGATGATAGCAGATCTCCCCTGAGTAAGAAAATGTTACAGCAATAAAACTTTTTTTATTAGAAACACTAAATCCTGCTGGAGAGACGCGAAGGAGTCTCTTCATCTCTTTCTGTCTACAATAAACATATTATCACCCTTTTTTCATTCTCCTCTCTCTATGTCTAGCCCTACTGGGAGATGTGTGAAGACGTGCCAGAGGTTCAGCTTGTGATATGAAAGAATGATGCAGACACTGAAGCAATGTTCTGCCTTAATGCCTCTGCACATTTGCAATACCCGCATCCGTCGCCTCTCGACCTGCGGCTTGGCTGTCGTGAGGGTGTGTGTAGGTTACCTATGGCCATGAAGTCCTCTGGCTCCCACGGCTGAAGCTGAGAGAGGGGTCCACTGTAGAGCAGCAAGCCATCTGCCACCTCTGTGATGAACTCCAGCGAGAGGTGGCTCTCGAAGCATGGCCTTATTGGGGGAAACCAAGCATAGCCGTTTCCATGGAAACTGTGTTTTGTCTGCTGGCATTCGGGTCCCTCAAACTGAGCAGGGCACTGGCATCTATGGTATGCAAACAGGAAATCAAAAGCTCTTATTAAAAACAGTAAGAGTTTCGGGTTTTGTACACATGCTACTGGACTGATCTGGACTAAAAAGTTAGAAATGTACAAAGACAAAAAAGGTTTGTAGTCATCATACATTGTGATCTTACAGAGCCCTAAATTGGATGAACTATCCTATTAAGTCTAGACGAAAGACCCATGACTAATGTAAACAGTTATACAAACTCATCTCCCTAACTTAGGTTTCAATTCTCTATTTGTGCTGCATTGGTCAGAAATCACAACCAATGGTCATGATTTTTCTCAAAGCTTTGAATCCCACTCCCACCTCATCTTGCTGAATGATGCAACCTGTCAAATACAGCCGTTAGGAGCCAGACAGTGAGGGATGCTTCACTGACCACTGCCTGCATCCCTTCAGTCAAACTTCAAAGACCATCTCTTATTATCCTACATTTAATTATTATCCTTGCATTTTCCTTATACATTATCTTAAACTATTTAAAAATGTACTTAATGAACACATGACAATGGAAGCTTATTTCAGCCATGGAATTTATTACATTCTCTCGCTCGCTCTAGATTCCAGGAGATTTTAACTAATTTGCGGCATAACTAGTCGATCACTACTGGTAGATCTATAGATAAACTCATCTTTCAGGCATTTGACCGACCGGGTTGACACTTCTGCGTGAGAAATCGGGGGGGTGGCGTGTGAGCGTGTGAAACCAATCAAATGCGTGTGTCTCACGGCCAATGCGTGAGTTGGCAGCTCTGAAACATGTAGACAACATATATGAATGGTTAGTTGATGAATTTATGTAGCTTATGTGTAGTTATCTTCTAGTCATCGATTAGCATATTCTGACTTGATAATCTATAAATTAGTTCCCGGGGGAGGGGTTTATGTATTTTTTAGGTTTTGTGATGTCACAAACCCAGGAGAAATGTCGTGTAGTCCCTACCAGCCATTTGTTGCAGTCCTTTTAAAGCAATTTCTTTAAAAGAAAATATCTCCCTTTGCTTTGAACTTTGAGCATTGTAACTTTGCAGATGTTGTTTATGCTCAAACAGCAACATTACACACTAACTAAAGTTAGAAAAGTGAAATCACAATCAACCACCCCTTTAAGGGAATATTTTTTTTTCACTAAAGATTTATATTACAACTGTGGAATGTTGTAGCTATAGTTTCTAAATGCGTAGGTTCATATTTTTCATAACAAATGCTGTAGATAAAAAAAGAAAAAAAAGTTAACATTGGCCTACGCATAGTAATGAGGAGCCATCAATAGTCTTACTTGTAATTAAAACCTTATGACAAATGCTATAGTTAAACAATTACAAACTGTTACTTGTAAGGCCGAGCACAAGTTAAAAAGAGCTTTAAAATATGGACCTTCTTGAATTATCGATAAATTCTGTTCTGCTAATAATGACAGATATTAGGATAAAAACCTCCTTTCAGATATTCCAAGAGATGACAGGAAATTAACATGTTCAGTATAAGAACATTTTAAGTAAAGATATTCGCATTGCACTTTGTAAACAAGTGATTGTTAACTATAGGCTACTTTATTGTAGTTATGTTATCAACGAGTTTGCATGTTTGGACCATTTTGCAACAAACAAACAAATAAATAGATCTCACAAGGGAGCATATGTGATGCGATCTGGGAAAACCCGTCGGATGTCGCGCTGGTACGTTTTCAGGAAAGTCTAAAAATAGATTGAATGTCAGTTTTTTGTCAAAATTGGGGTTTCAATAAATTATTATTCTATAACATCTTGTTTATCATCTCTGAATATATCTTGGGAAAATACACTAGTTTAGTGCAGGAAAATAACGATTTATAGTGGCAAGCTGAAAAGACTGTGTCTTTCTCTTTAAGAACACGCACGGCGGAGCGGAGGGGCAAAAAAACAAAATTGCCCATTTAGCTCTCCTTCTCTTAACACTACAAACATACTTTCGCCAATCAAAATAAACCAAATAACAGAATAAAGGTCCCGCCAGTCCTGTGTAAACTTCAACGGCACGCAAGTTTTTATTTATTTATTTTTATCCAGCGTTATCGTGTGTGATGCGGAGCACAAGAGAACAACAGAGTCTGAAGCTGCTCGCTTAAAAGACCTTGCTCGCCTCTCAATCGTCCAATTTCAAAACGGTTTGCAGAGGATGAATTTTGAGTTCATAAGCTTTCGAATGATACCTAATCTATGATGATTACTAAAATATGTGATATGAAAAAAAGACAGTAAAAAAAGAGCACCAGTCGTCCCGCTAGCAGGACGTGATCGTTAATTAAACCTGTTTTTTCTCAAAATTCCGTTTCTGAAAATCACAGTGATCAGCTGACTTCAGATAACCACATCTTTTGTTACAGACAAACGATAAAAGAAATAAAAACAGATTTGGAGAGGGCTTGAACTCAGCTTTAATATAGTCTCAAAACCTGTAATATGTCAAATTTCACCATGTGGTGGGTTTTCTCAGATCGCATCACATATGCCCCGGGACCCTGTTAAACAGTTCACACTCCAACCCCCCAATGTTCACACCAAAACTACAGAGGGAGACAACCAATCCCCCCATAACCCCACCACCGCCCAACAAAGCCCCGCTCCCTTTAGTGAGTACCACCACTTTATTTATAACACTGCTTAGACATGTTTATATCCAAACTATAAACTTCTATCCCAGTACTTCTGTGAAAATCTGTGACAGTAACTGTAACAGAAATAGTGATACTGTGTGGTTGAAAAGATGGTTTCATACCTATACATGACATGATGTTACATTTCCAACACACACTCTAAATGGTTGACCAATCACAACCTGCCTCACAATCAGAGTAGACAGGACGTTTTGGAAGGGGAGCTTTGAAGAGAGGAACTAAAAGAGAGGGTTTCAGGCAGAGTGTGAAAAGAGGTGCTGCAGCAATGTATTGTATGTGAAAAATTATGTTTTTTTTTGTTTTTTTTACTTTAAATCATGTAAATGTATTCTACCAGACTTCCAGCAAAAGCTTTTCTCATCATGGGAACTTCACCAAACATCATCCCCCACAAATCAGTAAAACTGGAATCACACTAGACCATGCAATACCAGTCTGATGTTGTGCATCCTTTTGCCATCAAAAATTTCCATATGAAAGATACACTTCATATGCATACGTATTGGCATGACTCAAACAGTAATCAACAGCTCTCTTGTTCTGCTTTCTGACGGATCAGCCCCACCTGTTGCGCACACTCTCGATTCAGCCCACAAACAGCATCATCTGCTCAGAAACATCAATGACAAATTGCTTTCTTGTGGTTTGCCACCCAAGCACTGCTGTGCCCTCAGATCCCCTGCATCAGTTCCTCTTTGGCAAGTCTAATCATAGTCTTTGAAAAATGCATGGGTCTGTCGCCATCCTTTCTTTGTACGTCTGTCTTCTTTCTGTCTCTTTTTGTCTTTGTTTTCTTTCTCTCTTCGCTGTCTCACACATAGCTGCAGTTATAATTGCCCATTTGAAAAGAAAATGACATGGGTTAACGGCCTCTGTGCACTTATTACAGACGAAAAGAAGACAGACAGTCAGGCAGGTCAATGAGCCCAATAAAGCAATCCAATGCATCACAAGGGCTCTAATTACATTGTGCCCTAATCAAAACTATTCCCATGTTTACTCAAACAACATAACAGAAGACAGGCTGACGATGTTTATAGCACTGACCGTCAAACTACACAAAGCCAGATGATATCTAGTCTAGCAATTCCACCAATTGTCAGTTCACACCAAACATGTAACTGCTACATGACGCAATAACAGCCAATCAGATAAAATGTGATGTTTAATGTACATATATGAGGATTTCAGTGCAATTATATTTCACAGTGGATTGTGTGTGTCTGTTTTCACCTCGACATATTGTACGTTTTTTGGTTTATATTTCTGTATTGTCATGCTAGGTAGCCAAAATTTTAAAAATGTCCAGGTTAGGACAAAATGTTTACATTAAAGGTGCCCTAGAATGTTTTTTTTTTATTATTTAATAATGTTTCCTGTGTTGCCCTTATAATGTTAGTATGTTTTTTAGATCAAAAATAGTCATAATTTCGAAATAAAAGGCATTTTTCCTAGCCTGATTTTAGCCTCTGATTTGAACGCTTTGTTTGACGGGGCGTGTCTGCTGTGTGTAACCGGCCTCTGCTGTGATTGGCTGACATGCTTGCATATGAAATACTGTAGCTATGTATTACATGTGAAACTCTTTCGAAAACTTTTACTACAGCTATTATACGTTTTTACTATTACAGTTATCAAGATTAACGAATCGTGAGATGTTTTTAAAGTATTTAGATCTATTCCCATCACACAAAATGTTGCCGTGACGAGCATAGAGCAGATGACTGTTGATCGCGAGAATGAAGATTTTATCAATGCAACGCAGTTTCTGCACTCTCTATAATGCTTTCACCAATGCAAACACAATGATGTAAATACAGTAAGAGCTTCGTTGTGCAGTGTAACGTGCGTCATTGAATTCATAACGAGTTTGGCAAGTGTCCAGATTTCTTCAGAGGCTCGGATTAAGGAACTAAAACATACTATTGTGTTCATTTGTACATCCAAACACTGAGCAACAGCCATGCTTCGTCTGCACAATTACGCCTGTCATTGAACATGGGCTGGCATATGCACATTTTTAGAGTCGTACGTATGATCCCGACTGTTGCGTCACAGTCGGTGTTATGTGGAGATTCGCCTATTTTTCAGGGGTGTTTTTCTAAAAACGAGATTTAAGTAAGGAGAAAACAATGGTGTTTGAGACTCACTGTATGTCATGTCCATATACTGAACTCTTGTTATTTAACTATGCCAAAATAAATTCAATTTCACATTCTAGGGCACCTTTAAATTAATGTTTATCATGTCCCACCTCGTTAGAACACAGTTTAAAGATTTTCTCTGAAGATGAAGACGCAGTGTTTGATCTGAGAGGAATTAAAGGTGCATTCCGTAGGTCATTAGCTAGCTATCATCGCTGTTCTTCATGTACTTTAGATACCTATACCACAATGGTGTTCGACACAGTACTGCCATCTACCGACATGTATCAGCATGAATGTCTTTAAATAAAGCACATTGATACTAGTGAATTCTAGAAATCAGTTAACACATTTAATTCCTTTACCAAAATAACAAAAATAAAAGCAACTTGGGCATCACAACTCAAGATTGTCTATGTTATCAAATCTTTCCACCTAGTGTATACCGTACTGATGTTCACGCTAATTTTTGTGTCTTTCTGGCTTCAGACCTTTTTTGCTTCATCGGCCTTACAGGTGTGGATTCTCCCAGTATCTTCTTTAGTAAAGCACAATAAGAAGTGTCTATAGAGTCAATTTTCGCTCTTCAAATCACCAAACAACACTACAGAGACGGCAGCCAATGAAGATGAAGATACCCTTTGATGTTTAGTGAAGCCCTACAGGTCACGTCATTTCAACATGCTTAAAAAACTGGTGGTGACTGGCTGGCATCATACATAATTAAAACAATTAAAGGAGAATTGTATGAAAAAAAGTATACAATTTAAACAAAAATATCAAAGATAAAAGTGCTGTGAGTTTTTTTTTTAGATCCATTCTCATAAGATGCCAAAGTTGACAGGAATCTGTCTCAAAAATTTCAGATAGTGTGTCAGATAGTCATTCTCGACTCATCCATCAAGTGTGTTGAGATGGATACACGTGAGGGATGGAAGAGTAATGCACACCACAGAGAAAACTTTCCATGATAATGGCACAGATATAATATTTCTAATGTTGGCCCATTGATTACTGTCAGCCTCACAGTGTGCTGGATTTAGACACATTTCTAGCCTGGTGCACCTAATGCTCTCCCAAGACACGAATCCAGCAAGACAGAGGAGCCTATCTGGTTGCAATAAGACAACATTTCAACCGTCTGAATCAATACAATATAGTAACTCTGTCAAGGGAACAATACCCTTTTAAGCTAAAGTTTCATGAAGACTCACTAGAAACTATGTCAGGTGATTCCCGTTTAGGCTGAGGATTGAGTAATGCATAAACCCTGCGATTTGGTTTTGGAAAGAGTCATTCGGCAGGGTTTTAGGGATGGATGAAGGGGTGCTTTGAGTGGGCAATTCAATGAGATCAAATTATGTGACAGAATCAATGAAAAAGACAGTCCCACTGGAGCAACAAATCTCGAAGCTGGTCTGAGATAAGACTGAGCAAAGGAGCAGAAAGATGAAAAAGCAAAATGTTTGCTGATGACGCACTTTTGAGTTTCTTTGGGGCATTTTTTGCAAGCAGTTGTTTGTGAACAAAAATGTTAAATAGCATAAAAAACAGCAAGAAAGCAGTTTGACAGCCTTTTCATTCCCTAAAGAAACAACAGCCTTTGATAAACATCAGCAGGGTCACAGATCTTTCTAAAGCAGAAACGAACTGAAAGAATTGGCCTCTGTCCCATGAAATTCACTGGGGTCAATGTGAGCAATATCTAAAATATTAAGAGTGTGTGCTTGTCAGCGATGGAGAATGCCAGAGAGACAGTAAAACGCTTTAAAATAGAAACTGCTTCCTACATTGTCAAAAAAGACAGCTCTGTTCTACTTGATATACTAAATCAGACCAATTTATCTCCTCGAGTGAATCCTGGCATTAATATTAGCCATGATAGCTAAACACAATCCTCTTACTCCCTCTGGTCCGTTTTACCCCTTCAGCATAAACAGTATGAGGATGCCATTGATTAGCCTGTAAAAGACCTACAATAATCTCCCCCATGCCCTTCATTTACAAGTCCACCATTAAGCCTCCTTCCTGACAATCTAAACGTTGCTCCTAAGATCTTGAGGTCCAGCCCTCAGTGGAGTGATGTTCATTGTGCTGGAATACACAGCAGGCATGTATCTGCTTTTCAGAAATAGTATTTTACGAAAGCATAGAGTCTATGCTATTGTTGAGCACTTCATTGCAAAAAAGCATTTTCTTAACCAGTATTTGTCTTATTTCTCATTAAAGGTGCAATAGGTGATTGTCTAAAGAAACATTTTTTGTTCTGCTGGTTGAAAGTATCCTCATATCCTGATAGCAATCACAATGTTAAAAGGTCTAAATGTATTTTATAAATATATATCGCAATGACTTTACCAATCGGCGATTGGCTCTAATTTATAAGGCGGGACTTATTCCGCCATATTGAGTGTTGCACTTTTCCCCATTCAAAACAATACAAGTGACACGTCTTGTGTTATTCTACAGTCTATGGTGTACTGTAAAGTTTTTTCATCAGTGAATGACACAATCCAATAACGTTTTCTCTGATTGTGTCACTTCTGGTCTGTACGCGTCCATGTGTTTTTGAGGAGGCGTGGCTTTAGACAGCGATTTGCAGGGAGAGTGGGATTGTATGCATATGTAAACAAACAAGATTTTTTTTAATTTTTGATGGATACATGTATATAAAAGTGAGAAATTTAATCAACATTGGATCCCAAAGTTGCAGAATATGCTGTTCATTAATATGTACAGTATAGTAACACAAATCCTTTGAGCAAAAGTTCAGATTTCAAGTGCATAAAACCAGTTACTAAACGTATGATTTCACGAACACAGAAAATTACACAATATTCAGTTCCTCCTCTAACTGGGGAGCTGTCATTATTTGTTGAATGGAGACAATCATCTAAAATGATGCAGCTTAATTAGACAAAGTATGATTGAGGGTGTTTATGTTCAAATTGACTCTAGTTCTGCATTTTATCATCTGCACATAATAATGTTCCACAATCTACTTATGATAAATACAGTATTTTTCAGCATCTATATTGGGCCTGCAAATATATAATTTACAAATAAGACATTTTTGTCGCATGACTTATGCTAACAGTAGCTGCAGAAATAGGAAATTTCCCCAGCGGTTGGGGAACTTTTTGCAGGACTATTCTATTCAGGTTTATAGTCTATGAGTAAATGTGTTTGACATCGACTCCTCTCACTGATATACATTCACAAAAGATTTGTAAATCTATATGTCTATTTAATTCTAATGAAGCACAGACATGGTACATGGGCTGAATGAAAATGACTCGTGAAGTTCAGTTAATAGAAAGAGGACATTGAGAGCTAAACACTCAAGGATGGTTGGCTGTTTGATGCATGTGAATAATAGCATTTGTGCAAGAAAACATTGATATTTAAAGCACTCTGCAGCAGGACTGTCTAAGTCTCTCTTGACACAGAAATAACCAAGCAGTGTGAGTAAGGGACCCAAAAGCAATTGCATTCTGCCAAAGCAAGATAATCATATAGACCATGTCATATCTACAAATCCCTATTTTTCATACAAATGCCTATGTTTGATAAACGTTCTGTATGAGTGCACACAGTACAAATAAAACATTTTCATATAAATACTCATATTTTGACATTGAAAAAAAAGGCACATATGCTTGAAGGCTGAAGTAAACCGGAAGGTTGACGCAACACAGACACAAAATTGAAGTTGTTGCCTGCAGACATTATTAGGATTAGAGGAGGGCTTGAGGCATGAAGCGCTATGGCCCACAACGCCAGCTCACCACATTACATGCTCACTAGGTCTGACCGCTCACAAATCCCTAGCTTTACTTTCTTCTTTTAATTAAACCACTGAGAGCTAAATGAATTTCTCCATATTTTTCAAGGTGATTAAATGAGGCGTAGAAAAGACATACTGTATATCAGAAAGGGATGTTAAGCCACTGTATGCGCATGCGTTGCATGTATGATCTCATAGTGGTATTAAAGCAGATATTTACATGATGTCTCAGATAATGTAATACAAAAGGACATTATGGGCAAATAGGATTGCATGAGAGTCAGTCTCCCCAGTAAAAAAAATAAATAAAAAATAAATAAATACAGTTGTGGAAACAGGTGTGTGTGTGTGTGTGTGTGTGTTGGGGGGTGGTAGTGTGGTCTCGATAGGTGTAAGTCTGAGTGAGGTAAATGGTCAACATATAATTATAAAATGGGCAAATGTGCAATTTCATTTTTTAAATGCCCAATGTCAAGCTTGTATTTATGATGCGTTCATTGCTCTGCATTTTTAATTTCCCTGCTGAAGGGAAAACAATCCTCCATATCACAAGCCGCGATTAGAACACAACTCACATCTGAAAGCACATCTCAGATATCATTAGGAGCTTCCACGTGGCAGCTGCTCTCTTGATTTGGTTCTAAACAACCCATTCATACTAAAACACTGAGCTTTAAAAATCACTGCTGAGCATCCAGTAGTGCCCTAGCTAACTGTTAGACAGTCTTACAGTATGGTATTGTCAACTCACATTATAGTCAGGACCAGGGTTGGGGAGTAACGGAATACATGTAACGGCGTTATGTAATCAGGATACAAAAATCTAGTAACTGTAATTTGTTACAGTTACGTCAAAAAACGTAGTAATCAGATTATAGTTACTTTTTGAAAAAAGGGGGAATACTTTCAGGATTAAAATGGTTTCATTTAAAACTAAATAAATCTGTATTTTGGCATTATAACACTATATTAAGCGTTGCTTGATTAATGACTCACGACACGAGTCACGTGTGCTGGTGCACGCGCACAATAACAGCTCTCTAAAACAATCTCATCAGACACAGATTGAATCACTGCAGCTAGAAACGATGATGCCCACGGGTAAAAATGCTTTCATTTCTTGGAAATTCCGCTGCTATTTTGTTTTTTAAGAAGAAAATGCCAACAACATGGTTGTACAGCAAACCTTCCAGCAACGAAAACACATTCCTGGTACATGTCAAGTTAAAAATAAAACAAAATAATCTGTAATACCATACTGTAGCCACTAGATGTCTATATAGTCCTTTACATAAATATTTATACAGTGAAATTCCCAATAAATAAAAGTTGTTGTTTTTTAAAATAATATCTGTCCTTAAAGTAATCCAAATGTAATCAGTTACATTACTTTCATATTGTGGTACTTGGATTGCGTTACTGAATACTTTTTTATGAAGTAATTTGTAACTGTAACGGAATACATTTTTAAAGTAACACTCCCAAGCTTGGTCAGGACTGACAATAGAGGTTATTATACACAAACTTTTTCCACTATTTTCTCAACGTCTGTGTCTGTCATTTTCAAGTCTATCTTGCCTTTAGGGAAGAGTAATGTAAATGTTCTTCCACAGAGTTGATGAATTTCTCAAAATAGCTCTGGCCAATATTTTCACTAAAGTAATACCTTAAGTAAAAAAAAAAAAAAAAAAAAAAAAAAAAAAAATATATATATATATATATATAAGTAAAATAATAAACAGAAAAATAAAATAAAATACAACAGATAAAATGTAACAGAATAAAGTGTAAATAGCGATAGATGAAGATCTGAGCATTGGTCAAGGCTTCATATTGATGTGAACCTATTATAGCCATCCAAATGAAAAAGTTATACCTTTCCTGATAATTATTGATCTAGAGAGTCCAGAGAATTGTACTGCACTGATTTTGAACATTATGATATAAAGATTATATGATCATAGATGGAACACACCATTTTCAGCCAATATAGGCAATTTACCATAGGAAATACATGGCTTTAAAGCTTTTTAAAAGTTATAGCGCCACCTATGGTCCGATCTCCATAAAACTGTGCATGCTTGTTAATGATGTTATTTCACATATGCTCACCAATTTTTGTGAAGTTCTGAGTTTTTAATTATGATTTATAGGCTTTTGAGCTTATTTTGCCACGCCCCTTTTTTAAATGACCCTGTTACAGCCACCCAAATGCAAAATTTCAACTTTTTTTTGATAATTATTGGTCTAGAGAGTCCAGAGAATAGGCCTAGATTGGTTTGGTTCCTATCGGGCGAAAAACCAGGGACTAGTTCGCAAAAGTAGGTTTTTAACATATTCGTAAATATTTAATGAACGATTTGATTGAAAGCAATGGTCCTAGAGGCAAAGTTGTTCAGCATTTGGAGATCTATCTATCTATGTGGGGATATGTGCAACACTGCGTGATTACAGAGACATAAAACTCGTTAGCGCCAACTAGTGGCCGATTTCTTTAAAAATTCTTACAGGCCTCTAGGGCCATAAGTCGAACATGCCCATCGAGTTTCGTTCCAATCAGCCTCCGTTAACCTAATCTCATAGGTGCTCAAATTCATTGGTCGATGGCGGCCATGTTTTTTGAGATACGCCAATATCCTTTTACACATACATGGGGCTTTGGACCAAGACTCTGCATACCAATTTTCAAGTCAATCGGACTAACGGTAAGGTGGCCACACCTCTTTTTATGTCTTTTTAATGTTATAGCGCCACCTAGTGTTCGATCGTCGAGATTTTTTTACTGTGATTCCAAACTGTCCTTATACACATGTGTACCAAGTTTGATCAACTTATCTCATTAACTTCTGGAGTTATAGCCGTTTTAGTAAAATAGGCTCCTCTCACAACGTTCATTTTGCACCCCCTAGCGACGGTTAATCAAAATTTCAACTTTTTTTTTCGATAATTATTGATATTCAGACTCCAGAGAACATTTCTGCACTGGTTTGGTTCCAATCGGGTGAAAAACCAGGGACAAGTTCGCAAAAGCCGTTTTTTGACAAAATTCAAAATGGCGGAAAATCTATCATAGCGGAAATGAAATCGGAGATATACGTTTTTTACTTCAGGTTTCCAGCTTTCCAGCTTTCCACTTGAGTCTAGGACATACGGTTTAGGAGTTATGAGCAGTTTCGCGCAATTGGTTGCTATAGCGCCACCTATGGGCCAATCGGGCTCATAATTTGATAACCTCTCCTAGATTTCTGTGCTACCTAATCCCAAATATCAAGTCTCTAGCACTTACGGTTTGGTCTGCACGATGCGTTTTAGGGGAAAATAATAATAATAATAAAAATCAGTACAATTACAATAGGTTTTCAGCACTTCGTGCTTGAACACCTAATAAAAATCAGCACAAATACAATAGGTTTTCAGCACTTCGTGCTTGAACACCTAACTATGTGTCCCAGAGTAGGCAGATACACAACTCCATGCTTGGAAACAGAACCTAAATGACAGAAAGTTTTGTTCAAAATGTTCAACATGAGATATGGCTCGCCTGCCTTGTTCAATTATAGCCACGGCTGAAAAAACTTTCATTAGAGCGTTTGTTAATAACTCGCGGCTGCCAGGTTTCAATGTATTCTGCGGAAAAAATTCCCCACCTAAAAATCATCACAAGCTCCTTGCTCCCGCAAGCCCGTCCAATCCCAGTCACTCAGTATTGTTATTCAGGGAAGGAAATCAATATCCATGCCAGGACTGGATAATTGAATAACACAGAAAAAGAAAGGTTTTCTCAGCCTCATATTTGTGGAAAAAGCTCAGAAGTGAGAAGATTACACTTACAAATAGGGGCTCGGATCCATGTGGAAGTTCACTTGATCATGTCTTCTTTTTGCACTCACAAAGAGGCATATGAATGTGAGATGAGGACGAGGCATAGACGCATCTAAGTGCATTGTTCATTTCAGACAGTTTCATCATGCAATTCTCAACCTAATGTAATGTTGAGACGTTGTGTTTGGTCGTTTCCTCAAAGAGCTTGCATATGCTCAAGAACCTGCTGCAGATTACAGACTGCTATTGGAAGCCTGTTGTAAAAACCTCACTGCTGTTATGTTTCTCAGCTCACTCTCTTCCCATTTGTGAAGTGAACTAAAGTAATTTGAGTACGCTCTGGGACTCTCAAAGGAAAACCTGTACTTTCTCACCTGTATCCACTCTGCATGTCCAAGCAGACTCCTCCATTGTGGCAGGGGTTTCTGGGATAGACAGAGCAGCTCTGGTGGAGATGTTCACGTGCTGAGCAGCTGCAGACAGCTGTGGCTTCCACAGTCACTGACACTAGAGCCATGCTGCCCGAGTCGACCACCGCCGGCTTGTCAGTCACGCTCAGGTGGCTGGTGCAACCCCCTCCTCCCCGACAGTCGGCATCCACACACTCATCTACATGAACCTGGGTCACGTTGACTTGAAGAAAAGACTGAAGCTTGATGGGAAGGGGAATGGGAAAGAGAAAGAGAGAGTGAGAAAGTAAGTCCATCAATAACCAATAACAGAACAAACTAAAAGAAGGAAAGATACACATAATTTTGAGTTTCATGCATTGCATTAAATAATGTTTCTACTCAAAACTGCAGTGGAAATATTATAGCGTAAGGTCAGATTGTTCGCAAGGTATTTCATTGGCGTCTTTCCATGCTTGAAACTGTGATTGGGTGATACATTTCAATAACTTCTACTGTATCTTTGAACATACCTTCTGATTGTCATTCATGTTTATTTCATACAATAACTAGTAGTAAGATGTGATCGGTTCACGCTGACCTGAGGCAAAGGCACCAATGTAACAGCACAATAAAGAGTGTCAAAATGACATTTATTGTTTGACTTTCATAATAAAACATTTAGACAATTTATATTAGGAGTCTTCTATTACCATGTGTTAACATAAAAACAAATGTTACGGTGTGCTTACTGTGTTTATATTATATTGCAAAACACTTTTTCCACTACTGAGGTTGGATACGCGTAAGGTTAGGGAGAAGTTTGGTGGTATGGGTAGGTTTAAAAGTGAGTTAAGATGTAAGGGAAGGGTCAACAGTGTAATTGCTGATGTTATTACAGAAATGAATTACAGCTGTAATTAGATGCAGGTATTTTTAAATAGTAAAAAGTACAATATAAAAACATGTATGTACATAATAAGTGCACTATATCAAACGATAAATTTAAATGTTAGTACATAGTGGTTAAAGACACTTAAAGGGATAGTTGTCTTTAACTACGACTATCAACTACCCCCCCCCCCCCCCCCCCCCCAACCCCCATTTTCATTTTAGGGTGACCTATCCCTTTAATATAAAGTGGATCCAAATCATTAGACATACAAGTTAGGTCCATATATATTTGGACACAGGCACCATTTTCATACTTCTGGCTCTGTATGCCACCACAATAAAATTAAAATGAAACAGTCAAGATGAATTTGAAGTGCAGACTTTCAGCTTTAATTCAAGGAGTTGAACACAAATATCAAGTAAACATTTTAGGAACTGCAACCATTTTTATACACCCCATTTTCAGGGGCTCAAAAGTAATTGGAAAAAAATTAATATAATCAAATAAAATGTTAATTTTTAATATTTTGTTGAGAATCCTTTGCAGGCAACGACTGCCTGAATTTTGGAACCCATGGACATCACCAAAGACTGGGTTTCCTGCTTTGTGATGCTTTGGCAGGCCTTAACTGCAGCTGTCTTCAGTTGTTGTTTGTTCGTGGGTCTTTCTGCCTTTAGTTTTGCCTTCATCAAGTGAAATGCATGCTCAATCGGGTTGAGATCAGGTGATTGACTCGGCCATTGCAGAATATTCCACTACTTTTACTTAAAAAACTCTTGGGTTGATTTTGCAGTGTGTTTTGGATCATTGTCCATCTGTACAGTGAAGCGCTGTCGAAACGATTGCTGGACATCGTAATGTTATTGTACATAGACTACGTCTGATTTATGATTTAACATTGTATTAGCAACACATACACACCTGTCCCACCCACTATGCCACTGAGTAGGCCTGTATCACAGGGAAACACTGCGTGAAACTTTGCAGGATAAGTTCATATTCTGAGTCCATCTGCTTGCCAACAGTATAGTAGCCTGCAGCCTTCTCAATAAGGTGCGAGTTTGGTCTTTTATTTCACTGTATTAGTCCATTAAGATACGTTAAGCACTTTATATTCCAGCAATCCTGAGGGAAACCCTTGTATTGAAGCACATCAGCGCTATATAAAGTTAACAAATACACTTACATTTCTATAAATGTGTTTTTATGAATGAATGGCTTGCTCTAACTGTTGCTCGGTCTTCGTCAACAACACGCGCTTGCACCCCCTGCTGGTGTGGTAGATTTACAGCAGATAGAGATTACGTTTGGTAATCCACTGCTTTTCCTGCAGTTCCTGGATGTCAATGTTGAATTTACTGTCGAATTTGAACCACTGAATTTGTGGAAGCGAATTTGTGAAGCGAAATAAAATGGACCGAAAATTGCCTGTTGAATATTATAGGTTGCATTTTTAAAAAGTTTGAATATTTTGGAAGTGAAATATGAAGGGTGACTATGGATTATTGAATTTTTAATCATGAAAATGTGTTTGAAAAGTTTTGAATTGAAATACTCACATCTGAAATATTCAACCATGTCAAATTTGAGCCAATAAAAAATGCAAGTCCTAAAAATACAATGTATTAAAATGCAAGCATGGTTAATGCAATGCCTATTTTTTCAAGTAGTGCAATTCAACAGGCTTCATGTTTCAAAAACATTTGGCATTATTTTACTTCCATAAATACATAGCGTTCAGAGAGCCTGTGCTTTTTCACAAGCACATAAACGCTGTGCAGACACTGCCATGTCCACAGGACTGCCTCTCAACTTCCACACCATTTATTCAAATAGAACATCTGAAGTGGAGCAGTTTGCTCTGTGGTGGACTGAGCAGTCACACAGTGATTGACCAGTCCTCCACTAACTTGTGTGGCCAGCCACACTTAAGGGGAAATGGAGGGGTGAAGAAACGAGAGATATTGAGAGATACAGACAGAGACAGAGAGAAGATAGAGACAGATGCTCAAGTTGCTCAACTACTCCAAGATTAGCTGGGACACTATTCTGACTTGGATAGTAACTCATAGTGAGGTATTTTACTACACTGCCTCTGTGGCAGAGGGCTCTGGGTGACTGAAGATGCTGTTTATGTTGATTTGTAACTGAGGGGGCAAAGAGACGCGGTGCAATGCGCACAACCGGGTCGGACAGGCACGTGTCACAATGTGTTATGGTGGGGTGAGGCAGAAACAGTGCAAGCATCGTTAGGGGGAGTGTAAAGGGGTAACAAACTGTCTCTCTGCCTCCCTATTTTGAGTGTGACTCATTGGCCAAAAAGTAGAAAACACAAAAGAAACAGTTAAAGATCAATTCCACTAATAGCATTGTTAATATTTCTCCCCAACTTTCTACACAGTAGATATATACAGTGATGATATCATTATGATCAATTCTCTTGACCACAATAATTATGTAGTGAAAATCACATATAGGGACTGCCGTAGTTGGCACTCACAGCCCTCCCTTACAGCCTTTGCGTATGCACATGGGACGAGAAGGGTATATTGAGGAGAGGTGCATTCAGCATTTAATGGCACCATTAACTTCAGATGCACCTCATCACACTCTGCCAGCCCAGTCTGGTACTGTACCACTCCTCTCATATGCCTGTCCCAATCGGGAGCCCAGATGCAGGGCGGCATTCGAAGGGACAGAGCAGCACAAACATTAAGAGAGGTGGCCACTCTGTGACAGCGTTCATATGTAATGTGGACATGCACAATTTATTTTTGTTAGTTATTAACCTTTATTTAACCAGAACAAAACTCATAGAGAATCATTTTTTTGACAACTCAAAATAAACAAACAGGGAAGCACTGATTTTAAAATTAAGGCCATTAAGATAAGGCCGTTTTATGTCTGACAACCGATCAATGGCCAATATTAAAATTCTATATTATATTGTGAAAATTTTTTTTTTACAAGATTTCAATTGTTATATATATAACATTAAATGATTACTGTAACTAAGTGAACACCCAAAATCCAATCTAAACTGCTTTATTGCTGATAACCAATATGGTGACAAGATAGTGTGCATTACTATAAATAATTATAAAAGCAGGATACACAAGTGCCTGCAGCTCAAATACAACAGAGACAATTTCCAAGTGCTGGGGGTCTTTTACAAGGTCTGTAAATTCATCCAATTGTGGAAGCACAGTCTGTTACATTTTTTGTGTTGTTAATTGTTCCGTTTCTGGGCCACTGAATTTAAAACCAATAACGCTTAATTTTAAACATATACCCAAAATCAGTGTGATCACTCATTGAAATTCCTTAACTGACCTTTAATGATTCCAGTTTCCATGTGTATCTCAAGTGTGTGCCTGACTGACTGCAGATCTACTCATGCACTTAACTGCACTGCAGAGTCCCAGTGGATCAGATCCAGGAGTTGTTTTCAAGACACACAAACACACACATACGCATTTAAAGCTGCAGAGCGTAGAGATGCCTGGTGTTAAACATTCACCCACACACACTTGAATCTCTCTCCTTCTCTTCTCATAGTTCTGGGTCTTTACAGACACAAACAATGTGGATCCTCAACAGAGCATTCAGGTCTGACTCCCACGTTCACGCCTGCTTGAGGAGGTGATTTGCATGTATTACCTCGGACGTTAAGCACTGCGACACTGAGGTCTCGCAATTCATTTTGCATGCACAGACAACTAATAAGCCATTAGTTTATGAGCCAGTTAGGCTCACGTAACAGAAGCCTACACAGTAGAGAAGATACACCCACTCCCTCGTCTAATCCTTCTTCTGGACGCTCTCATTTCTCTTTCTCGCTCTCCGTTTATTTCTCTCTCTCTCCGTCCCTATTTCTGGAGGAGAGCGTGGAATTTCTTCCCCATCGCCTGCTTGATGGTACTGTCAGTTCATTTCTCAGAGGAACTCTGAGGTGCCCGTTGGGACTGAAACTACAATACCCAGAATTCCCTGAGGGAAACTTATCCACAGAGGCTCAATGATAGCACAGGATGACACGCAAGAGATAAACAAAGCAGAATCTACATACACACACAAACAGGTGGGAGGACTGGTTTGTTTTGTGCTCCTCGCTCACAGACACTAACCTTCTATTGGACCAGTGGCCTTTTCATGTTTCTATTGTATGATTCAAAACAGTGTACGCTTTTTAAACATTTAATTTGTGAAGAAGATTTGTGAACAACCGCCAAAGGGTGTTTTGGTGAGGGAGCAAAAGGCATGGTGAGGTGTGGAACTGATCCATATGATACCGTCGCACATGACTGAGCTGTTCTTTCAAAAAGAAAAACTAGAGGTTTTCTTTTGCCAAAGCAAACCTGATGGAAGAAACATTCACACAAAATAACAGGAATGGGGATCGATGGGAGGTGCTGCTCCACATTTCGCTTAAAGATGCAACAAACCAAGAAGTAATTTCAAAATTATTCTGAGAGAAAACAACAAAAGAAACAGTGTGGGTGTGCGCGAGTCAACAATTGCCTGAATGAAGTCGAAACAAAAGGGCAAAAAACACACTGCCTTCGTGTTTGATATGTAATTATGAAGATTTCTGCAAAAGCTGAGGTGATGAGATGTGTTTTAGAGAGACAGCGAAGCGAAGATCCAGCGAAGATCCAGCTGGAAGCTTTAAAATAATTATATTTCCACTACTTTATAATGTGAACTCAAATAGAGCGGGAGATTCATTGCCATCTGATTGAATGTAGAGAATGGCTCTAATTATTTTTTGTTCATCTTCACTGGTTCCTTCTGCATGTTGACCTGCTCACTATAGGTGCTATATCTCTAGAACGTGCAGCGTATGTTTATTCTGAGGGGTAAATCTTATGAGAATAAAGGTTTAGTTTAGTCTGCTAAATACCTAAATGTGAGCTTTGCATTTGAACCGATTCACCCTCCAATTTCACAACAAATAACAAGCTTCCCTGAAAACGTTTTCTTCCTCCCGTGCTTCTTTTTTCCCTGTTTATCATTGACTCCTTGTCTTTCATCAGGACTCACTATCACCACAAGAAGATTTCTTTCTGGTTTCTGAGCTTGACGCAACAGTGTGTGTTTTTGTGAAGCATCTGATACTTCACAGGGTGTCGCTTCAGTTGTGTGTATTGCAGAAGGGGTGTTAGGGGGCGAGATAGAAGGGCACACCCCTGGGAGATGACCAGTGTACTGCGAAAATCCGCTTCCCCCATTCCAGCACGGCCGCGGGGGAACCCTGAGCTCTTCAAAGTGTGAGATGTGGCAGCAGGGGAGTGAGGTGGAAAGCAAGGGGATAAGAGAGGAGTACTGGAGATCATGGCATTGGATTAAGAATCATTTAAAAGTTACAGACGTGGGGGTGGGGGGGGGGGGGGGGGGGGTGCTCCTCTCTATCTTTCTCCTGCTGTTCTGAATCGTTTCTTCTAGCTCTTTTTTAAGCCAACATCACACACCCTACTTGACACTTCCGACATGCAATGAATGCAGCCGCCATACCAGGAGAAAATAGAAAAACGTAATTACATCAGATTCAGAGGCAATAGTTCTGTGCATGAACATTCACTGGCTGTTCTATCTGAAAACCCTGACAATGCACGTACCTTCAACGTGGCAATTTTCATTTCACTATTTTTTTTTCATTCCCTGTCTTGGAATCTCTCCAATTACAATGGGTGGAGACGCGTAACTTACTTTTCATATTAGTGAGTTCATCTGTAATTAACTCCCTAAATTTTCACTTTCTTCTCCCACTACTTTTAGCTCTGAGTAATGGAACAAGTCGAATTGCAGGGAAGCGAATGAGAAAGAGAAACCTTACCATCCAAATTTGAGCACACACTTAGTCTCCGTTTTCAAATTATAAGCGAATTTGTACCAGGGGGTGTGACTGTCAATGGAGGCCGCCATTTTGAATCGCGCCTGGTGATTTTTAGCTAATAACGAAGCTAATTTTCGTTTTTCGTTTCAGATTGCAAGCGAGAACGGCGCGTGAGCAGCGCGTATTTTTTCGGCGTGTATGTTAGTGTACGGAGTGCATTCACACAGCGAGCAGGATGAGCAGCAGTGAAGCGGGGGTTTTCAATCGAGACTCTTTAGGCTCGATTGAAAAGGTACTAAGAGGGATGGGTTATAACATCAGATATCATTTCGTTATGAATAAGTGAAAGTAAATGTAATTTGTGTTGCAGTTATTCCACATTGAAGTGTGCATGCATTTAGAGTGATTCCTAGGTTAATTACAAGTATATGAGCATATACACAAATATGAGCATATCCATATCAATGTGCTTCCGACAAGCCTTACTTTTTGTTTATGAGCTGCAAGATATCCGTGCACTCGCTCAGCCCTGAGGAACGGTGCGCTGTGAACAGAGAACCTCACATCCAGAGTCCTGTCCCGCACCTCCACCAGACTGAAAATGTTGACGTCGTCTGCCCCCACCGACAGCATGTCTGACAGAAAGTCACCCAGAAGCTCGTACCTGCTCTTCAGATTTCCACGACGTTCCATAAACTCTGTGGCGGAGATGTCTGTCAGAGACACAAACAAACAAATGCACAACACATAATGATAAGAGTACTGTATAAATTTTAACTAAACTACAAGAACTCCAGAGCACGGGAAAAAAAAAAAAACAGCACCATTTTTAATACAGAGCTGAGATCCAGAGCTCATGAAAAATGCATAGTCAAGTTTTTTCCCTCATCAGAACACCTCCTCGTCAGTAAGTGAGGTTAGTACCTGTCATAGCTGTTTGCACAAACTCCATCTGACATTCCAAGTCAAAATGTCTGTGGCGAGAGCTCAAACTACTGCATGCAGAGAGTCTTTGTCACTATGGTATGGGTGCCTGTGCTTCATGGTCACGGTTCCCAGCACATTATGATGAAGCTGGCTATGGACTCTGAGCATTGTAGGCAAATTGTGACACTTCAGCAACCATCTGACCATCGATTTTCCTGTGCTGGAGGTGTGCTTTCCATCTAACACCCAATGGACTATTCTAATTGGGATGCTTAGCCTACAGTTTGGGACTGTGAGGGTGGTTGAACGGTGGCCCAAGGGGAGACGTTAGACCAACAGAGAGATATGCTGAGCTCAGTCTGTCCCCAGGCTGAGTCAGCGTCCCTTGGGGCCAGTGCTGGAGAGTGGCAGGGCTGTCATAACTCTCACTGACACTTCACAACTCACAAAGGCAGAGGGGCATGTTTGAGAAAATTTGGGGCGACTTTCCTATTTTAATGACAACAGTGACATGGAAAGATGGATTTGGACTCGCTGTCAGTGACTTTACTCCGTGACCTCCTCACCCTCATGAAATCATTGGAAACATAGGAGTTAATGTTGTGGGCATAAACAGGCAAAAGAAAAGTAGTTCAGAATACATGTGTGTGTGTAAGTTTCCAGTTGTGTTATCTTATCAGAGGAGCCAGCATATTTGGCCCTCAGAGGAGACAGCATATTTAAGTTCAGTAAAAATGAGCGATGAAATTACAGTCAGTACAATACATATTGTCGTGTTTTACTGAGGTTTTTGTTGTTCATTTAAAATGTATGGAAATGTGCATTATTAATTTTGACAGCTAAATAATGACACCAGGTACACAACATATTGAAAGGACACTACTAATAATCGTTATGGCCTTGTTATAATTTGGATCAAATTACATGGTATCTATTTGGACAAAAGTCTATAGCATAAGTTATGTTTGTGTCCTTACTCTTACAGCCCTATATTTTCCCTCTCACGGCAGCCGTTCAGTTCACTGTGCACATATAATCATTAGTGTTTGAAGAGTGTCAATCATGGAGGTTTAGGTAGGGGCAAGGAAGGAAACTGTGATTAACTTTAGGGGGGGGTGCAGGAAGGGTGGCTGTCTGCTCCCATCAGGATCTGCGTGTGAAGAGGAGACTCATCATGACAGCTGGAAACAGCCTCACACCTGGCTTTGATCCAAGCCCAGATCAGACCTGCTCCCCCTTCCCACAGGCATTAAGCAATGGATGTGCTTACCACTTTTTCTGGATGTTGAACATACACACACACACACACACACACACACACACACACACACACACACACACACACACACACACACACACACACACACACACACACACACACACACACTTAAGCATGTTCAGGGGACAGCAGGAATATATGTAAATATATGGTATATGATACATAAACGGTACAAAATAAAAACACTAAAAATACAATTGGGTATTTTTGGGTATAACAATAAAAATACTTTTTTTAACAAATGATCAATCAATGGCGGTGTTGACCCTACAGAAAATGCTGATCGTCAACCCCAGGAAGTAAAAAAAATAATAATATAAGCCGTTTATTTTTTTTAAAGGGGTCATATGATGTGATTTCTTGTTTTCTTTTTTCTTTAGTGTGTTAAGTAGCTGTTAGTGCAAGAATAAGATCTGCATATTTACAAAGCTTAAAGTCTCAAACCAAAAGAGATATTCTTTATAAAAGTTAAGGCTCAGCCACGCCTTCCTAAAACGCTTCGTTCAAACACGCCCCTACAAATCTACGTCAGTGTGTGGGGGCAGAGTTTCAATCCAAATGTATACAAAAAAGAAAGAAGATGTAACTTTTATTCTCATGGTATTATTGTTGCTGCTGGCCCCGCCATGTCGTGGAGACGCTGTGTTTTTCATTGCAAAAGCCAAACTACTTTGTTTGGCCTTCCAAAAGAGGACAAAATTAGAAAACAGTGCTTAAAGGAACACATCGACTTTTTGGGACTTTAGCTTATTTACCATATCCCCCTGAGTTAGATAAGTCCATACATACCCTTTTCATCTCCGTGCGTGCTGTAACTCTGTCTGACCCACCCACCGCTAGCCTAGCTTAGCACAAAGACTGGAGGTAAACGGCTCCAGCTAGCATACTGCTCCCAATAAGTGACAAAATAACGCCAACACACTCCGCCCAAGTAGCAGTGCTTGCCTTCTGAGAATATACTTCCCAGTATGAATACGTTTAAAAGATGCCTGTTTCTCATATGACCTTGTTATTTGTACACACTGTGACTATACAAATCACAACATATAAATAGGAAATGTTGGCGTTATTTTGTCACTTATTGGGAGCAGTATGCTAGCTGGAGCCATTTACTTCCAGTCTTTGTGCTAAGCTAGGCTAGCAGTAGGTGCGTCAGACAGACGCTCAGTCCTTACTGCAGAACACGTCCTCACAAGACGCTCATTCCTCACCACAGAACACAAAATCCAGGGGGAGGATCCAACTCCTCCCACCTTACATATACCTAAACCTACTCATCTCCACTCCCTGATCCCTAAACGCACCCCTAAATCCACCCATCTCCACCCCTTAGATCTGGATCCAACTCCGCCCCCTGGATCTCGTGTACTGCAATGAGGTGCTACTGGATGGAGGTGCAGATGACAGACTGAATGATGGCTGAATAGAATGTAATCAGTAGCTCCTTTGACAGGTTAAACTTCCTTAGCTGCACCTTTTTTAGGACACAGTCAATGTGGATGGACCACTTTAGGTCCCATGAGATGGTAGAGCCCAGGAACCTAAAGGAGTCCACAGAGGACACTGTGTCAGGATGCACAAAAACAGACAAAATAACAGAGAGCGAAAGAGATGAAAAGGGTATGTATGGACTTATCTAACTCTGGGGGATACGGTGAATAAACTAAAGTCCCAAAAAGTCAGCCTGTTCCTTTAAGCTTTATTTACAACACTGTTCTAGAACAGCACAACTACAATTTTCGAATGTGTGCTGTGCATTTTTCGGAGGACTGTTTCCAGAACCTGGGAGAGTACAAGGCTGGCTGTGCACAAAGACTGATTCTAAAAAAGTGGGGCAAATCCATCTTTGCATGTACATTCTTGCGCTTCTGACTCACACAGCCTGTAAGTATGTTTTCATATTTTAAGAATTTGTTACTGACTATTCAAACGCGAGATTTGAGCAGTATAGAGCAGCGCTTGCATGTCGTTTCTACGATCACAAATACAGACATAGTTTGATGTTTACATAGTGTTCTCACACCCGTAGCGCGGCGCGATGCGTAAGAAGACAGTATAAGTCATTATAATCAGTAATTATGTCCCCAATGAAATAAAACCTTACCAATCTGATACGATCTGGTCCAGTCGCGGTGGCAAAGCTGATCGATCAGCTTGGAAATCTGTCTATCTATCTAGCCTGAACTGATCTATCTAGTGTATCACAGTTGTCTCTCTCTTACTTTGTCTGTTGTACAACTGTCGTGTAGGCTATTTTAGCCCTCCTACACAATCTGGACTTTGGTCATAACATCTAACACCTATAACATCTACATCTTATAATTTATTCTATGTCATGCATTGTTCTTATCCATAGCCAGTTAATAGTTCATATTAATAGTCATAGTTCATATTTTCTTTAATATATATATATATATTTATCTATATACTGTATCTCTCTCTCTATATATATATATACTGTATATATGTTTTATTCTTTTTTATTGTTTGCGTGATATATGTGGATATGTGCTGTCTAAGCTAGTGGATGCTCTAAATTTCATTCGGGATGAATAAAAGTATCTATCTGTCTCACTCACTCACACACACACACACACTCTCTCTCTCTCTCTCTCTCTCTCTCTCTCTCTCTCTCTCTCTCTCTCTCTCTCTCTATCTCTCTCTCTCTCTCTCTCTCTCTCTCTCTCTCTCTCTCTCTCTCTCTCTCTCTCTCTCTCTCTCTCTCTCTCTCTCTCTCTCTCTCTCTCTCTCTCTCTCGTAGTCCATCGTATCCGCTGATGACATTCCACCTCATTTGCGGTGTACTTGGTGTACACAGAGAAGTACACCACACACACAGCTTAAATCAGAAGTTCAGCTGTGGCTTGGGGAACAGTGTGGTGGTCAATATGTCTTTGTGAATCTGTGAGTTAATCCCACCGAAAGAATGCCAATATTTTTCAATTTTTTCTTTTTTATTGATTCCACAAAGTCCCATAGGGGTGGAAATCTCAGGGTTAAGGGAGATGAGGATCAAAACTTGTTTAAATTTTTTTTATAGAGGAGTCCAAACTGGCTTAGCAGCCAAAAGCCTCAAAAGTTCAAATTCAAAAAGCTTTTCATGTTGTGTGTCCTGCAGAATGTGGGAGTTTATGTATGAATGTGTGTGTGTGTGTGCCGTGTGCCCTGTTTGTGTACAGGCAGAGCAGAGGTTATAGGAATAAGCTTGTGTGAGTTTGTGTGCGCGTGTTTGGTTATCTCCAAGAGCTAGGATGGGTGTCTAAAGAACTTCTCCACATACTTTTCCTCATATTTTACTTTACAATCAGTTCACTTTCCAAGATTCACAGAGCAAAGAAGCAGCATTAAACAGGCCTTACGACTCTCCATTCACTTCAACATTTGCTTCTGAAATGGGATTTCAAATGTCAAGGAGGCAGTAAATAGTACGAAAGTCGAACTTTCAGTTAGCCTAGAATTCAATGCATGTTGAAACATGACTCCAGGGAAATAAACTGCTTCATTATAAATTTTACCTTAATACTGAGTGATATATATATATATATATATATATATATATATATATATATATATATATATATATATAGTGCTGTCAGTTAAGCGCGTTATTAACAGCGTTAACGCAAACCAGTTTTAACAGCGTAACTTTTTTTTATCACGAGATTAGTATTCTTTTTGGCCTAGTAAACGTAGTTTTTTTTCAGATGATGTTGCAACAACTAGTAACGTTAGAAAAACTACAACACCACACCGGATCTAGCTAGACTGGAAACAAAACAACAGGCATGCCGCACACACTTCTTTGGGCTTGCGAGCCGGCTAATAAGAAGTAGTAGGCTATTGCTACGTCTTGAGTGGATGGCGAGCGTGAGACGCCAAAATGGATGCCACAAAGATTCTGAATGGAAAGTTTACTTTTAAAAAGTTGCCAAATGGTTCCATTAACAAGACCAAAGTGATCTGTGTGTTTTGTCGTTGTGAACTGAGATATCATAGAAACACGTCCAGTCTGAAATACCACTTGATGGCCAAGTACACAGCTGATGAGAATTCTCCGCGAATTTGTAATTTTATTTTGTATCGCCCTGTTTTTATCCCGCTGAAGGGGCTGTTTGTGTGATAAGTATTTGCTTCACCCTTTTATTGATGGACAGTGTTACATTGTGTGAAATATTATTTGCTCCAAGTGTGAATGAATGACTGCTCCAAGTGAGATTGTTAGTGTGAAATTGAACACTACAGTATATCCCAATGTTGTTTTCAATAAAAAAAACATTTACACAAAGCAAGCCGATCCACTTTTCCATGTTGATAAGCAAGTGAGAAAAAATTAAGGGACAAAAAGAAATCAAGGGACATTTAGAATAGATAAAAATGACATTAATGCGATTAATCGCGATTAAATATTTTAATCGTTTGACAGTACTAATATATATATATATATTTCATAATATATATATAATGTGACCAAACTTGCATTTAAATACATTTGTGAATAGTTTGTTTGGGAGCAGAGCATATTGAGGGGGTTGACTGTCAGCTCTTGACGGGTCTGATTCTGCTCATTGTGAGAGGCTGCCGCTGACAACGCTCCGCACCCGCCTGGCACTCTTCGAGGAGGGTGCCCGGGCTCACGTTCCCCGCGGTCCCGGCTCGTGGGGTTTGCAAATGGATCTCGTAGAGGGGTTAGAGATGGGCTCATCCTTTTCTCTTCAGAGTGAGGGTCCGGTGCTTCAGATATTTTGACCATCGAGGCAAGAGATTTTGAGGTCTCGCCACCTCCTTCTCCTACTTATGAGGAGCTGGTCAAGGTTGTCACTCGCACTGTGGCCAGATTAAGCATCGACTAGCAGTGAAATGGATGAACTTTTTGTGCCCGCGAAAGTGCAACCTCTGCTTCAGGGTCTGCCATTTTTTCCAATCTCCACACCGATGTGTCAAAATCGTATAAGAAACTGAATACTTCCTGTGTCTGGACGCCGTTCGGAGTCGGGCTACAGATTTGTCTCTCTGGGCCACTAAGGAGACGGCCAGAACAATGGGTGGCTCTACGGCAGCCCTGGTGGCCACGGAGAGGCATCTGTGGCTGAATGGTTTCCAGCAAGTCGATATCTCAGAGTCCGCCTTGGCACTAGGAGAGTCAAAACCTCCGAGGAGGTTATTACAGCAGTCAGGTCGGTTGTTCCCTGACTGTCAGCCGCTTCAGCCAATCTGACTACTCGAAATATGTTAGTGGCCGGTGTGGAGAGAGACTGCTTCCCTTAGTAGACCATCAAGCAGCATAGAAACTTCTGCCAAATGTGTCACAATGGGTCCTGCTCACAGAACAGAAAAACTACATAATTCAATTCAGTTTTTGTCAGCATCGTTTCAACGGGGTCTTGCCCACAGTGGCTGGCCCGAGCAGGCTCTGGTAATGGAAAAAGAGGTAAAAATTATCTTGGACAAAGAGGCCATAGATCGTGCTCCTCCACCCAAGTGAGAGTCCTGGTTTTACAGCTGTAATTTTATCATTCCAAAGAAAGATGGGGGGTTGCGTCCAATTTTAGATCTGCGCCTTTTATATTGCTCAGTCAAAAGATTTAAGTTCAAGATGTTGACATTGAAGAAAATTGTGTCTCAAATCAGGTCCGAGGACTGATCTGTCACTATAGATCTCAAGGACGCATACTTGCACATATCAATCCTTCCTAAACACAGGAAGTTCCTCAGGTGCCCTTTTTAGGGGCAAAGCATAACAGTATTGCGTTCTCCCTTTCGGCCTAGCATTGACACCACAAACTTACATGGCTCCTCTGCGACTCTAGGGCATTCGCATATTAAACTATATAGACTCAAACTATAAAAACGATACTCGGTTACTTAACGTAACCTCGGTTCTCTCTAGAGAGGGAACGAGTATTGCGTAAGTTTAGCTTACGCTACGACAAAGATTCATCTTCTCGAGATATTGAAGCCCAAAAAAAATTATCCTTAATTTTGTATTCATTGTCAACGCAGTGCAGCAGCTAGCAGACCTAGAGCAGGCCATCTCGCGTGCTCATTGGCTGCCCTGCGGGCAACTGCTGCAGCCTACCAGTGAGCCCGGCGTGACGTCACGCCCATTGAAGGGCGCCCGCGCCTTCATAGCGTCACAGCCCGCCAGAATGGGCGTGGCTTAGCGTATAAAAATAGGGGCTGTAGGCTGACATCCCTGGTTCTTCGTCGACTGAAGCAAAGTCGCTCGTGGCGCGAGCACGGCTGGTTACGCAATACTCGTTCCCTCTCTAGAGAGAACCGAGATTACGTTAAGTAACCGAGTATCGTTCTCTTACGAGAGGCTCTCTCGTATTGCATAAGTTTAGCTTACGCTACGGGGACACTTTGTCAACGCCGTGCGCACCAAGCATCCACCATGAGTCCCCGAACTTTCAGAGGAACCCAATGAATGGAAGAAATAAGGTGGCCAGCCACGCGGGCCATCACTTGTACCTAAGCACACAGGGAATACAGAGCAGCGCGCTGGTCTGTATAGGCACATGGCACATACCCTACTGGTGCAGCTCAACCAGGAGAGCTGAGTCACGTGAGAGTGATCTGAGCAGGAAGATCTGGGCAGAATATACATCTCCTTTAGACTGACAAAAGTTTAGCCTGCAAGGCGGGAACTTCTAGGTTATAAAACCTGATAAAGGTAGACGGGGAGCTCCAGCCCGCCGCTACACACATGTCATGGATAGAAATCCCACCGGACCACGCCCACGATGAGGCAACGCCCCTCGTGGAATGAGCCCTGATGCCCGGAGGGCATTGCAGACCTGTTGACACATATGCCGTTGCTATAGCGTCCACTATCCACCTGGACAGGCTTTGTTTCGAGGCGGCGAGACCCTGGGTGCGCCCACCAAATGAAACAAAAAGCTGTTCTGAATGCCTGAAGGAGGCGGAGCGTGTAACGTAACACCTCAGCGCCCTGACAAGGCAGAGGGGATTCACATCGCTTTCGCTGGCAGATGCTGGCAGAGCTGACAGTGAAATAACTTGCGCTCTGAATGGAGTGCCCATCACTTTAGGAACATAGCCATGTCTAGGTCTGAGGATGACTTTAGAGTCATTCGGCCCGAACTCAAGACACGACGCGCTGACAGAGAGCGCGTGCAAGTCCCCCACACGTTTCACTGACGACAGTGCAGTCAGAAAAACGGTTTTCAGAGATAGATATTTCAACTCAATGGATTCTAGTGGCTCAAATGGAAAAGCTTTCAGGGCCTCGAGGACCAATGAAAGATCCCACACAGGAACCGACGGGGGGCGCGGAGGGGTTCATCCTTCTAGCTCCTCTAAGGAAGCGGATGACCAATTCATACCTTCCTAGTGATTGGCCGTGCGTCGGTTCTGCGAACGCTGCCACGGCCGCCACATATACTTTGAGTGTGGATGGGGACCTCCCATTATCCAAAAACTCTTGTAGGAAAGTGAGCAGATGCACCACCCCGCATGTCCGAGGGTCCAGACCTCTGTCGGTGCACCATCTGGAGAACACCAACCATTTAGACGCGTAGAGCCTTCTCGTGGAAGGAGCTCTAGACTGCGTGATCGTGTTCATCACTCCTTCTGGCAGGGTAACGAGTACCCGTTGATCAACCATGCGTGCAGAGACCAGCGCTCTGGATGGGGATGCCAGATCGTGCCGTGAGCCTGAGAGAGGAGATCCGCCCTCACCGGAATCGGCCACGGAGCTGTGTGTGACAGCCGTGCTAGTTCCGGGAACCATGTCTGATTCTCCCAACGCGGGGCTATGAGGAGCACCGAGTGGCGCGTTTCCCTGATTCTCTTGATCACCTGCGGTAACAGAGAGACCGGAGGGAAAGCATATAGCGGGAGGCTGGGCCAAACCTGGGCCAGCGCGTCCTCGTCCTTTGAAAAGAACCTCGGACATTGAGCGTTGTCTCTCGACGCAAATAGGTAGACTTCCGCTCTGCCGAGTAGGCGCCACAGTTTCAGGACCGTCTGGGGGTGCAGGGACCACTCCCCTGGGGTGCATCTGTGACCAAATAAGGAGGCGTTCCGTCAAATTGCAGAGATTTCTGGATCTGACACCGCCTTGACGGTTTACATAGGACACCACAGACATGTTGTCCGAGCGGACAAGAACATGTTGGTCCTGTATGGACGGGAGGAAGCACTTCAGCGCGTTCTCGACCGCTATCATTTCCAGACAGTTTATGTGAAAACACTTCTCCTGGTCTGACCACTGGCCAGAGACCGGTCTGCCCTCGAACAGCGCACCTCATCATGAGTTGGACGTGTCTGTCGAAACGACTTTCCGATAAGAGAAGGTTCCCATCGTCACTCCCTGCTGGTACCAATCGGCTACTAACCAAGGCTGCAGAGCCGCTATGCAGGTCTGAGTCTCTCTGATTTCCTGGCCGCCAGAAACCCAAGCTCGGCGAGACACGCGAGCATTCAACCAGCGTTGGAGCGGGCGCATGCGCAGTAGGCCCAGCTGAAGCACCGCTGCAGCTGATGCCATACCGCCTAGCATCCTTTGAAACTTTTTCAAAGGGAGAAAGCTGCCCTTCTGGAAAGATGCCGCAAGGTGGCGAACACGGCGCACGCGCTGTGTCGATAAACGAGCCGTCATGGCCACAGAATCCAGTTCTATTCCTAAAAAGGAAATCGACTGGCTGGGCATTAATGAGCTCTTGGTCCAGTTGACCGTTAGACCCAAACTTTCCAGGTGACTGAGATGCACTGTTCTGTGAGGTAGCAGTTCTGTCTCTGACTGTGCCAATATCAGCCAATCGTCCAGATAGTTCATTATTCGCAGCCCCTGACTCCTCAGGGGGGCCAGCGCCGCGTCCATGCACTTCGTAAATGTACGGGGTGCTAGAGACAGTCCGAATGGCAGGACGGTGTATTGATATACCTGACCGTCGAAGGCGAATCTCAAAAAAATGTCTGTGACGGGGTATTATCTGAATCTGGAAATAGGCATCCTTCAGATCTAGAGAAATAAACCAGTCCCTCGGGCGAACCTACGCGAGGATTTTTCTGCTCGTAAGCATTTTGAACGGTCTTTTCGCAAGCGCTCTGTTCAAATGTCTCAGATCTAGGATAGGTCTGAAGTCTCGGTCCTTCTTGGGTACGAGAAAATATCGGCTGTAAAAGCCTGACTCGCTCAGAGAAGGCGGTACCTTTTCTATGGCCCCTTTGCATAGCAGCTTCGCTATTTCTTAAGTAGGTGTGCTACTTCCGCATTCACTATCGTCGCGGTCCGGGCTCAAAAGCGTGGGGGACCGCGACGGAATTGGAGCGTATAGCCCTGCTTTATTATGCCCAACACCCCTTCTGAAATCCCTGGGATATTTTCCAACGCAGCTATGTGAGCCGCTAGGGGGCGAATGGCCTCCGTGTTCAACTCGCTGCCATTTGCTGGCTTGTGAAACTGAACCGGAGCCGAAAGCGCGGCGCGCACGCTGTTGGTTCTGTGCAATGGCTGCTCGCTGAAAACCGAAACCGGCTGATTTATGTGAGATGTCCCAATCATAAGGGATGGGGAACATTTTCTTTTCACTTTTTGACGCGCGAGCAGCGCTCTGGGCGGAAAACCTTCCTGTGAGCGTGAGTGCGTGTGCACGGGCACGAGACTTACAAGTGTATTTGACGCTCCGATCGCACTGGATGGGGAGCGTCTTATCGATGCCCTGCATTTAGTGATAACACTTAAACGCACGGGCGGCGCCCGAGGGGAGGTGTGTGTTAGTAAGCGTGAACGCTCTCTGGCGGGCACGAGACTTACATTCATAACCTGCTTTTTTGCCTGTGTAACAGAGCGGGCAGATAGTGGGCACAGACCTGTGGACACATTTCCTACATTCAACACTCGAGCGGCTTTTTTCCGCTTTACTGACAGGGATATTCACGTTGACGGTGGTCCGAGAGAGAGAGATCCGTCGCACTTCTCAGGTCTGTGACCGCAGCTGGATCCCGGCCCTTCTCGTCCCACTCACGGAGGAGGTCGGCTTGCAGGATCTGTAACACAGCCGTGGAATGGAGAGCAGACGCGGCCTGGCCAGAGGCGGCGTAAGCGCGGCCGAACAAGGCGGACGTGGCTCTGCAGGCTTTTGACGGGAGGGCTGACCGTGACCGCCATCTCACGGAGCAAAGGTGCGCTGCGACCGCCTCTTCCACCGGGGGAATAGCCGCATACCCTGTCTCGGTGGCGCCGTCCACTTGGGAGAGCGACGCGGAGGCATGGGACTGAAGTCTAGAGGAGAACGGTGCATTCCAAGACTTCGTAAGCTCCGTGTGCAGTTCTGGCAGGAACGGAGCGGGCCTGCTCGCTGAAGCTGGACGACGGCGGCTTTGGAGGAAACATCCGTCGAGCCTATTCGGCACGGGTTCCTTCGGCAGCGACCACTCGAGCCCGAGTCGGTCAACAGCCTGTGTTAACAGGCGCATCATTTCTGCATCAGCTCCAGCACGGGTACGGCCGGATTCCTGGATCGACGAGGAGTCGGAGTGAAGTGACCACTCTTCGCTATCCGATGCCAGGATGGAACAGCAGTCCCTTGTGGCGTGTTCCTCAACCTCATCTTCAGAGGCGACGGCAGTGAGGCTCGTAAGTGGCAGTGGCGCGTCGGTGAGGAGGGGGGGTGAAGCCGAAGCTCGAGGGAGGTCCTCCGGCGAGCGAGTCGCTGTGGCCATAGCTTCCGGCTGTCTCTGGGAGCGGCGCTTCTTTTTTCGCTGTCCCGGGCAAGGCGGAGTGACTGCTTCCGAGTTGAAGGCTTCGAGTCAAGCCCGCAGGGTCGACAGCGGAAGCGCTTCGGAGAGCTCGCAGCCCCCGTGTCCGAGGGCGAGCTCCGCATGTTCAAGGCCCAGGCAGAGAGTGCAGATGACATGGCGGTCTCCGGCGCTGAGCGGGGCCCTACACGAGCCGCAGGAAACGCGAGACATCTTTAAAAAGACACTCGCTGCTCTTTTTGAATTTGCAAGGTAAAAAGGATACGTCGCCGGATAGCGTAGCTCGCACGGATGGCTGAAGGTGGCGAGACGGCCGGCTTCTTCAGCGCTGTCCTAAGCTGGCTGTTCGCTTGTTCAACGGCGGCGGTGGCTTTATCCAGCGATGCGAAGAGCTCGCTGAAGAGAGGAAAAAATCAGGGATGTCAGCCTACAGCCCCTATTTATATACGCTAAGCCACGCCCATTCTGGCGGGCTGTGACGCTATGAAGGCGCGGGCGCCCTTCATTGGGCGTGACGTCACGCCGGGCTCACTGGTAGGCTGCAGCAGTTGCCCGCAGGGCAGCCAATGAGCACGCGAGATGGCCTGCTCTAGGTCTGCTAGCTGCTGCACTGCGTTGACAATGAATACAAAATTAAGGATAATTTTTTTTTTGGCTTCAATATCTCGAGAAGATGAATCTTTCCCGTAGCGTAAGCTAAACTTACGCATACGAGAGAACCTCTCGTAAGAGAACTATATTTTAGCTCAGTCAGAGAAGATGGTGGAAGAAGAAGATACATTCTTTCTGCAAGGTTTCTCACCTGATAGGGCCATTGGGGGGGGGGGGGTTCTTTGTCTTCCTCAGGTGTGAAACATCAATATTCATGATGGTTCACGCCTACTCGCACAAGGCTTTCTTACACAAAACAAATTTTAAATCAATATATTGTCTTATCTGACTGAGTAGTCAGGATGATTTTCACATAGTTTTGAAGCAAATATTCTAGGCCACGTGATACAATTTTCAAAAGTCTTGTGAAGAAATAATTAGTATGGGTTTCATGACTTTATTTAAGTGACAATTTTTTTTTGTTTTATACAAACCACGCATAAACGCCATTATCTCAAAACTACAAACTTTTACATACATGCTGCTGACATATTATTTTAGCAGAGTTTGTGCTGAATAGTGTAATCAGACTTTAGCCATGAAAATGTCACAAGTATCAGAAATAAGCACAAATGTCAGAGCATGTCAGAACACCTCCAGGACCCAGAAAAAACCTCAGTCCCCAGAGGGTTAAAGTCTGCCTTTTTAATTCCAACTAGGCAGCACTATACCTTGGAGGGTTAGGAGTAAATAGTAACTTTTATTTAGTTTAAAGACTAAACAGAAATATGGGACACAGTCCACAGTAGATAAAGTGATGAAACTATAAATAAATAAAGGGGAAAAAAAACAAGAACAACAAACTCAGATTGTTTTTTAATGCCACACATAATCCTGGTTCAATTAGGGATTGTCAGAGATTATAGATAAGAGAGTTATTTACATACACACTGTGGTCATAAGGCATTTGTGAAGGTATTTGTGAAGTCAAAATGAGCTTTAATAAACTCAGACAGCAGAAAACAGCTTGCTGTTGTTTTATGCCTGCAATAAATTCAGTTGCACTGCTGAAATCAAAGAAAAATCTCTTTATAAGCTTATGAGTTTGCTATTGGCTTACGTTTTATATTCTGTCTCTCAATCTCCCACAAGGCCTTTACCCCACTTTAATAGTCTTAAAAATCCTCAGCTCTAGTCCATTTCATTTCAGCTCAGTCTTGTTTTCATTAAAATGCTGGCTGTTGTAATGTCACCAAATTCAATATTGCCCACAAGTTTTACTGCCATAACACAGCACACAATCATCACAGATCCTGATTCCAGACCAAACTATTTTAATGTCTCTGACTGAAATAAGCATTGGACACAGACCTGGCTTACGTCTGGACAGTGCTGAATACAGAGTGTCATTCATTATGAGTCAAATTAGTTTAAGAGCCTTAGTTTAAGAGCCTTGGAAGTAGTATATAGCTGCATTACTATATACAACTCCTTTTTACATTCTCGGATGCAAAATGCAAAAGGATAGAGGCACAGTACAGTAGTTAAGATTCGGTTTCAGGCTTTAGATCTGCAGAAATTAATTGCTGCATCAGAGGTGCAGTTGTCATGAAACTGAGCTTGCATCTTGTTTTTTGTTGACTGTGCATGAGTACCAAAGCGTAACAGAGCTTCTGTGCTTTTAAAAAATCAAGACGGCTAAAGATAGATAAACAGATGCAGAAAATACAAGACCAATCACAACGCAATATGTAAATAAGTGCAAGAAGACAAATAACAATTCAGTATGTAAGTATTATGACACCATTACGGATATTGAATGCTATACTTTAACTTTAATCTTGCTTTTAAAAATATTTAAAAAAGGTAGTCACTAAAGTCTGAAATTGACACTGCACTTGTTCAGTTTAATTAATTAAAATTAACATTTTTTCACAACTTAATTTAATTGTGGTTAATCAAATTAATATATTCAAAACTCATTTTTGTTGACATAACTAACTAGGCAGTGGGTCTGTAGTTACCAGCATGCCTTGAAAGGGACTGCATTAGGACAGAAAATTTGGTGGTTAAAGTATTATTTTATGTGTTTTTCATCAAAGGGAAAGATGTTGTTAGTTTATGTTAGTGTTTAAAGTTCAGTTATGTTGTACATTCAGAGAAGTTTCTGTAATGTTTTTGAATTTTGTGTTTACCATTATGCAGAAGAGTGTCGCCTGTGCTTAGTCTGTGGGGACTCAATGATATATTGTCAGTACTGAGTCAGTCTGTTCTTATTTGTTCATTATATACATTGTGTATAATGATGAATGAAACTGCTTTATTGAACATAAGAATAATTACATCTCAGAAAATTCATTAAAAATTAAATAAAAATGTTTTCTTTGACTAATGTAATTAAGTTAAGTTAAACAGAGTAGAGTAAATTAATTTGAACTAAATCAACTGAATTGTGAATTCTGAATTGATTTCTATAAACTGATTTATTTTGAATGAACTAAATTAAATTATGTGTAAAAACTTTCTGCAATTAAATTAACTAAAGGATACATTTTTAATTTCTAGGCTCGTGAAGATGTTCTATCTTAATAATTTGAAGATAATCGGGGAGAAAAAAAGAGAATAAATTCAAGAAGTGTAAAATTAGCACTGATTGATGATCAGCTGAAATCTCCTTTCAACGTCACACAGCACTGTGACATGATGTCACTGGGTGAATATCACCTGTACCTGCTAATCTCAGAGAGGCTGAGTTGTAGATGGCATCGTCCCGTAGTTCTCTCACATTCACCTTCACGCTAGAGACGGCATCCGGCCACACCCCATCTGACACTCGAACCTGAAAGTCATGACTCCCAGAAGGGGCGTTCTCCTTTATGATCAGAAACCCTGTCCGCTTGTTCAGGATGAAATAACTGCAGGTAGGAAAAATAACAGGATTCAAATATTGATTGTCTGAGCGGATACTTTTATCTTTTATTTTATCAGCTATATATATTTGTTACTGCTCTTTTTTTATACAAAATATATAACTCTAATATATTTTCATAGAAGACCTTGCAAAAACCCAAACAGTCAATATATAAACAATAAAAAAGCCAAAGTATAAAATGAACAGACCAACAAACACAATTCATTGTCATTTGAACTGTGGCTAGGGTGAATGCTGAGAGATTATTCTGGGATATGTAATGGAAAAACCAGAGAATGAAAAACAAAGTGTGAAGCCTTGGGTTCTGCGGGTTTCCTCTTCTTGCATATTGCAACAAATTGTGAATGGCAGATGTCTGTTGATTAAAGACCCAAAACACCTGTTGACCCCGGGGTCGTCACTGATGACGTGTCCAAGTAGCACCAGAAGGCAGTAGCACCTCATTGCAGTACACGAGATCCAGGGGGCGGAGTTGGATCCAGATCTAAGGGCTGGAGATGGGTAGGTTTAGGGGTGGGTTTAGGGATCAGGGGTGGAGATGGGTAGGTTTAGGGGTGGGTTTAGGGATCAGGGGGTGGAGATGGGTAGTTTTAGGGGTGGGTTTAGGGATCAGGGGTGGAGATGGGTAGGTTTAGGGGTGGGTTTAGGGATCAGGGGGTGGAGATGGGTAGGTTTAGGTATATGTAAGGTGGGAGGAGTTGGATCTGGATCCAACTCCTCCCCCTGGATTTTGTGTTCTGCAGTGAGGACCATCTCCCAGAAGGTGTTTGTTAGAACCAAACTTGCTGAATGTACACATGTAAATAAAATCTAAAGGGAGCATGGAAGCACAAAAATTCAAGTTACAAGTTAAGACTAACACGTTAAGCATCAACGTAATCATTCATTTTTGTTCACATCTGTCCTAAAGGAGTTCTGACATGCATTCCCTCCATTTTCTCTCGTTCTCAAAGACAATTACATTATGTTGCATACACTGAAGATTCTGAGAGAGATAAAATGACTAAACAATAAACAATAGTGCTGTAGCAATTATTCTTCTAAGGGTTGATTTAAAAATTGACTAATACATTTTTAAAATCAAAAGTTTTATCTGTTAACATTATTTAATGCACAATGAATGAAGTGAACAAACATGAACAATCAAGTGTTTGTATTAAACAACATTCACAAACATTAATTAATGTTGTGCAAATATATTGTTCACTCAGTGTGTTGATGTTAGATAACGCATTAAGTAATGTTAATGAATGGTATCTTTTTGTAGTGTTACCAAACTATACAGGAGATGAAACATGTTTTATTTGACTTGACAGTACTTTTATTTAATCCAAACCTGTGTTCATATTTAATTTTAAAAGGGCTTTTTAAACCTGCTAAGAGTTATGCAGCCAAGAATAAGCCTAGATTTGCTTTTCTGTTGGATTGATATTAATGACATAAATATGGATGCACTGATACTGATACCAGTACTCAGGTGTCGGTCTGATACTGCTCTGCTCATGTACTCGTACTCTTAAAACTACCCTGATACAACCGCAGCCGATACCACTTTAGGGGTCGTTCACATATCGTGGTCGTTTTTCCATATGTGGCTCTTTCCTCCTTTCTTGTCAAAAAGTGGATTCAGAGCCACCACATTAGCGCCGCCGGTCGCCATGTCTCAGTGTTTTTATGAAGAGGACGCAACTGTGCACCTTTCGGACAGCGCATCAAGAACCGGATAAACCCGGTACTTCGGTACCGACTTTTTTTACAGTCCCTCCAGAAAAAGGCGATTATGCGATCACATAATTTCAATACATAATCAGCCAAAGTCCGCATATTTATGCGGGGGGCGCATTTTTTCAAATACGCCCTACTTTTGCCGCATAAATTGCCGATTTCCACGCAAAACTGTAAAACAGGAAGCACACTTTTTAAAAAATATTTTATTCATTCATTTTTACAGAAGTTGTAGCATATTCCTTTTATAAAGCTACAGAACGTGTTTGACTCATCAATGTTTTGTATGTTTGAGCCATGTGTTTATTAAATAAAACAAGATGAGAACTTAAATATTACCCAGCACTTTCTGTGATGTAGTATGCTTACTTATAGGAAGTAATAAGAAATTACTCATTAAGGTAGTAGCCTAGTGAGAACAGGGTGTTGGGGGAATCACTTTTTTTTTTCTCTTTTTCATCAAAGCACAGTTTTTGCAAGTTCCTGCAATTTTTGCAAGTTCCCGCAATTTCATCGCATAAAATTGCATAAATATCCTGCATATTACATGGCATTTTTTAAGAAAACGTGCCGCATAATCAAGGATTTTTGCCTGCAACAAGCACAAAAAAAGCATTTTTGTGGAAGGACTTTTCTTTTGACAACACTAGTATACACCTCTCTGGTATAGAGCACAACATCAATAGATAAGAACATGAGAGGAAGAGAGATGCTGGGATGTAAGAAAGAAGGGTTAGACATTGAGCTTAGAGATCCCTTGACCCCTGTAAATAACACAAAGGGTGCAGGAGAAATGTGCGAGAGGAAAGTGCAGGGAGATGTGTATAAACATGTTATGGGAGTTCTCACCTAGGAACATGTCCCTCGAAGGCATACGTCTTGTTATCCCAGTCATCTGGATCTGGTGAGTAAACCTTCCCCAGCACATTGGTTGGCATTCTCCCTGTCATCAGAAAAGACTGTGTCAAAATGCACTTTGTGTATTTATGTACGCACACACACACACACACACACACACACACACACACACACACACACACAGTATTTTAAATAATTACATTTATTCAGTAAGGATGGTTGACAGTAAAGACCTTTATAATTTTTTTCACAAATTCTATTTGAAATAAATACTGTTATTTCGAACATTCTAATAATCAAAGTCTCCTGAAAGAAATGTATCAGTTTCTACAGGTAAGCAGCACAACTATTTTCAACATTGACAATAATAATACATGTTTATTGAGCAGCAAATCAGCAAATTAGAATGATTTCTGAAGGATCATGTGACACTGAAGACTAGAGTATTGGGATCCCTCCAAATCATTGAATTCAGGTGTTCCAATCACTTCCATGGCCACAGTTGTATAAAATCAGGCACATAGGCATGCAGACTGCTTCTACAAACATTTGTGAAAGAATGGGTCGTTCACTTTATATAACAATGTGGAAGCAATTGGCAACAACAGCAACTCAGCCACGAAGTGGTAGGCAACGTAAAATCACAGAGCGAGGTCAGCGCATGCTGAGACACACAGTGCACTGAAGTCAATAGCTACAGAACTCCAAACTTTTGGCAATATAGTGTATATTAAAATAGAAAATTGAAATTGTAAATTGTAATAATATTATAATATAACAATATTACTGTTTTTTTTTTTGTTTTTTTTTACTGTAGTTTTAATTAAATATCCAGCCTTGGATAGCATAAGAGAGATCTCTCAAAAACATTTTAAAAAAATCTTACCGACCTCAAACCTTTGAACAGTACCTGTAGTGTATTAGACGTGTAAATAAACCAGGAATTTAACCATTTTTATAGAATCATTTCCTCTGATAATATCCTCTCGCTCTATCTGTAGGGTATTCCATATGGGAAAACTCGCTGGTGGATTCCACATAACTTTGAAGATACAACTTGTTCTTTGAAGATTTATTATTTTCATAATAATTATCAATGCAAATAACTACAATGTCAAATATCTTGGTTTATAAAAACAATCAAAAAATTCAAACAATCAGGTCAATGAACAAACTACTGACTAACAGATGTCAAGAATTATAATCAATTCAAAAAAAGAATTGATTCAGCTCATTTACAGTTTTTCAAAACTCAATATAAAGTTCTCAACAACTCTCAGCTTGCAGTTTATTTCAGATTCAAAACGCTTCATACATGTCTCAAATCAACTCATTCTTCCATAACACTAGCAAAGGTTTTTACCCAACAAATACACTTTGTCAATCATAAAACACAGACCTAAAAACACTAACAACAGGGTAGCATTATACAATGTTTTCTTTTGTAAAATTTATACAAAACAAGAACGACGGATCTCTACTATTCAGAATTCACTGCAGTATGTGTTACATGGTCCACATAGTATGTGGTTACATAGTATGCTCAAACCGCTTTTGTACAGATGGTAATGAAATGGAAATGGAAAGACTAACATTTGTGAAGGTGTTCAGCTACATCTAACTGTTTTGAAAACATTTCATTTTTGTAAGGTAACGTTCGGAATACATTTCAATATGTATACTGTGTAAATGTAGCAAACTGCTATATTATTCAGTTTTGTTTGATGCTAGGTTTTGAACTTAAATGTAACAGTTTTGAAAAGAGTATGTAAATGTGAAAATTGGCCTGTATTGGCCTGTAGGAGTTTTGGCAGTAATAGTGTCTAAGTGAGAAAATACTTAATACAATTTGAAATAAGTCGTTATTGAATGCATTTTGTGTCAAAGCAGTGATGAATGACACATAGTTTAGCTCACAGAGACTGCTGCTGTGCTCACTGTGTGAAGAGTTTTGAAAAAGTGACCCAAGTAATAAGAAATTGGTCCTAGCGATTGTAAAAAAAACTATAATTTAAATGAAGTTTTATTAACTAAGTTCGGGAGGAGCACGTTCAGATAATTAAACACGAGTGGACAGCAATCAGCAATCAATGATAAGAGGGTACATATAGACTCAGCAGTCTTACCTCGATCCATTGACAGTTTTGCAGCATCCCCCCTCCAACCCTTCTCCACACTCCTAGTTCTCCACACTCCTAGTTCTAAAAATCACTTACATTGGGGGGGAGTACTCTGGGTTCGGGCTGAATTCCGAGCTCGGAGCCCTCCCTCCGGACAGCACGCCAAATACGCATTAAATCTTACTCCCTCAGAATTATATGTAAGTGTGAACTCGTGAATTCAATATAGGCCTTAAACATAACTGACTCTTTTATCTGCCATTAAATATTTATAATGTTGAAGCCATTACCTCTGTGATAGTTGATGAACACTTTCTTCTGTCCAGCTGTGTGGGCGTGGTCATTCTCGTCACCAATGGTGATAGTGAGGATGTTTGTGACGGTCTTTGGTGGACTGCCGCTGTCGGTCATGATGACAGGTAGTAAAAACTGTTTTTGTCTCTCTCTGTCGAAAGCTCTCAGAGCGGTGATGGTGGCCGTGTCATTCCCATTATCCTGCAGGTGGAAGTCATTGCTGTAACGGTACTCCAGAGGCACAGAGAAAGAGAAGGGTGAGCCATTCTCCTGTGAATCTCGGTCCACGGCAATCAGTAACGTGGAGCTCTGGTTGAGCCGCACGACCTGTGGGCCTGCAACGTTCTCCCACACAACCGGTGCATACGCAGCCTCAAACTCAGGTCCGTTGTCATTGACATCCAGAAGAGCCATTTGGATAGTTGCAGTGCCAGTCAAAGGTGGCGTGCCGTGGTCTGTTGCAAGTATAACCAAGTGATGCTGCGTGGATGTTTCCCGGTCCAGCTCGCTAGCCACAGTAAGCATTCCCGACTGGTCCACAGAAAACAGATGGTACGGATCAGACTCCGAAGCAATGCTATAAGTGATCTCGCGGTTCAGCCCAGAGTCCAAATCGCTGGCAGCCACACTTGCAACACTAGTTCCTGGAGCGACATCCTCTCTTATAGCAGGAAGCTGCAGAAAGTGAGGAATGAAGACCGGCACATGGTCGTTGCAGTCTTCGACCTCTAGTATGCAGTGCAGCAGGCTCGAGTACTGCATATCCTCCACTTTGATGGTGAGGTTGAAGCGTTGCTCGCCTGGTCTTTCGTAATCCAGACGCTTTTTTAAACGAAGAGTTCCGCGCTGCTCCTGTCGATGACTGACCATGTAAAACTTCTGTTCCGGATCACCGGCCACCACACTGAAGGTCAGCTGCCCGTTCTCTCCAGCATCCGCGTCCTCTGCGGCCAGCTCTATGACCACCGTGTTGGGCTCACTGCTCTCAGGGATGCGAACAGAACATGAGCGATCCAGGAATCGTGGTACATGATCGTTAACGTCTGTCACGTGAATAGTGGCGGTGGCTGTTCCTATCATACCTCCGCCATCTCGTGCTTCCACCACCAAGACATACGAGTCAGTCTGCTCCCTGTCCAGGCCAGACATTGCCACAGAAACAGTCCCAGTAGCGGGATTGATGCTGAACACATCCGCTCCGCTGTTAGCACCATTAAGAGCAGCGTTACCCACAATCTTATAGGCCAACACTGCGTTTTGTCCAACAGCTGCATCATCCAGATCAGTGGCTGTCATTTCCATGACGGAAGTGCCAAGTGGGGAGTTCTCAGCCACATCGCCATGGCAACTGTCAGGGGCACAAGCAAAAATAGGAGCGTTGTCGTTTATGTCCCACACGTTGATAATGACATCTGTGAATCCTGTTAGTCCCTCGCCACCCTCATCCGTGGCCAGTACCACAAAACGCCAAACTGCACGGGCCTCACGGTCTAATGTTCTCTGGGCATAAATCTTTCCCGTCACCTCATCAATGATGAACTCACTCTCAGCACCTTGGCCATGAAGGGAATATCTTAATGCCTCCTGGTCAGCATCTTTATCTGGGTCGGACGCTGTTACCTACAACATCAAAGAGAATATACTGAAGTTTAATTCTGCAAACTCTAGTATAAGTTTTATATACATCCAACTATCTATCTATATATCTATCGATCATCCATCTCTCCATCCCTCCATCCATGCAACTACTGTTTTAGTTATAGGAGTTTAAGTTAGGAGTGGTAATTCATGCAAAAATTCCAAACTTCCCCGCAATATTACAAATAATAATATCAAAACCCTCTAAATTCTTTCTTGACTAAAAAATGTAAAAGTTAGGAAATAAAATTACTCCAACAAATTTTGTATTAAAAGTGAGCTTCTCACATCTTTGGACAAATAGGGCGATGTGTTTAGTTGCAATTCAAACTTCTAATAATTAACTTAATAATAATGGATGAACCTCTGGAGCCTTCATCAAAATGTTGAATGCGTTTAAAAGAACAAATCGATCACAGTTTTCACTATAATTATCAAACACAAAATAACCTGGCAAGGTAACATAAATGAGTGTTTGGGCAATTTCCAATGAATTGTTGTAGTATTAATTTATCAAAGGAAGAATGCAGTAATTAATCTAGAGGAGCTTAAACATTTTTTAAAAAAAATTAAGGAATAAGAGTCTCAAAAAGTCGATATTTTGAAATGACAAAATTATGATCTGAAAATGAAGTATTCTGATATGTATGAAACAGAGAAACTAGAGACACTACCTGCAGCACAAAGACAGGAGAACCATCCAGCTCCTCTGTCACGCTGCCATAGTATTCGTTCACAGAGAACACAGGTGCCTCATCGTTTTTATTCACAATGGTGACTATTACAGTAGCGTAATCTTCCCACTTCCCATCAGAGGCCAAGACGTGCAACTTATAGAGCTTGTTCTGTTCGTAATCCAGCGGCTGGGCGATGAAGATGGTTCCCACCTCAGGCTCCATGTCAAAAACACCTCCCACATTACCTGATGTAATCTGGTAGCGCAACTTGGCATTGGCACCTGAAGAATAAGAGCAGTTAATGAAAAAGAGAAAACTTTGTCCTCTGGCCTGAATTAATTCTTAAGAGGAACATAGCAAATGTCTACACTGACACTGGTGTAAAGGCCACTGACCAAAAGGCTCAAAGTCAAAAACTTCTAATATTGTAAAAATGGTTTGTAAGAAAAACACTATATATTCAAAATATAAGCTTTTTGCTTCAGGTGAACAAAAAAACTGCTTCAATGGCAAAGTAGCCTTGGAAACTCGCCACCATGGAAACATACACCAATAAACTTCAAATTAAGTGAATATGTGTCTATAATGAAACATTCTCTTATTTTTCTAAACATTTTTAACAAAAGTAGATGAAAACATTTACTTATTTTTGAAACCTTGCTTTGTCCTTGCATAGCTCTTGTCAGACAATAAATCAAAGGTCCATTCAGCTCAAGCTGTACTTTCTTTCTGAAACACCAAATGTTCAAAGTAAAAAAAAAAAAAAAAACTTGCTTCAAGACTTACAACTCACAAAACCAGCATTGTGTAGCTTAAACCTTTTTTTATTGTCAATGCCGCTGACTTGCCCTCATTCTGCGATTTTGTGCATGTAAATTAGACTTAATTTAAATTACTGTAAATCATTGACAGCTTAGTTTGATTAAGCAGAAGAAGGGTTCAAGAGAGTGAACTCAAGCCACTATGTGATCTTCCCTTTACTCACTTTCACGTCATTCCAAACCTGTTTGACTTCTCACGTGTGAAAGAATTAAGGACAATGGAGCACAAATTAAAAGTCATCTTAAAAGGGAAGAAATAATAAATGTTTGGATCCCCTGTTGAGCAGTGAAAGATGCAATGCATGTGTTGTGTTGTGTTTTGAGCACGCTATTTTATTAAATTCTTTACTCCTTTGCTGTTATTTTGTATTTAGGACTCAAAGCTCATCTCTCTGAGGTAAGTAATAAATGCAAAGAGACTTCATGTAAACAAATAACCCAGCTAAGCAAACAGTGCAAAAACACTTCTGCTTAACAATCCTTCAGATCTACTTGCAGTGTGTTTGGATATCCCTGCTGGTACGAGGTTAATGAACAGGGAACGACACATTTGAAGCCTTATCGCCGTTTCATCTCCACCATCTCGTGTTGCCTTGGGTACCTCTACAAAATTGCATTAGGGAATATTTGGCTTATTTGCATTTTCTGCTAATACAGAGAATTAAGCATGGCTTCCTTATGAAAGCGCAGATGTACTACGATGGCGCGCCAGCTTCCCGTGGCTCTGCTCCAGTGGCTGCGAGGGTTAAGTCAGAGCTGCAGTGAAGGTTGAAATCTATTCATCAGGGTAAAGCTTCATGTCCAGCCACTCCAGTCTGTATTATGATGAATGACTGATACAAGAATTCCCTTTCTCTCCCCTGCATAACATCCACACGAGGAGCGTAACGTGGATTCAACTGGACCACAGGGAATTACGCGCTTCAGTAGTGCGTCTGTATACCGAGACAGGCTGGCTGATGAGTTATGTAGACTATCCTCTTTGTGAGTGTTTCTGGAGTGTGTGATAAAACAAAAATATTATCCAAGGTTTTTGCATTGCTGGTTATCTTGGGAGCAGCATTTGTTATGTTCTCAGGGTATATTGATGAGGAACCAACTGTCTCTGTGTCTCAGTCATGAGTGGTACAGATGTTATTGCACAAAGCAGAAGAATATGAGAGCAATAGCCTGGAGACAAACTCAAACTCATGGGAACATGTTCCAACTGTGTTTCATTAATATTGTTGTGTGCTAGCCAAACCCTGTGAAAGGTTTAGTATGCCCTAATGTAGTCCAACTGCAGAAACTCTGTAAATATTACAATTTTCATTTGAGCTTCCAAATCTATTTTTTTTTTGTGTATTTTTAATCTTTTGATTTAACTTTTTTTTCCTGAAATTAAATACGTATACTAAAAATTTCAAATTTTCACCATAATTTATAATATTGTTTATTTTTTTTATTTTTTTTTCTGAATGGCCTTTATAAATACATTTTGAGGAAAATGTTTATTATAGGCAACATTTCCCTCATACCAGGCCAGGACTAGCCATCGGTAGAACTGGGAGAAAGGCTAGCTGCCTTTTTTTATCACTATTATTAGCTATTTTATATATTTTGCCTGCCCATAACACCATTAAATCGAAATTGAATGGAGTAATCAATGCAGGGACTCAATGATGGAGAAAGCGGTCAGATGGAGGAAGAGAAGGTCTCTACGAACAAGCTCCAAAATTACTGACCTGATCAGGACTTTAAGAGCAGGTCAGTCTCATCTGTAAATAGGATACTGTTTTGTCTTCATTCACTTACCGAAGTATTAAACTGCTAGCAAATGTTAGTAGTAGCACCCCATTACTATTGTCACTCAAAATAGTGTATGTAAAAGGACATCATTATAATCTATTGTAAAGTTCCATTAGTAATTTAGTAGACAAATATATACATCGGGGAGCTAGGGCAGACAACACAAAAATCATCATCATAATAGAATAACATAACATCTCAAAGTATAAATATATCATCTCAACATATCATCATAACATCTCAAAATATATCGTCATGATGTAGTTATTGTACTAATTTTGACATTTAGGCAATTTAGAAAAATTGTTTTACTACATTTGTATGAAATATCCAGTCATTCCAAGATTAAAAAAAAAAAAAAAAAAGGTTTTAGATTTTTTGGCAACAAGGTGGAGACAGTTCTGTTCATAACAGTAGACCTGCTGGACTGGTGAAGAAGTGACAGGTACAAGAAAAATAGAAGAAAACTAATTCACAGGAAGAGACAAGAGATATCAGGAAAATGAATCAAATAAAAAGGAAAAGGGAAGTGAAGGTACAGTTCAAGGGAGAACCTTTCATTATTAAGCACGGCCCCAGTCTGAGGATTTAGACCTTTTTTATGTGATGGCCATGCAAAAAAAAAAAAAAAAAAAAAAAAAAAAAATGCTTGTCTGTGGTTTCAAATTCTGTTTTGTGGTTTCAAATTTCCTGGCCTGAAATTGTGTCCCCAGTCCGGCCCTGCCTCATACAGAAAATGTATTCACCAGGTGTTGAAGTTCACACCTGAGCTGTGATATCAGGTTCTCAAATCTACAGTAAGACTCTCGCATTCACCTAGAGTTAACACTCCATATTTCCCACTTCCATCTACAAATGAGCATATTGTTCTACCCATCAGCCAATGCCCCTCCTCATCTTCACCTACCTTCATCTTCATCATTAGCGCTGACTGTGAGGACGGTGGAGCCCACGTCAGCATCCTCATCCACGTCGACTTCATATACAGACTGTGCAAACACCGGCCTGTTATCGTTCACGTCACTGATGAAAATACGCACATACGCCGTATCTGATGAGAGTAAAAACACATACAAGATTAGCAATCTTTGTTCGGATACTCTTATCTTTCCTTCTCATCTTTTTTACATTCAAATGTTTCTCTCTCTCTCTCTCTCTCTCTCTCTCTCTCTCTCTCTCTCTCTCTCTCTCTCTCTGTCTCTCTTCTCCCTCCCATCTTTGTGAATATCTGCCATTTCTAATTCCATCAAGTTCCTTTGCCTTGTTTGTCTCATTCATTTTCTGTCCATCTTCATCTCTCTATCTTTCTCTCATCTGATCTATGTTGTGTCTGAAGTCATCAGGTGATGTGAAAAACCCTGGGGGTTCTGTGTTTACTGAATGCAGGTAAGTGAAATTTGTGATGCTTGCTCTATGTAATATAATTCTGAGAAGACACATCAATTACAATCTGCTGCTGAAGTTAAGAGCAGTTATTAAAGCGATAGTTTACCAAAAAATTAAAATGCAGAGGCTCTTTGCATTAAGAGTAGTTTATTGTATAAAAAAAAGTATGGAATAATAAACTTTTTGTCATGACAATGAGTGTTTGGCATGATAATAGGTTTGACAATGTTGATATGTTTGCTCTTGGCGGAATAGATCTGCTACGCTGCTGCTGTTGCAGAGCAAGTATGGGACTTGCTACTGCGAATACATACACAACACTCTGCTATGAGCAAGTAAGACATGCTGTTGCTGTACAATATAGCATACATGAATTACTCTTAGCAGATCTTAACAGGTGGAGCTGGGGAAGTTGGGGGGTTTCTGAAAGCGTGCTGCAAACTGCTACAGCATACGCTGACCAAGTATTTGAAGTTTGAGCAGCGAGCTCATTGGCTACTGATACAACAGCAACCAATTGGATATGCCCTATAGAGAATGATGTGATTGCAAGCAGACCGAGTTAAAGACCTATCAGCCTGCACCATCTAGAGTTTCATTACAGAACTTTGTATATAGAGCAGTGGTATTCAAATGGCGGACCCTTTGTTTCATCCGGACCGCGGGACATAATTGCGCCATTTTACCGTTTCTACAGATTAAAGTGAGAAGACCGTCAAAACAACGGAGAGGTTCACACCACAAGTGCTCAGGGTCGTTCAGCTTAGTTTTTGTTGATAAAAACGTCATCTCAGCGTGGAGGGAAGGCCAAAAATGGAGAGAAAAAGATGCGTTTTCAAATGAAAACTTATTAGTGTGGACAAAGCCTTAGTCTCTGTCCGTTCGCATTAATTTTTGTGTGTTTTTCTTCTGCGTTTCTCCTGGTTCCTGAATGCTTCTGAAGTCTGTTTCCTGGAATTATTCCTCGTCCTGTTTCTAATATACCACGTTACATAACAATGTCCTTGAAGGTCCAGGAAGGGAGCCACATTTTTGAGCATATCAATATCGTATCAATATCAGCTGCATGTGTTGTGAATATGCCAATAAAAGCAAGGACATATTTCAATTACAGGTCTCTTAAATACACTGTTTCCAATAATAAATACCTGTTGGGCACTTTATTTCTACTTTTTCAAATATTTTATTCATTGTTTATTTAAAATAAATAACTCTGAGCTGATATGAGGAAATGATATGAGAAAAGGGAGAAGAATAGGATCGGAAAAAGACTGATTTGAACTTGGGTCATCAATTTTGTCACTCTTTTACTCTGTTCATTCTGATTCTGGATAACTATATTTCTTCTGTGAAACACAAAAGAAGATATTTTGAAGAATGTTAGCCACCAAATAATTGTGGTAACTGTTTAGTCATACTGTATGAAAAAAAAAACAGAAAACCCCAGACATTTCTCAAAATATATTTTTATGTTACACAGTAGAAAGTAAGTCATACAGGTTTAAAAAGTCATGGAGAGATTTTATTTTTGGGGGAACTACCCCTTGCATGCAATTGTAAAGAAATGCACAGAAGAACTTAAACAAACAAACAAACATGCAGTGACCTTTTCAAAACCTTCAGATCAGTCAGGGCTGTGAGAGGCAGATAAACTTGTAGATAAAGTGTCTGATTCGAGTCTTGATCCTGCTCTCTTTCTGGCATGTTATGTTGTGTAAAAAGAGCACAGCATATGCTATTCTGCCACTTTTTCGACAGGTTGACATGTTGTTCAGAGCTCCACCATGTTTCCCCCTTTACAAATGCAGAGGCACAAGTCTGTTGTGTGATTTTCTGCTCAAACACTGCTTATTTTTGTGTGTTTCCTTGTCACATGGATGCTTTTGACAGCATCTTAGTACAATCAGCTTTCACGTGTTTCTGTGTAATTATGTGCATGTGCATGTGACTCTGCTCATCAATGCCCTGTCTCCTATTTGACACTGCCACCGTGTCAATTTGATAAAAAAAACTCCACATTTGTGTATCTCACTACAGTTGTAAGTGTGTTGAAGCGCACGTCTTTCCCCCTATTTGTAGTGCAAGGCAAACTGTGAGCAGACAGACAGCAGAGGAGGATAGAGAGTACTGGAGCAGACTGCTTTCTCTCTCTCAGACTTTCCCTGCAGCTCCCCAATATCTGCAGCTCCCCTCTGGTACCTTCATCAACATTTAAATCGGCAAGAATATCACACACATTTTTTTTTTTTTTTTTTTCCTGTGTGTCTTGCTGACTTGAAGTGTTACGGAGTTATTTAGGGAAAGCAAAGAAGGAAAGGGAGACACTTTTAATAATCCATACAATGAATGTAAAATACATCTCTGTGAGACTCTGGCTAGCCCTGTGGTTTAACAAATCCAATCAAACTGTTACGCTATCTATATTAAACGAGGATTACGCAATGTAATATTTTACGCAGCTATTGGAAATATTCCCCTGAACTTTAACTTTAGCTCTGTGTGGTGAAGTCCCTCTCCACACTGGTTACATTCAAAGTACATTCACTTAGTGTATGAGATTGACAGCTGTAATGAATCTCAAATTATTTTTTCTCAATTCATTTTTTTTTTCACCAGTCACCATTGTGGCAGTGACAAAGATAAACATCAAATATGGTCTGAATGAGTTCTAAATATTTAAGGGAGTCAGTTCAGTTGTAAAATGCGGATATCATAACCAAACGGTGTGTGTTTAGAAGTCAAAAACAGACTAACATCACGACTGCAAGTGTGATTTTGCAGCCTGGTCTCATTATTAATATGTTGGTATTAATACGTAACATTTACAGGCATACATTTGTATACGTTTGGATGGATGCTTTGCTGTTAAGCTATTTGTACTTATAAATAGTGGCAGATACTATTTGCAGGTATGCCATAATAACAGAGTGTAAATTATTAAATTTATTTAAATCATTTAAGTTAATCACTGAAAATGTTACTAAATACACCACATGTATTAAGAATACATTTGATTGTGGTCCTCAGAATCTTTTCATTCTAAAGATTTGGATTGCAACACATGGATAAAATGAATTACTTTTGTAAATTTATTTTGCTTTTTTAGCATATTTTATGGTTCTTTAGTCTATACTGAGAAAACCTCTTTGTGTCCCATAGCAAACTAAATAAATATTACATGAAAAATAATGGTTAAAAGACTATGGAAATGTTTTAAAGTTGTGTCTTGTTTATAATCCTTGAAAACAAGTATGCATCAAAAAATGCGACTGAAAACTTTGCCATTGATATGACAACTGAATACAATAGACATATTAGGCGTGTTGTACCTGAGTTGGGCTGTCCATGCTTCCCTGGCCTGGCTGATTCCCAGCTATCTACTGACTTCACTTCCAAAAGGTAGGATCCCTTGGTCTCACGGTCAAACACAGCCTCCGTAAAGATGGTGCCTAGCTCAGGATCAATGCGGAAATACTGATAGTCTCCACTTCGGTCATTCAGTAGAGAGTATGAAATCTGAGACACACACACACACACACACACACACACACACACACACACACACACACACACACACACACACACACACACACACACACACACACACACACACACACACACACACACACACACACACACACACACACAAGGAATGGGGGTTAGAATAAATGACTTTAAGAGGAAAATTTGTGTGAAACCTGTCACAGAACAGTTAACAGGCTTGTGTGAAAAGTGCATTAATAATTGTCTTCATGTGTACATGTTACAGTTTGCCTGTGCACATGTGTGTTTAAGAGAACTCCAGAGTACTCATCTAATCCCAATAAAATAATCCAGCTTTTTCCTAATAATTTATTCACCCAGCACTCTGAGCTAACGCTGAGACCTCCTGTTGCTTGTTCTGCCAGTAATGCCTGCCACGCACATTGGCAATTTCCCAGCAGGTAAAGCAGAAATCAGGGCCATTCAAGTTAAGAATAATGAAGTTAATCTAGATAGCCAAAACCGTTGAATTGATGAAGAAGTGCCAACTGCTGTTTCAACAAGCCCCAAACAACAATTATCTTACAAGCTGTTCTGAATGGCCACACTAAACCAGCATGATGTGGGTATTAAATGATGCCCTGCCGGCCGCATTAGAGCCGAGAACTCAAATAAGAGGCTGAATTAAATGTAAACGGCATAATAAAATGATTGCAGGGGTCAGGTTAATAAAACACACAAAAAAGGGGCTGTGTGTGTGTTGGGTTGTAAGAGAAAAAGAATGATATTCTCTCTCTCTCTCTCTCTCTCTCTCTCTCTCTCTCTCTCTCTCTCTCTCTCTCTCTCTCTCTCTCTCTCTCTCTCTCTCTCTCTCTCTCTCTCTCTCTATATATATATATATATACATATATATAATGCTAAATGCATATGATAAACGGAATAACTATTACAATTCATTATCAATTCAGAGGACTGTTGAAAGGCCCCTCTATAAAGAAGAGAGGGAAGAAAAATACTAACAACCTTTCATCACACCCCTTTGAATCAGCCGACAGAACACACTACCTTAAAATAAAATAAAAATAGCTTTCATTCAGCAAGAACGCGTTAAATTGTATAGGTAAATGTATAAGACTATTATGATGGTACAAAACATATCCCAAGTAAATGCTGTTCTTTTGAAAATTCTATTCATCAAAGAATCCTAAAAAAAGAAAAAACACAACTGTTTAAATCATTGATAATAATAAGAAATGGTTCTTGAGCACCAAATCAGCATATTAGAATGATTTTTGAAGGATCATGTGACACTGAAGACTGAAGTAATGATGCTGAAAATTCAGCTTTGCCATCACATGAATAAATTACATTTTAAACGATTAAACTAGAAAACAGTTATTCTAAATAACATCTCAGAATATTGCTGTTTTACTGTATTTTTTGATCAACTGCAGCCAACTTTTTTTTTCAAATCTCTGAACAGAATGTATGCGGTACAGAATGTTATTTATGTAAACAATAACTAAATCTAAGACGTACAGTATATCATGTTTGCCCTCCCACTGAAATATGAATTGAGTAAGAAATATGCACAAATAATGCATAGAAACAGTAGGCAGTGTTTTATCAGTATAAATAAGCAAGTTTTGAAGGTCATAGTGTGATACAGTGTATAGAGTATTCTATTCATCCTGATTCTATTCATCCTAATTTTACATCTCTTTCAACAGTGAGCACACTGCTTAGTATAGTGTATAATATGTACAGTGTTTACAGATTCATTCAAATACAGAGGGCGACTAGCCAATTAAAAAAATTAAAAATAATTTCATACCTTTCCATTTAGCCCCAGGTCAAGATCATTGGCTGACACCTGGAGAACTGGAGTCCCAATTTCCACCCCCTCAGTCACAGATGCCTCGTATATGGAGGAGGTGAAGAACGGGACGTTGTCATTAACATCTGTGAATAACAGACAGCCACATTATAATTAAAACAACTCCAAATCGGTGGGCCCAGGTTGGGCCCAGGTTGAATACCTTTTAAGAAAAACTAAACAGACAATTGATATAACACTTTTCATCAGTTTTCTTTGGTTGTTCATGAGGTTGTACCTCATCAGTATAAGAATCAAAAAATGTCATTATTTAATGTTTGTTTTGCAGCATTAACACAGCAGTTTGGCATCTTAAATATGTGGAGATTCAGCCACCTGACTATGAAAATGCAGAAATATCATTTGGTCGCTTGAGGGAAATTAAAACTCTGGCTTTCCATCAGAACAAATCACACTTATCTAAACTCTGACATTATATCTTATCTAAGCCTTATTACATTAGTGGATTCTGTGTGTTCAAGAGGAAATGAATACCAAGACTACTCTTCTAAAAAGTGCTTCTCTCGGTACTAGAAGGGACATGAGGACACTGGAATTTAGGGTAAGATCTTTAATGGGTTCAATGATTCCAGACACTAATCACCATCTGATGCACTTTGAGGTTTTAATTTTCTATCAGCCAAAGCCGTAAACCATGAATTAAACAGGAAGGCCAAATCCATTACAACCTCCTCCCTCCAGCACTCCCTCGTTTTGCTCTCTTTCTCTCTCGCTATCCCCCTCTTTTAAACACGGCACTGGCTGTACTCTTAAATGGAGCAAGAAGCACTGGTGTAAATAAGTCAGACAGATCAGAACAGATTAATTATTTGTCCGTGGCTTATGCTGAACGATAAAGTATTTTACCCATCAGATCATGGAACAAGATCAGGTGCAGGTGTCCTGCTCCTACAACTCCAGATGCATTAACATACATCTTGTAAGTACTGTAACTGTAGCTAGATCATTATAAAGAAGCAGTCATAACTAGGGGAGAGCACAGGGTTCATCCATGAAGAGAGAGCTAGATTAACACTGCAGGGCAAACTCTGTGAATTACAGGGGGAAGTGGTAAGACTTCCTGCAGTGGAAGAGATGAAGACAGAGGAATACTTAAGTAGAGGCGAACGGGGTGGGATGAAAGAAAGGCTATTAAAGAGTTGTGGATATATAGAACACATTCTGCAGTGATCAGAGCTTAAGACCATGAATGGATCATAAAAAGAAATTAACAAGTATAAGGACAAGGAACTGTAATTAAAACAAGAGATAGAATAAAAGTTGTAATTTTAAATGTATTAAGATATAAAGACACTTCCTTGTAAATTGTTTTGATGTGAAATAAGAAAGTTCCTTTAAGAAATATACATGGTTTGTAAACAAGCTTGTAACCCAACAGCACCACAGTGACTACACCCACAGTTCACTGTTTATTTGAATCAGTTCAGTCTAACAGCAAATTGTATAGATGTAATGTTTATATGTACATGCATCGCATGTATTCTGAATATTATATCTGAGCATATGAATACCTTACCTTTGGATTTCATTATAATCAACACAGTGAAATCAACAGATTTCAAATATAATCAACAGTAAATACAGTTTCATTCCCTGTTTTAAAACCTACGTGAATAACCTCCATAGGTTTGCAACACATTTTCATAATGCCAGCTCATTGTCAACAGCAGTGTAGGTTCCCGTGAAAGAGGGGTTTAGAGAGGCTGAATCTTCAAACAAATCGGTTTCAGACTCAGAGAAATGAGGCGATTCACAATGTCTATTATGAGAAAAATAAAAAATATATATATATATATATATTTCTTTTTTTTTTTTTTACCATAGATGCATGTGAACCTATTGTAGGAGACCTCAAAAAAACAAAACGAGGAACCTTTAAAATAGCATAATAGGGGCACCAGGGAATGTTTGTCATTCTGGTTTACATGTATACTAATACACTGCACATTAATAAGTGTAACATGTTTCTCATGACAACCTCTCATATACTGTAGATGGCCTTTACCTGTGATGTTTATGTGAACAGTAGTGAAGGCCGCCAGGGGTACAGGAGCCACGTTCTGAGCTCGAACCCTGAGCATGAAGTTGCGTGTGGTCTCATAGTCCAGGGGCTCTGCAACAAGAATAGAGGCGGAGCCATCTTCTCTATTCGGCGTTAGGTAGAAACGAACAGGCATGTTGCTCTCTGGCACCAATCCATCCTCCAAGTTATAAGTCACCCTCGGATCACCCAGCGGAGAAGTGGCCTTGATAGTCTGACAGGGGAGAGTTGGTTTAATATTCATATATACACTACCCGTTCAAAAGTTTGTGGTCAGAAAGATTTGAAAGAATAGTTTTTTTTGTTTGTTTTTTTTTCCGGCAAGGATACATTAAATTGATCAAAATCGACAGTAATTACTTTTACACTGTTATAAAAAAGTTATATTTGAAATCAGTTCTATTCATCAAAGTCCTTTTAGTAGTCATAGGTATTTAAAATTGTAATAATATTTCACAATTATCATTCATTGTATAATTCAAAACATAGTTCATCATTTTTGTTTTGCAGTATTTTTGATTAAAAAAAATTAAAACTTGTTGAGCATAAGAGGTTTTTTCGACCGCAAACTTTTGCACAGTAGCCAATTTCATTTATAATATTCATATATTTCATAATATTTAATATATTCATATAACTATACTAGAGTCTATTTAAAAATAATAATACTAAGCAATGTTATAAAAAACACATTTCAGCTGAACAAAGCAGGTTGATCTGCATCTTGAACATCAAAGGCTTCTCTTTCTGTCCTAAGAGAATTAAGTCCCTGTCTTTAAATATAACAATTGTGAAACTCTCTGTTAATAGGGCAACTGTAAAGTAATCACCAGATCAATTAAATACTTCCTATACCAACAAGAACACAAATAACATTTAAATACAAGATCAATTAGGAGAACAGCCAGCTTTACCACAGAACAATTTTCTATTTTTGTATTATTTCTTTTCTTTTTTTTGTCCATTGTTTGTTTATGCTTCTCTTCATAAAATGCTCATCTGCCTTAATATTGTATGTAATGACAATAAATGTATTCCAGGAAATTCAGCAAATTAATACTTTCAGTGCATTTGTAACCAAATGAAAACGGAAAAAAAGCGACACGTCCATAAATTATCCAATGACTGAGTGATTGGCTGACTTCCTAAATAGTGCATTTAATGAAGCAGCATCCTTAAAATTTGAAGCAGAGAATCAGATGATCCATGGTAGGGATACAGAAGCTCTGGCTGAAGTGGGAACTGGAGCTTAGAAAATCCTACAGCATTTTACCATTAGTTTTAAATGGACAATATGAGTGTGTGTACGTGTCTGACTGTGTTTGTGGATGTGTTTTGTGACAGGCTGTGTGAAGACTCTGTGTGGTCGAGCAGAAAGCACAGACTGTCAGTTGTAACCGCCAGTACATGACAGTAAAGTCGACAGTGTCTGGGAACTCAAGCCCCTCTAGGAATACCCACAACCTTATTGTGGGATTAAAACTTATCCACATCCATCATAGCATTCCTTCAATGCACACATGAAAGACATAATAATTAATGGAGTGCCTCACAGGTGTGCCTCAAAGGCCAAAGTAATAAATCACTTAGTAGAAGCTTTATGTTTGTTTTGCCTCTTGCCTTTGGTCCTGCATTCATAATATATTTAGAATTGGTGAAATCGACATCTTATGTAATAAATATAGTGGAATTGTTTTATCCTGTATTGCTTTGACCCTGTTATTAATTGAAGTAAAAAGCAGGCATAAATCTGCATAACTGACATATCTGAAGAGCTCTAGTAGATTATAAGTGTTCAGCGTTATGTTAAGTACATACCACAACTGGAGTGTCTCTGACAGTGTTTTCAGGTATGACGACCTCGTATTTGTCTTTCTCCCACTGTGGAGGCTGATTCTTCACATTAGTGATTGTGACTGCCAGCTCGACTGAACTGCTCCGATTCCCTCCATCTGTAGCGATGATCTGCCTGCTGATGTAGGTCCTCTGGAAACAATCAAACACATTTATTCATGATCATGTGAAAAACATTTCCTATGTAAAATTGGAAAATTGAAAATATACTAAGACAAGGGTTTTCAAACTGGAGCCCAGGGTGAAATATTTCAATAAAATAATAATATAAAAACCAGAAAATAGCTTTTAAAAAATATTTTAGGGATGTTAAATTTGGCATGTTAGCTTAAGTTATTAAATAGTTTTATCAAAATTAACTAATTTAATCAGACAAAAATTCTCTAATTATGCTGTATATTAAAATTAATTAATGATATCTGCAATACATTCATGTTGGTTGTGTTCTGTTTACCCTAAGGGGGGTTATTGCTGCTCTCCCTGCTCTTATCCATGCTAGGCTTCACTGTTCTCGCCCAGAACAGAACCATACCGCCAGTCCAAACTGTATACTAACTGTCAAACGTATTTGACGGTAGTGCTCCTAACAGAATTGCTGTTTCAAAGTGTATAAAAACAGAAATAATGAGATTAACAGTAGTTTTTTTTTTTTCTATTGACAGTCACTAGATTTTACTTAAAATACATAGATCTGCATATAAAATGCACACTCGATATAGTAAATAATAGTAGGTACTATTTCTATTTTTTTTGTATAGAAGTATATTTCTCTTTATAATATCACATTTTTTTCCTCACACAACTGTCTTCATTTATTTTTTTTTAAGAAGTGGGTCATCCGGAAAGAAAATCAGAATATCCTTGGCATCCAAAAATTGAAACAATCCCAGTACTACGACACCAAGGATGAACTGTGTCAATTGTGTCAGTTAGATACATCATTGATAGACGACACATTATATTTGTTGTCATCTCACTGCAGACGCATACATCTGCTTCGAAAAAGCAGGCCGTCTGCATGTAGAATGATGTGAAATGACAGCTAAACAATTTTCGCCCACTCTCTGTAATCGCACAAAGAATGTATACAAACGTTCAAACCCAGAGAAAAGAAAAGTCACCATATACACCAGCTGACACAAGATCTCGGTAGTCATAGAAACAGTTACAAAGGTCTCTTGTCAAAGGTGGTCCGATATTCAAACAGAAACACGTATTCTCACACACACACAAACACCCCATCAATAACCACAATTAATGCTTTAACAAGTATTTTATATTTCAGTGCGAGGTTATTTCAGATATCAACTTTACAGAAACAAGCAGAATCCGTAAAAGACCTTGTTACCATCCAATCAATCATCTGAGCAGAGTGCTGTGAGAAACTCTTGTGGACCAGCTAAATCATTCACAATGCGGCATCTTAAAACTTCACACAGGAACTATATAAAATTCATATTGCAAGTGCAATTTTGGATTTCTTTCCACACACCTCAAACTCCTGCCCTCTATGAGGGTTTAATGATGAATCATTCCGCTGGAAAGTATTCCTGAGAAAGCTCAAGTCTGAAACTTGCTTTTTAAAACTCTTTGACTATGTGGAGCACCCACACACATTCGCACAGGTAAACTCAAAATCACTTTGCATTTGAACCATCAGGACTTCACTCTGTTCAATCTGAGCCCAAGCTGACTGTTTGGAGCAGGACTGACCTGAGAGATAGGCTGGTTTACATAGATCCAGCCAGTGAGTGGATTGACTCGCAGATACTCTGGCTGCTCCTCGGACATTGAGTAAGTGATGGCCGCATTAGTGCTGTAATCATCATCGTGTGCAGCCACTCGCAGAAAACTGGTACCAATCATGGTGTCCTCACGCAAGAAGTCTGTTAGAGGGAAGACACTGATTATGTAACATGCACTGGAAACACTGTTCTACTGGTGCAAAGACGAAATGCTTTGATAACTGTCATATCCACCGATCCTATCTTTGAAATTACTTATGAAAGACATTTTGATCAATATGAACCAAAATAATCATAAATTAATCAATCAGTTGCATATATAGTTCTGTGATGTAGTGTTAGGAATATGTAAGGAAAATGACTTCCTCGATCAACCAGCTTCATCAGAAAGATCATGCTGGTCGACTAACAACAGAAGTTAGTCCACCAGATAAAATTAGGCTAAACCTATACAAACCAGCATAAAGACAATCTCCTTGATGTTAGTTAGTTTTTTTTTTTTTTTCCTAAGAAGCTGGGACAGCAACAAGAAACTTTTGAAGATTGCTTGGTTTTCATTTCTGTGATGTCCCACCCACACTGAAATATCATTGGACTGAGCTAGTACTTCTCATGCATATAAAACAACAATGGACGAGGACAAACTTCTTGTGAAAGTTTTATTTCTTTAAGATGGGTCTGACATTAAGTCAGATACATACAAAACTATTTTAAGAACTACAAAAAGATAGTTCACCCAAAACTGAAAACTGTCATCATTTAATCACCCTCATGTCATTCCAAACTTTTCAGACTTTGAAAATCCAAACTTTGCAATCCTATCTTTTCAAAAGACTTGGATTAAAGCACTCGATTCATATGGATTCCTTTTTACAATGCCTTTACAAACTTTTTGTATCTTTTGTAAGTTTTGGTTACCTGGACCTGAACAGAAACTAAGTTTGATTTAAAATATCTTAATCTGTGTTTTGAAGATTATAAAAAGCCTTTTGATTCTAGAAGGAAATGAGGTTGTGTAAATGTTGACAGAATTTACATTTTTCGGTGACCTATTCTTTAACATAGTGGCCTTGTCTATGCAACTGTGTCCAGATACTATATAATAAACGGAAGCTTGGAACAACATGGATATGTAACTATACTTAGTGCCTATACTTATTAGCCCTGTACCATTCAAGAGGTATGAAACATAAAAGATGCTGCACAGAAGTTGCTTATTACTCACATTCGTAGCGCAAGTTTTCAAATTTGGGGTTGTTGTCATTTTCGTCAAGGATCAGAATGTTGAGTTGGCAGATGCCTATGAGGGGGTCCGCTGCTTGGTCCGTGGCCGTCACCGTTACTGCATACTCCCTCTGCCTCTCCCGATCAAACTTCATAGCAGTTACGATAACACCTGAAATAGTACCTCTGTTACCATGGGGATTCTGTTCACCAATAGAGACTATTCTATTATTATTATTATTTTTTTCACAGTCCTACAGATAATTCAATATAGTTGCCTATATTATATGTCACAGTAAGGCTACATTCCATTTAATCTTACATAATAAAGAACAAGATGATATTTTGAAATCAAGCAAATAACATCATTAAGCAGTATTGTGGGAAATATTCAACACAGTTTTGTGCTTTGAGTTCAGAGTGTCAAATCTCTCAACAGTTCCCCATTTGCATTTGAGAAGTCATTGCAATCGTGCCTCAAGTTTATCCCACTGCGATCCATTCCTATTTTATCTCTTTATTTTCCTCCATAAAAGACACAATGATTGATGTCCAATGAACAGTTCCATTTCCTAAAGCATTCCATTTCTTTAAGAAGGGGGCTTGACAGGACACATTTAAATACTGTATTTTCTCTCTCTTTGAGAGTAGGAATGTTTTGAAAGGCTATGATTAAAGTGAATTAAACAAGTTAGAATTCATGAAAATACTTCAAGGTACACAGACACAGAGAGAGAGAGAGAGAGAGAGAGAGAGAGAGAGAGAGAGAGAGAGAGAGAGAGAGAGAGAGAGAGAGAGAGAGAGAGAGAGAGAGAGAGAGAGAGAGAGAGAGAGAGAGAGAGAGAGAGATGACGATGATGATGACATTATAAGAGAGTGCTTAATGAGACATAATTTTAAAAAGGTTGAGTTAACTAGCTACCCCATCAAAAAAAAAAATCTATTTCAAATCCAGTGACTTATCTCAAATGACATCCGATGATTTTGAAAGGAATGACAATGGAGTCATCTACTTTCATGCTCTTAGTACAGTAATTGAGTATACACTGAACCATGAATGAGCTCATTGAATAAGTGTGCTTGAATCGTTACCTGTTTCTGGTTCAATGCTGAAGGCAGGAACAGTGCTGTCTTTATGCATGAAACCATACGTGACTTTTCCATTGGCTCCTTCATCAGCATCATCTGCATGGACCTGAAGCACAAATGTTCCTGCTGGCTTATTTTCCAGAACTGAGGCCTTCTCCTTATACTCTACACACTGTGAGAGGAAAAAAAGAAAGAAAGAAAAACAAACAGTTAAAGAAAAGGGTAAACAAAACATAATAAGGCTGTTAACACTTGGAATTAAAATCTCTCCCAACGGCGGGAGTAAAATCCCACAATGGTGGTATGAAGAATGAGAGAGGAGGCGTATTAAATCCTTATCTCTTTGGTTCTGTTGAGATTCATCTGTGTTTTATAATTGAAGCGTCCTTGAATCAATTCCATCCCACTGAATCTGTGGAGATGTCTGGAATAAGCCTTGATAATTCAGCCATGCTCCACCACCCACGCACCTTCTTTATCCTTGTGTGTGTGAGTGTGCGTAATCGCAAAATAAAATAAAGCAAACGCTGCATCTCCATCATTAGTTTGCTCAGCTTAGGATAGCTGAGGTTAGATGTGACTCTGGGAAAACAAATACAGTAAATAAATCAGTTTAAAATTCCCAAATCAGTCCAACAGCTTCTCCTTTGATGGCCACTTCTGACACCTAATTAATAACAAGGGACCCGGTCCTGTCTGTGATGGTCTTTCATCCTGCAGCTAGCTAAAGCCCTGCGCCTAACTCTTTGTTGTTCAATCAGTAAGGTGAGCGTGAAATCCCATAAGGTCGGAAGTGGATACATCTCCATCTCACTGACCTCCTGAAACCTGGCAATAAAACACACATGCTGTGGGCCTACAAGTAAGATAATTTCTCAGTGGAGATCCACGGACATTGATGTTCACAGATCCACAGAAACTGTTTGATATTCCAGAATCCAGAAATGACGGGGGAATGGGGAAGAGGTTCAGGTGGGAGTTTTATAAAACAAACAACAATGAAATTCACTTCAACTCTCAACTCTTTTTAATCCTAAGGTAGGTAGAATGGCAGGAAAAAATAGAAAGCATGCAAAGAATAGAATGAGTACAAAAACAGAATGGGGTTAAAATATCTGAAAAGCTGAGCAGTGGCATTTTTTTTATTTATATATACATAAATGATT